>CM055898.1:51085763-51685763 GCA_029582155.1 Panopea generosa
GTTTCGCTTCTTATCTAATGAATCTAAAGTAGCAGGGAGTCTGGAGTTTTATTGCTTTCAAGTCAGTGGCAGTTTACATGTAGGTCTAGGTTACTTATCTCGGATTTCACTTACTTGTTTAACATTCTGTTTGTAAGACAAGAGGTGATATAAGGATCTGATGGCAAAAGTAACCTAAACCTACTTGCCCGACGAATTCAAAAAATATTCGTTTTGTTTTTAATATACTCGTACAGATATAATACGTGTGCTGGAAATGAAGATTTGTTTTGGTAAATATTACTGCTGCTGTTTCTGTTGTTGATAAGTGTCAATGTTTAATGTCAGACCTGTCAGTGTTTTTAGTACATTCAATGCTGATGTTGGTCGTTATTTTATATAATATCAAAAGACATGATGTTTAATTAAATTTTCAAAAATCATTTCCGAATCAGCGACTTGACGAAATACTCCAAAAACTACGATCTGTCCCATTAACAAGATTCATACCACGCATGGTACCGATAATACATATATGTTCGCCGCTATGGACAACTTGTGGACTTGAAAAACAAATGAAAACCATATCAGTTGTAAAGCTTGACATTAAATGGACACACCTGTTTATATTCGCACGACAATATTAGCAAGTTGCGTGAGAAGTGGTCGTCAATGTCCTGCAGTGCACAGACTCCAGAACAGTGGCGTAATGATAAAGCAGAAGATTGATTGATTGATTGACTGATATAAATTGAATAATATGAAATGAGTACTTTAACAAAAGTTTTGAGAAACACCAGGTGGATAATTTATGTTGTATTTTGTTTTATGATTATACTGATGTTGTTTGTTTAAAGTCATAATGTTTAATCTAGCATATATTCGTATTGTGCAATTGTTTATCGTACGTTTACTGTTGTCCAAAAGTCCATGTGTTTGTTTCCATCAAATAAAGCACATCACTCGTAAAAACGGTGTCCCAGTAACCTATCATTTTGTGAGTATGACATCAAAACAGTGTAAAATGTACGTGCTAAGTACAATCGAGTACAAACAACGGCCATGGTCACTCAGTCATGCAGCAGCTGCTGAAGGTCACCTCTCGGACGCCTATACTCCTCTTTTATAAAGATGAAAGTCGCCGGTGCAATACAAGCGTTGGAAGCAGCCGACAAATGCACACCTAGTAACTAACGTGATTACGCGAGACAAAGGTACTAAATAAATAAACCAACAGATTTGTATGACGGCAGTTATGATTGTCTGACACTCCTTCAAAGCTGTTTCATGGAGAATAATATTCAAAGATTTATTACATCAGCAAGTGATGGAAGTTTTAACAAAAATGAGATGGTTATATATACATAGCTAGCGACTCGGTACCTAATGTCCATCAACTAAAATAAAGAAGTGTTAACGAGTGTCAAAATTGCCATGATATATGATGGAGCTGCGGGGCATCTCTCAATCAACTGCTATTTCTTCTTCAGTTGCCTCCGGCCAGTTTATCCGGGCCACTGTCCAGCAGTAAGAAGGTGCGCTTTGACATGGATTGCACAATGTTAAACCCACCCCTTGCTAACGTAACGCAACTTTGCGGCAATCTTCGCACATATTACATCTTTCTACTTATGGGAAGATTAACTGTTCATGGATCAATGTCAAATAAGTATCTGAATGTTAAGCGAGTAAACCATGAAGATGAATTAACGAGTTTTTATTCAACTACGTGAACAATTTACATTTTTTTGGTATTTCTTCATTAGTACTGAAAGGTAAAATCTTTGCGTTGGTTAATTTGGAAGAAATAATGCCATGGGTGTTACTTTATAAACTCATAATTTGGCACAATAGACTATCAGGCTATATATAATTATATTCTATTACCAGTCACAGTGCAATCGTGACCGACACTTTAAATCCACCCACGAGCCCGTAACTATAATACTTCACAAACAGGTATATTTGCAAGACGAGGCGTGACTTGGAACAGGATCACCCATTCATCGGCGGGTAAAAATTTGAAAAGACACCCATAACTAGATGTATAGATTCTACTTGAAAATAGCTACGGTGGAAAATTATGACAGTATTTAACGAGTACGGTAGTAAATCGTGAGAAATGTGCTAGCTTTTAGCCGGGGTAGTCATGCGGGATCTGTATTAATGAAATTGTCATGATCCATTATAAAAATAGCTGCCGCATACGTCATGGTGCGAAATCATGGGCTTGGTAAGTAATCCCGTGGGGCTAATTAGCCAAATACCAGCACTGGCAGGGTGTAATCTGAAACCTACGTCGGCGTATCTTGCAGTGTCGCAGACCAAGTTGCCATTAAAATAACATAAAACTGAGACAGAATGGAATTCGGCAATTCAGTTAAAAACAAATAAATTGGCGCATAAACACACTATATTATTTTTTAACACATGTTCATTAGCACAGGATGACAGCAGTATATTTTTTTATTAGAATTAGTCCGCATATTATGGTGCCATTTGCAGAAGCGGATGTGCAGATGTTCCGATGATTCACGTCTCCTCTCAGAACTTTGTATACAACAGTTGCTTCTCCAAGAAATAAACTACAAGAGTACATTACATAGCGGTCCGACAAGGAAACGATCTGTGAAGTCCTAACAGATCCGGTATTTGCATGATTACTGAGATATCAGTGAAGTCAGTTGTACCTGCCTGTCCGACAATTCCGGATGTAATTTGGTGATATTTATTAAAAACCACAACAATAATTTATATCACAAGAGTAAAGCGAAAAGATACTATGTGCATAAATGTAAAGAATACAGAAAGGCTATATTGGTTATATACATTAATAATAAACGACGAAGAACAGGACGTGCTGGTGTTTTTTTTCTCCTCTACATTAAAATTAATTATCTGCTTTGCAATTAATCATTGTTTTGTTTTTGTTTAATGTATACAAACGACGCATGTAATATATTACGACTATAACCGTTTACAAGTGGTTCATGCTAAATTTCCTCCCTTTGTCTTTTAATACACACACCGACTATACAGAAAGACGTTCCTGAGCATAAACAAAGACAACGAACTGTAGAAAGTATCTGTATAAGTGTAAACATGATGTGGTTCAAGTATTTTGTGTATTTGTATCAAAACAACAACAACAATAATAATAAAAAGAAGAATAAGAAGAACGACATGTTGTAAGTAACGGTGCATGTATAAGTTACCGAATTATGAGAGTCGAGATTATTGCCAGATAATGTACTGTACTAAAGTTTGTTTTGGTATAAATTAATGATGGACTACTAACAAGTAACAACGGCTAAATGAATGAATATTTCATGAAGAAACGGACAACTGTTGATTCACACATGTACATGCTGTTCCAAGAAAAACTAGGTCACTGCAGCGAAATACATGAAGCAGACAACTTGTAATCAAATTATCATCACATGGGTAAATGGCGTGTATACATATACACATGACCTACTCTCGTTTTGTTCAAATTTTGAACGAGGAAAATGCGCATGTGTTCCGCAACTGGTTCATTTTCTACATTTCATTTTTTATTACATTATCTGCAGTGATCTTGTGTATTTTACTGAGGCAATGTCCTATATACATTTATCATTCTGTGTCATTTAAAGGTGAAATGTCATAAATAAGATAGCGATCAAGCGTGCACTATTAGAAAAGCTATTTTAGCCCAAGGCCTATATGCAATGTACGGAGTAATTAAAATAAATTTTAGATCGGCGCAGATATTACAGAACAATATTGATAAGAATGATCAATATTAACAAGAAGATTACTTTAATAATGGGAAACGTTATAACCTTATTTATCTTTTTTGGCGATTTCCTTCAAAAAAATTTTTCGTTAATTAGTGTCATTGAAAGAATTAAATGTATTTCTTCAACAAATACATATGTTAATAAGCACATATTTATTAATGTGACAGCGATATAATAATATATTTTCTTACGAAAATAACTGTTATTATACCCCGTTATTATACACCTTAACTATTATATACATTTTTTAAAGTAATTTTGAGTATTGTGCATTTATTATTATATATTTGCAATACAAGGCTTCAGGGACTTAATTATCTTTTTCAACGTCATCTTCTACCTATATCAGATAATTCATCTGACGCTCGTTTTGGTTACACCCGTTTTATAAATGTTATATATATTCAAATTTGTATTATATACAAAAATATGTCATGCAACAGTTATCATGAAAATATAGTGTAAAACAGCCCCACCCGTCATTAAGTTAGGTTACATCTACCCTTAAACTATATTCACTGAACCGTGATTTCAGTATCAGATGGGCGTTTCCCCTTCCAGTTAACCCGGGCCAAGGTCCATGTGTTTGCCATATGTCAAAACAACTGGGTCATATGGAGGTTATTTTAATTATGAAAACTCAATTTAAACACATTAAGATGACTAAGAGTTGACAGTAATAGCATGAATTCAAATAGAAAGTTTGAAAGATTATTCAGAAAATAACTGTCAGTTAAAAAAATTTGAATTTCAAAACGCCCATATGTTTCCTGTCATGTATTTATTCAGATATCCATGCGGTAAGTAGAGAGACTTACCATAGTCGGTGGTGATTGAAACACGTCGTTATCCAAAAAATCATTCATTTCGTCGTCCATATCGCTTATTTTTTGTTCACTTCCGTAAAGGAGATCCATTGCCGTAAAGTCCCGGGGTGAGAAAACCCCTGGGAGAGTCGAAACCGTGAGAATATGGGTAGAAGGGAAAACACCCTGCCTACTGTCAGTTCTGTTATGGTTGAAAAGGAACTCCCGACCGAATCACTCGTCTAAGGTATATACATCCGCATTACAATAAAATCCACAATCTGATGTCCCAGCCTATCGCAGGGTGGTATTCTCCAAGTAAAACTATATTTGAATGTTCAATACACACATTTACTGACGTAAAGAATAGTCCCACAAAAATCAATACTTGCACAGAGGTATTATCGATCCAGTCGCACAAATTCAATGCGCATGAATATTATAATCTTTGACCAACTGTTTTAAAGACACGTAAGGTTTGGCTGTTCTCTACCCAATGAAATCACAGCGATTAAAATAGCTTATGCAAATGAATATACGTCACTGTGACGCTTTGTTTACTGTTTAGACAGACCGGGTTTCCCCACACGTTTTTTTTGACAGCTGAAATATTAGGTCCGTGCCGTTTGAGAGATATGTGAAAACTGACGAAATCAGCTAAATGTCCAGGTATTTATAAGAAACGAGCCCGACCAATACTGACTGGCATTAAACCGACTTTAATGAATGAAACAAACAGATTTTAATCAGATTTCCCCGTTTCACTTCCTGTCGTTAACAGAGCATTGATTAACAGCATAAAATTATCTTTAATTGGATCATGCCATTAAAAATCTTATCGATAAAGCTGTAAATCTTTAACAATATCATATTTATTATTTTGTTTGAAATGTTAAACTTTTAACTGTAAGCTGAATTTTTCATTGTTTACAAGTCGCTGCTCGGTCTTGTATTTTGTCTAAAATTGTATTTGATTTTTATGCATAATATTTATGTGTTTAAAATAAAATATGGCAATAAAATATGTTTAAACTATCAAACATTATTAACAAATCCTTAATTTTTAAATAACACAAAGACGTGACTTGGGTACTGATACCTCTGATATTAATTTATTGTATCCTAAATCATGAAAAACAGAGTCGTGTAAATTTATAGACAGATAGCTTTATTTGTGAATGATGACTTAATAGCACTGTTTATATGTCTCTGTGTTAACAAATTCAAATGTGTAACTGGAAACTATGAATAAGTGGGAACTACGTGAAAGCGAGTTATATTATTTATATTGGTTCTCGTGACGGGGTGTTGCAGTATAGGAAGATTGATAATTAGTTTCTAAATTAATGTTATTTTTTTTTTGTTTTTTAAATTTTGAGTCTGAAACTAATGGTTTTTGTTAAAAGATTAATGCAGATTGGACCAAGTAGGCATATACTGTATGTTACAGATTTGAAAATACAGCTTTTTCTCCTTCAGTTTCTGTAATATAGTCAACATCTTTTATGAATTTTTGTTCATGTTTTGGAATAAATGTTTCAATGCTTTATATAAAACTATAAAAAAATCTCATGGAATAGGTGCTCCTACTGTTTATAACTATTGTAGAAATTGTCCTAGTTAAAAAAGGGAGGAATTTTATGCTAAAAGTAAATCTTCAAACAGTTAGTCTCATATTCAAAATCTAATTTGAGCTTGTAAAGATTTATAAGTTTGAACAAATAAATGAAGTGGGGGTGACTTTATGGTAAACCAACATAATTATAATGTTTACATAACATCAACTGGAAGGAAGGTTCCAGACTCGCTCTCCTTAACTAACCTACAGACTGAAAAGAATAAAAATATGTAGATTGAACCTAGAACCTTGATAAGTAATGCAGTATTAGCAAATTCTACCCAATACGCAATTTGTTGCCTCATACAATATGATGATGATAATTTTAATTATTGTCGCTACTGGTTTCCCATATGGATGATGACTCCAGAAGAGTATTAGCAATTTTGGAGGTTAGTGGAAAAATACAGAAGACCCTTTTGTAGCATCCCTGATTCTTTTACATGCTCAGTGTAAAGCACCGTTACATGGGACCTCAATTTTTGGTAATATCATCTGAAAGACTGATAAGTTTTTTTATTTGGAGGAGCAGGGGATCTAACCTGTGACCCCTGGGTTTGCAGTCCAAGGCCTTAACCACTGAACCACTAATCCGTTCTCACAACATGCATATGCATCAGTGATCTTATTCTTGCCATCACTCAATGTAACCAAACATGCATCGATAGTCTAACCATGAAAGTAATAGGCGATGTAAACAGTCGAGGAGATGCAAAATCATACACAGGCAAGTGCAGCTGTTTTTAACTCAACCAATACAAACCAAGAGTGGGGGTTGGAAGCCAATATATACCGATATTTCTACTTTGAAGCATAGAAAAAAAGAAATATGAACAAGCAAATATGTCACAGCTGGTAATATATTGATTCATGTAGAGCATGTAGTATCATACGAGTGTCGATAAGCAAACAAGAAATGTGGCTGCCAGCAGGAATGCCCCCTTTCGGGCCTGTACTCATATTATTAGCAATCGTCTCTCAACTTCTGTCAGTGTAAACCAAATGATATGTAGACCAGATTCAAAGAATGGGTGTTTGTTCCTTGGGGTTGAGGTATTGATATGACAACTGGACTTTACCCTCATATTCTCTAGAATGTTTGGCTAAAGTCAGTCGAAAAAACAAAAAGAAGTACTGCTGACATAACTGTCAATTAAAAAATAATAAAAGGGTCATAAATCTACCAAAACTTTGATAGAGTGAGATGCAATGACAGAATTTGTGACTGGACTTTATACTGATACACCTGGAAAGCATGACTATAATTAGTTAACCCTTTACTTCATATAGAGGCCTTTGGACACTTCTAATATAGACACTTTTGGACACCTCTAATATAGACGCCTTTGGACACCTCTAGTATAGACGCCTTTGGACACTTCTAGTATAGACACCTTTGGACACTTCTAGTATAGACGCCTTTTGACACCTCTAGTATAGACACCTTTGGACACCTCTAGTATAGACGCCTTTGGACACCTCTAATATAGACGCCTTTTGATACCTCTAATATAGATGCCTTTGGACACCTCTAGTATAGAAGGCTTTTGAATTATGTTTATATTAACTGACAGAGTGAAAAACAGTGCAGGAAGTGTTCAGATTGCTTGTTACGAGGCCTTCTTTGATTGGTGCCGGAAAACGCATATCTATGGTGTAAAGGGTTAAGCTGATAGGAATTATGGCCAAAAATCAATGGACCCACAATGCAACAGTACGCACAACTGGACTTCATACTGATACAGCCTAGCAAGTGGCCAGAATGAGTTGAGAAATATAAACTTAACTCGACTCTTACTTAAAAGAAGTAGAGCAAATAAAAAAGCATGACATACGACCTCGGGCAACTTTATATGGAGAAGGGCATAAAAATAACTGAATAATACATGTTATGTAGGTTGAAAGTAACTGAATAATACATGTTATGTAGGTTGAAAGTAACTGAATAGGATTGCTGTATATTTAAATCAAAAGTAACTGAAAATGAATACCGCACAATTATGTAGTTTAAAAAGTACATGAATTTAAATAACTGAAAAACAACTATTGAACATACATAAAAAATCTGGTGTGTAAGTAGATAAAAAGTAACTTAAAAAGGACTATTGTATAGTTAACTTGATAAAGAAATAACTAAAACAGTAAGATAATAACACACCATAAACCTACTGTTGTACATGGAAATTCAAAACAACTGCTTCCAGATATAGTTTATTTACATTAAAAGTGATTTAAATGTCTGTATCAAAAACTTGATTTAATGGCAACATCAGTAAGACCCCACAAGTAAAACTGTTAAAAAAAACAACAACACACAAGCCACTGTTATGATTTATTCCTGTACATAACCGAAAATGCTTTACATTTCATTGTTCACCATCATCTATTTTCAGAAATATTTTAAGTGAGGTTGAATTCTCTTTTCATTACATCATCTGGTTACTAGTAAAATAGTATCTTTATTGTTGGATATACATACACCTCTGTTGTATCTAATGAATCCATTAATTTGCATCTGCTCTAAGAACCAGTGCCCTTCTGTTTTATGTGTAAAATTTAAGGTGCTGTGAAACACCATTCAGTCATCAAAAATCCAATTCAGTGCCTCATCTCACCTCAACTACCCACTCTCTTACAGGGACACCATTTGTACAATTCTGATAAAAACATAATTGGTGATTTTTTTCTAATTAAATATGTTTGAAACTTTTTAGCAATTCATGCAATTTGTTTACCATTTGTAGTAACAGTAGCCATCTTGAATTTTAGATTAAGAAAAATATTCATGTGAAGTTTGAGTATAACTGGCCTAGTGGTTTTTGAGAAAATTCTGCTAATGGAAGACGACAGACAACGGATAATTATGCACCAATGCATAAACCCTGATGGCCTTTAATCAGTACAGCTATTTAAAGCACAATACATTTTGCTAATTTATTACAATTCATTTAAACTTGATTGCAAAGTAATCCCAAGGGACGGTAGTGCATTAGATTTAGTGATGCTAAAGGTCTCTAATGCGATTCCAAACTTGACACAATGGCTTCTCAAAGACTCAGAACTGGTTCTACCCAAGAAATAGACAGGAGAACACTGATACTTCATATTCCAGCTAAAATAAACAAGACTTTGTATAAATTGAACTAAGTAATGTTGAAACTTTTTCTATCAATCTCAGGTCAGTTTTCTGGGTAGAACAAATAATAGGTATTGGTTTGGCAAGGGATCAAACCTGCAACATCTGGCATGAGCAATACTGCTTACCTAAATTTTTGTTGAAGTTAATCTCGTATTGAAAAGGTACATAAGCAATATTTTATTACTACTGCACAATATATATATTTTGATAAAATATTAAATCAGAAACTTTGTAAATTGACTCTTTGAGTTCAAAATCTCTTAACATTTGAGTAAATCTTCATTCTTAATTTTTGTAGCAAAAGGCACTTAAAGGAAAGGGTACATTCTTCAGTAGAAATGGTTAAAAAACTGTTTTTGAACCTTCATTAGTTTTGTTTAGAAATATTAAAAATCCATATCCCAGCTTGGCTGAAAATCTTGAATGGTAATGAGGCACATTATGAGACTTTATCTTGCTTTTTAGTGATTAAGAGACATTTCCTATAAAACAAATGTCATGACATATAGCAATGCATATTGAAAATGTCTGACATATTGGAAATGTCAGGGACAACTTGTATGGCCTTAAATAATTAAATTGTTTTCTGCTAAAAAAAATTAAATCACAATTCAAGTGTGCATGTGATTTTTTAATTTGCGGCAGACCTAATCTCAAATATTCAATCTGTATGATTTTGATGCCTCTTATGTGTTAAAATCACCATAAAACAGCATTTGTATGGATATGGCATTAAGTTCAAAATGGCACTTCTGGAAAGATTGTTTACGGTGTCTACTCGAGACAGTATTCTAAGCGCTGCCACACTGCAGCATCACATAGACACATGGTATGATATTCAACCCAGTCGCATTATACTTACACCGGGTCGACCAGACCTAGAACTATCCTCTAAATACTGAGCGCAAAACAAGGATGCTTCTAGTACCATTTTTCAAGCCTTTGGTATGACCCAGCCAAGGATCAAACCCACAACATTCCACATGCAAAGCAAACAGTCTACCCTTTGACCATCACTGTGGTTTTCTGCTATTTTGATATTAAGACAACTCCTGTTATCTCACAGAACGTACTTATGATGTGATGCTAAGCAAACAATGACTTCACCCCATGCAGTATATAGAGGATCTTACATGAGTGTTCATTTATTATTTATTAAACGAGTCAGCAAAAATGTTGTACGAGACTCCAATGACCATTATATCACTTTTTCCATTATTGGTTAGTTAAGTCTGTGTCCGTTAATTTTATGTGTTTGTTTAAAGTTTTTTATATAAATGTTCTTAGTTTAATACTAAGAATGTTAAACAAATAACATAAATATAAAATTTAACACAATATATGTACAATTTAAAAACACAAATATTAAGTTTGAACAAGAAAAATTGCAACATTTCCCCTGCCATAGCCCCATGTAGTATATAGAGAATCTTACAAGAGTGCTCATTTATTATTTATTAAATAAGTTGGTAAAAGTGTTGTACAACACTCCAATTAGCATATATCACTTTTGCCAACAAGTTTAATAAATTCAATATTAAATGAATGTGAGATTCTTTTTATCACATAACTCTGAAAAAAATAGCACATGTGCCATTTACTACCACTTTTAAGTATCTACAAGAAACAAGTAAAAAATCGCTTTTCCAAAATGCTATATATAACGAGGGACTTATTATAGAAGGATAGGAATCTACCGACTAAATATTGATAAATAGCACACAAATGATTAATTATTTGGTAAATTAACGATTCATAATTTACAGGCAATTGATTTCTTGTACTTAAAATGTAAGTTGTATTGTAATCTTAGATGTTTTAAAATGTTTCGATCACAAATTAAAGATATTGAGTTTGAAGTAAAATTTCTTGTAATTTGTTAGCTGCAGTGTACAAATTTTGAAAAAGAAATACTTCAACATTTTTTAACACCAATTGCTGGGAATGGTGTTGTGTTCCTGAGTTGAATGAAAGTTAAGATAATTGAAAATGAAATATTTGTGAGAATATGCCAACGCTATCAGTAGTTGCCTTTCCTTCTCTATATAGTTCCTAAATATAACACAATTCATGTATCAATTTTCTTATCAGTCATCATATGATGTCAGCTTCTCAAGACGACATCATTTCCGATGATTAATCAACGATAATAAGATATTCGATAAAAATCAGAAAGATGTTTGCCATTTTACAGATGAAAGTTAACCTATACGGACAACACTGAACGATGAATCAGTAGTGGTGATTTTAAACTAGGTTAATATCATAAATACATCCCGGGTTTATTACACTCCAGTACCATAAGTTAATGTGATAAAAATTTACCTGTACCAGGCAGTTGCGTAGGAAATCACTAATTTCAAAAGACTTCAATGGCATAGTCAATACAAGGTAACGTAATCCACAAAAGCTTTATTGGCCACTTGTTGTAACAGATGTAGCACACTGTTCACACCCAGCTGATACAGAAACTGTTTATTATGTCAACTGTGTAAAGCAAAAAACTAAATTTCATCTAATATAAAAGTAAAACTGGCAGTTATGTATTCATGATAAAATCCAATTTGGTTGAATCCGTGTTTTAAGGATTGTTGATTGGTTGATTGATGATTGATTGATTGAATATTTAGCATAATTTTGTAGGGTGCAAGATGATTTTTACCCTAGACATTTGTACCCAACCCTGGATGTTTTGTATCCTGGTTCTGGTTGATTAGTACCCTAGCGCTGGTCGATTTGATTTTTAAGTAACTGGAACACAAACATAGCAAATTTCATAAAATTTCAACCTGAGGTTGTAGAGAAATAGCACGGACAATAATTTGGTCACAGACTCAATGAAAGGACCATAACTCTGTGAAAATCATCGAACTGGAACACAAAGACAATATGCGCATCTCCACTTGGTAGTGATGCATCCTAGCAAGTTTCATAAAATTCCAACATGAGGTTGTAGAGAAATAGCGCGGACAAGAATTTGGTCACAGACAAAATCAAAGGGCCATAACTCCTTGAAAAAACATTGAACCGAAACATAAAGACAATATGCGCATCTGCACTTGGTAATGATACATCCTAGCAAGTTTCATAAAATTCAAACCTGAGGTTGTAGAAAAATAGTGCGGACAAGAATTTGATCACAGACTCAGTTAAAGGGCCATAACTCAGTGAAAAATCATTGAACTGAAACACAAAGATATTATGCACATGTCTATTTGATAGTAATGCGTCCTAGCATGTTTCATAAAATTCCAACATAGGGTTGTAGAGAAGTAGCCCGGACAAGAATTTGGTCACAGACTCAATTAAAGGGCCATAACTCTGTGAAAAATCATCGAACCGGAACACAAAGATATTATGCACATCTACACTTGGTTATCATGCATCCTAGCAAGTTTCATAAAATTTCAACTTGAGGTTGTAGAGAAATAGCCCGGACAAGAATTTGGTCACAGACTCAATTAAAGGGCCATAACTCAGTGAAAAATCATCGAACCGGAACACAAAAATATTATGCACATCTCCACTTGGTAGTGATGGATCCTAGCAAGTTGCATAAAATTCCAACATGGTGTTGTAGAGAAATAGCCCAGACAAGAATTTGGTGACGCATGGACAGACGCACGCATGCACGGACGAAGGGGCGACTATATGCTTCCCCCCTTTGGGGGAGCATAATAAGATAATATTTGCTGCAAATCTATAAATATCAAGTATAATATAGATTAATATAATTATATATAGAGTGTAAAACAAATCTTTGTAAACTAGCGATGTTTGAAGTTTATTTGAAAGTTATACCCTTAGTTACCAATAGTTGATGATTTCTAAATTTACACTTATTGTATGGCTTTATTATACCATTAGCAATAATTATACTGTTTTAAATATCTGTTTTAGTAATCAAAAATATCAATAAATGTAAATGGATGGAAAATTATCTCAGGTACAAATCAGCCAGGGCTAGTGTACAAAACATTGTAGGCTGGGTACAAATCTACCAGGGTACAAAATTTCCAGGATACGAAACAACAAATTCATTTTGTATGCCTTCAAGGGTTAGTAGACAATCAGCTAACTGGAAGGTTAACCGTTACTCAAGCACACCCATCTCAGCAAGTAACTGATAAATGATTAGTGAGAGACAAATGGCAATGAGACGCAATAAGATTTATTAATTATGAGACTGATCCAGTCAGAAATTCAAATTCACGAACCCTAGACTGATAGTCAGATGCCCTACCAACTGAGCTAACTGGGCCCAGCTTGTGGACTGTGGAGCAAATGGTCTAGAAGCAGAGCTACAGAACAATTTTGATACATTTTTACTTACTACTATTTTAGAAATGTTGTATTTCAACATAATGTAAATTTTATATGAAATAATAATACCCTAGTATGTTACTATAATGACACTTATTTTCATTTGTATAATGGAAAAAGGCATAGCTCCAATAAAGCTATTAGTGCAGTGTGTTGGCCACTCATGCTAGAGGACGCAGGTTAAATCTCCAGCTCAACACGATAATCTCTCTAAAAAAAAACTCAGTACTGGTTGTACCCAGGAAATGGACTCGGGAATGGTTCATATAAGCTTTGGCTTTAGTATGCATGGATTATCTTTTAGATTGTATTCTGCTTTTGATCTGATAATGTCGATCAAATTATAGAGAACCAGTCTAGATGTGATAACGCATGCGCGAAGACTTAGTTCGAACTTATTTGTTTTACTCTGATTGTGAAACAAGTTATTACTAAGTCTTCCTTGGTAGAACTCATACTAAGCATATGCAGAAAAAGTGTCTTACTCAAGGACGCCACCACACAGCTGTGGCAGAGGAGCTAACCCACGGCCCTCTGATCATGAAGTAGGTGCTCTACCACTGTACTACACACTCCACAAACACTTAAATGTAACAATTATATTACACATGTATTTGTTATAAAATAACACAGGATCTGACAGTAATTACGATGTCAACACCTGGTACTTGTGATCGCTTGATGATTTGTAAATATTTAAAACAGGTTAATATGTAAAATATCCGCTCGTGATGGTACAAAATCAGTACTCATATACATCATCTGTGTTCTTTGTTTCCTTCTGAACTTTCTTTTACGTCATTTGTGAAAGCAGTTAAGAATTTATATGGTCCATGTCAACCTGGGTTGAATCAGTACTAAGATATATGTAAAAGGGCATACCATAAGCAGATCTGTTTAGAATTCAAACAGGAGACCTTTGACCTCCAAGTATGATATCTAGAATTGATATTCTTATATATTTTGATAAAAACAGCTCATTTTACTCATGTACTTTTATGAACTCCTCTGTGGACACCATCCATACTAGATCTACCAGTGGTATGTTTTCTATGACTTTTAAAATGCATTGACACATCGATATTTCTTCATATACCGGTATATATTTCATTGATGGTATAATTTATATTATCTTCACTGCCAATAAAAATATAATCTTTGGTTGTTAAAATTGAAAAATATGCAACATATCTTCATTATTATAATTATTATACTCCAATATTGCCATCAGGAATATTTAAATTTTATTGGACAAATAATTAAATATAAATCCCTATCAGTTAATAAAATCTGCAAATTTATAAATTAAATAGAAAGACGATGGCAAGACAATAAGTAATAAATAATTAAGAGTCAACACCATTTTCATATGCCAGGGCATAGCTTGCTTTTATTCCACAAGTTGCATGCCTTGATGGGTTTCCAAGGGCGGTTATCCCTTGGTGGCGGGTCAATGGGTTGTGGCCCACTGAAACCCTGGACAACCCAAGATTAAAATAAAAAAAAATTCTCATTGAACAATGTTTTGATTAATATAATTTTATTAAGCATTTTTCAGATAACCTGTAAGCCTGGGCCTGCTTTGCCTAATAGCAGCTTGGCCACTGTATGCTAATATAAAAAAGCCATAGCTACCCCATGCATACCATGTTGGATAACCTCCGCTTTACCTTAGATCAAATGGTGAAAATGACTGGGAAAAAAAGGGGGGGGGGGGACAGTTTTATACCCCTAGTCGCTTCTATTACAATATGAATACACTTTGATATTTTTTAGTCGTGTATTATTCTTATTTGAGGCTTATTCTTATTGTTGATGATACAGAAAAATTCATAATGAAGAACCAACTCTATAATCTCTGTGAAGCCCTTAAAGATGTACCGTATGTGGAAAATAAAATTGCTGGATTAAACATTTATTTTACCAGTGCAGGAAGGAAGTCGAAGTTTGATCCAGATTTTACTGATTTTATTGTTTAGTCCAGCAATCAAATGATGATATTTTAAAAGTTTAATGTGCCCAGTATCAAGTAGAGCTGTTGCTTTTAATTATATATTTTCTCACATGCAATTGGTTGGTTAAAAAATAAGTTTATAAATAATTGTGAAGTACATATAATATGCAGTATGATCATTGAAAATAGATTGATACCCAAAATGTTTTAAAGCTGGTTGTTTACTGGATGTTTTTGACTGGAAGGCTGGTTTCCATTGACTAATCATTACCAATATATTGTAAGGCGGGGATTTTTAAAATGTAAACTTTCAAAACAAAAGGTTGGAGCATTGCAAAAAAGATGTTGTGTTTCTTCAACACCGACTTTTTAAAAAAACTTGGAATAATTCACAACTCTAACTTGATAAGCAAGGCCTTGTTTTATGAAATTGCCACAAAAGCCAAGATAGACATGTGGTGTATTCACTGTATTGCCTAGTTTGGTGTTATAAATTAATACACCGCATTTCCTAGTTTGGGGTTATAAAGGAATACACTGTATTGACTAATGAATATACTGTATTGCCTAGTTTGTGGTTATAAATTAATACACTGTATCGCCTAGTTTGGTGTTATAAATGAATACACTGTATTGCCTAGTTTGAAGTTATAAATTAATACACTGTATTGCCTAGTTTGGTGTTATAAATGAATACACTGTATTTCCTAGTTTGGGGTTATAAATGAATACACTGTATTGACTAATTAATATACTGTATTGCCTAGTTTGAAGTTATAAATTAATACACTGTATTGCCTAGTTTGGTGTTATAAATGAATACACTGTATTTCCTAGTTTGGGGTTATAAATGAATACACTGTATTGACTAATGAATATACTGTATTGCCTAGTTTGGTGTTATAAATGAATATACTGTATTGCCTAGTTTGTGGTTACAAATGAATACACTGTATTTCCTAGTTTGGGGTTATAAATTAATACACTGCATTGCCTAGTTTTGGGTTTTAAATGAAAGCACTGTATTGCCTAGTTTGGGGTTAAAAATGAATACACGGTATTGCCTAGTTTGGGGTTAAAAATGAATACACTGTATTGCCTAGTTCGGGATTATAAATTGTCTGCAAGTCTCATTTACTTTGAATAGTTGCCCATTATTTAGCCCTTTACTTCATATGGACACCTTTGAACACCTCTAATAAAGAAGGCTTTTGAAAACAGTGTAGAACCAGTTCTGATTGCTCGTAACAAGCAGCCGGGCCCGATTAGCTCAGTCGGTTACGCGTCTGACTATCAATCCAGGGGTCATGAGTTCGAATCCCCCGCCCGGCAACAGTCTCCGTGATGATTGATATACGACATTGCGTCTCATGATCATTCGTTTCTCACCACTGATTCAAGTGGGAAAGTTATCAGTTACTTGCGGAGACGGGGTGTGCTCGAGTACTGGTTAATCCCAGGAAACAGTGGTTAGGTTAACTGATCGTCTGTTAGCCCTCGATGGCATAAAAATGACGCTAAATATTCAATCAATCAATCAATCGTAACAAGCAATCAGAACAGGTTCTGCACTGTTTTCTTCTCTATCAGAATAAATAGGTAAAATGTGTCTATTCTTGAAAATTGACTATGTGTGGCTTTTGAGTATGGAAGAGACAGTTAAAATGCATATGGAGTAAAGGGTTAGGCAGAAAACTGAAACTAAGGAACTCTTTCTTCGTATTACTTTAACGCACATGAAACAAACAAATAAATAAAACAACACATTGGACAGATATTTATTTCTTCATTTTCGTTCAATCTTTTGAAAAGATCTTCAGTTCATAAATAAAGGAATGTTATTGAATATAAATAACAAATACTTACAAGTTACAAAAATCACAAACTTATAAGTAAAAAATACTGTAAATTTAAATAATAAATTTTCTAGTAACTTTTCTTTGGTTACATAAATATATCACAGTTTTTATGAAAATAATATATTTGGACGGACATTTAGAGCAAATATTTTGACTGTAATACTGATATAATATTTCAATACAAGGTAATCCAAGACTTCAAAAAAAAAAACAAGTTGCAAACAAGGTACATGTATAAGAAAATAATTCTTTCGGATGATCAGGAAGTTTGAATATAGTTAAAATTCAAATTTTAGTACTAAGAAATTAATAATAGCATAACATTTTACATAAAACATTTGATTTTTAACTATTTTGGAAATATTCATTTTTACTTTTTTTCTCGTAACTATTACAACATAATCTTTATACAGCAATTGCTTTCAAAATATGTGTTAAAATGTTCATATCAGTACTAAATCATTATTGATATCAAAGATTCTTCTTCAAAGACAAAACTAAATACCAGTCAGTAAAGTTTAAAATGAAGTGACGGCTTCAAATATATATATATATTACATAGTATTACAATTCTGCCATGTAAATAAATATCAAAGTGAAATCTGAAGTTTGAATGAATTTTTCTAGTTGGTCTTGTACTGCTTTACTTGTTTTAATGCTAATAACAATAATTATTAATGAATATGTTGATTAGCTGGAATCCAGCAAACAGCACAGGAATGTAAAATCCAACATGGTCACTGATTCTATGATGACTAAATAAATAATGTTGTTTTGCCTTTCATAAATGCTTCAACTGGAATTTAACATCTATATTTCTTCAATTCCATTTTGTTCTACAATTAGAAATCCTTAAAAAAATGTTTATATTAAAATTTGTTAGAACTGTACCATTCAAGAATACTAGTTGAAATTCACTTCACTTCAATTGAGTTTAATGTCTTTTTGTTCTAACAAAAACAATTCTGTACACAATATACTTAATGTTTTGACCAGTATAAATACATATTTCAGTGAGATTCCAATAATTCAATTTGAGTTTGCCGCCTGGTATTTCTGCAGTTGTTTTCTGTACAGTGTATTGCATAATAAATGTTTTAGTAATTGAGAGCACAGAGTAAAGCCACGCCTCGCTTTATCCAGTGTTTCTGTTCCCTGTCTGTCGGAAGTTCCACCGCAAATACAAAGTTAGTTGAGTGACCAGTGGTGGACAGAGTACCTAAAATAGAATAGAAAAATATTGTTTAGATAAAATAATAAGAAAATTACTTTCATCGAAATTGCTTGTATACTCAACTGGCATAAATATTTCTGACAGAAGGGGAGGGGTGTTTCTTAAATTCTTACATAAATTTCTTAAAATGGCACATTTTCAGGTACAATTTTGAAAAATGCCTACTTGGACCCTCTTCCCCATTACGACCCACACTCTATCCAGGTAAATGTGAAACTGACATATTATTAGGTTCATTCAAACATATTTCATCTACTTAAATTACCTCAAATCGATGAAATCTTTGCGGTTATAAACTGCAATCAGACTTTTTATATAGTGGTAATTTCGTTTACTACAAATTAGGGTAATTTAAGTTTTAGTTGTTATACTTGATAGAACACTTAACAAAACATTCACCTCACTTGAACGGCCCACTTCCCACTTTGTCTTGCCCTCTACATCATAACATGCTGAGGTCAAATTTAACTCAGAATGACTATATCTCCTGAGTACATATTTTTAAATGCTTGATCATATTCTGATTTTTTTCAGTTGCCATAAGGGGCTGTAATTTTTCATTTATTATTGCTTAATTTTCTTCACACTAAAATTTAATTACATTCTAATTCATATCTTAAACACATTATGTTGATACATCATAAAAATAAAGTTACCACTGTATGGCACTGAGCAGATAAACAAATTATAAAATCAAAGATCTATATGCAAAATGTCTGGGGGCTATATACGCATATTGTTGACAGTTTATGTCCATTTCAAAATATGAAACAAAAAAAGGATCTGACAACGCTATTTGACGTCACTGATGCCTGAGGCATCACCGTATGAAAGCTACTAGTAATGTACAATACATACTAATATTCTTTAATCATTACAAACAGTAAACAAAGACATTGTTTGTTGTTTGTCTGTTCTTTCCATTTTGAAGACATGTACATAAACATTACATTAACCTTAATTATATACATGAAACAGCAAGATATGATGATTGTGTCTTTGTTTTATGAGCAATATACTAATTGTCAATTTGATGACCTTTGATTTTTATTAGGAAGTTCAAAGGAATGGTAAATGGGACTTTTGTAATAAACACATTTTAATATTTTCATTTTATATAAAACACTGAGTTACAGACTAGGAATTGTAAGTAATTACATTCAATCTGTGTTAATGGTCACCTCTATTAAGCAACCGCTTATCTAAAAACAGTCACATTTTCTATTTTTGTAATTAATTTTAGTTTTAAACAACCTGTATTAAGCAGCCACTTGACTTAAAGGGAATTTATCAGGATTGAAGAATCAAGGGTATATATACTATTGCCTAAAGGATATCTATTTAAACATGTCAAAATAATATACTGAAAAAGGATTTTCTAACTTAAGCTACACACCTGGATTATACTAAAATAGATTTTCGGCTTAAAAATTGCAACATATTTTGTGACGAATTTCATTTTGATTTCAATTTGATCTGTTATACAGAATTACACATAGTAAAAATTGTTTCAACTTGGAAAGAGTTCTTATGATGATACAAAGGTCGACAAGCAGCATTTAAGAGCTGTCTATTTTTAGAATGGGGATTCTGTTTCAAGTTTACCAGTACAATGTAAATATCAATTTAGTCACATTTTGGTGGATTTGATATATACTTAACTATTCAGATTACATCTATTAATGGTAATGAGATGCTCTTCATTCATTTTATTACTTTATTTTTTACAACATTTATATCGTTTTTTCCATATATACTCCCTTTAACCCTTTACTTTATATAAACGCCTTTGGAAACCTCTAATATAGACACCTTTGGACACCTCTAATATAGAAGGCTTTTGAATTATTGGGTTAATTATGTTTATATTTACTGACAGAGTGGAAAACAGTGCAGGAAGTGTTCAGATTGCTCATTATGAGCAATCTGAACTCTTCCTGCACTGTTTTCAAAGGCCTTCTGTGATTGGTGTGGGAAAACACGTATCTATGGAGTAAAGGGTTAAGGAGTTATTTTGCTCTTTCCTTCCAGAGTCTGGTTAAGACAGGTTGAATGTACTGTAAAAAATGATAAACACCTTGCAAGATGAAAGCTATAACTTTGGGACTGTGACTTTGTTTTGTTAAAATAGCCTATGCTATTGGGCAAGATGTTTCCAAGTCTCAACTAGAAGACTTAAAGTGATTCATACCCCCATTAAACAGCTGGTTGTCATTGAGGCCATTGTCATATAGGGCTGATTTATCCCTAGGTTTGTGGTACTTGACACACACAACCAGGTCCAGGTTGCTAATGCATCCATAACCAGTTTGTTAGTTATTATTGTAATATATTCAGGCGAGATGACTTAAGCTTCTTATTTTTATATCTCTCATTTTTAAGAAAAAAGTTATAAAAAAATGTGGAAGTAGTTCCCTCCACAAGTGAACAGCTGACTCCTTAAATATTTTATAGTATACCCGCCTGTAACTTTGTTTGCAGGGGTATGATGAACTATATCAGGGGTAAACAATGTGAAAGAAGATCTAACTTTTAAGTAATGTTTAGGAATTATTGAAAATTTTCGTCATAACCCTTTAACTGAACTGTATAAGAGTGGTCTATACAATGAGCCTAATGAACTTATAATAGTGGAACAATTTGTAATAAAGGTCATTATTTTGATTTCTTGTGGATATTTTTGTAATAAAATGAGATTTTTTGCTTTGGGGTCCAGTTTTATTGATATACAATGAGCCTAATGAACTTATAATAGCGGAACAATTTGTAATAAAGGTCATTATTTTGATTTTTTGTGGATATTTTTGTAATAAAATGAGAGTTATTGCTATGGGGTCCAGTTTTATTAATCATTTGAGTATTTAGCATAATTTGTATGCCATCAAGGGCTAGCAGATGATCAATTAACCTAACCACTCGTTCCTGGGATCCTGGAATGCGAACCAGTACTTAAGCACAACCATCGCTGCAAGTAGTTGATATATTTCCCACTTGAATCAGTGGTAAGAGATGCATGGCAATGAGATGCCATGTGGTATATCAATTGTCACAGAGACTGTGGTGGGGTTGAATTCAAACTCACAACCCCTGGATTGATAGTTAGATAGTCAGACATGCTACTGATTGAGCTAACTGGGCCCGGTTTTATTGAGGAAGGAATACCTATTAAAGTATAAGTGTACACAATTATGTACATAAACCCATATAAGTTACATGAATCCGAGAATAACTAAAATTCATTAAAATCGGTTTAATAACATTAACTCTCAGGTATTAGATGGGGTTTGATACCATTTTCATAACAATAAAGGCTATAAATTTGTATGAAGTCTATCACAAAACCTGATATCTCCTGAATCAGGTCTATTTAACCCCAACCAAAAAATATGCCTGTCCCAAAATGCATAGCTATAATGAATGCTTACTAAACTGGTACATCATTCAAACCTGGAGCAACTGACCAATCAACGTGCTCAGAACTCATTGCTATGTAACAGACCCAATTGTGAGAGCTAGGTCCTTTCTACAGACTACTTTTGTATGGCAACCAGTTTTATTTATTGATTAAGGAATACCACAGATGCATAAAAAATATGCACAGAACCATTTCCTCACATAAAGTATTTGAACCATGCTGATCTTGAACCTTTGACCTCAACAGAAAGTAGGCAAGCGGTATAACAATAGACCATTCAAACATAGAGGACCTCAAACAATTTACAAACATACATAATCCATGTCAAAATTTCGCAAGCAGACTGTCCCCACACAGTCTGCATAATTTTTGCATTGACTATCGGTTCACATTTTACATTGCATAATCAATTAAAGCATCTTTATTAATTCAGTCGCGTAACACTTGATTAAACAGCCTAATGTTTAACCCTCAGGTGCCAATGTATTTTTATTATATTATTTATTATCATTAACAATATTCAAAACTTCTAAAGGTTCTGTACCAATCTTTAACAATAAAAACTTTTCAAATATTGGACATACCATCAGTTTTAAAATCTAAAAAATCCTGCAAGAATGACAATAAATATATGTCTTCCAATCTGGAGAAACAATCAATAAAAACTAACAGCAAAAATATTTGCATTTGAGTTACAGCCTAATAAAAATGTCAGGGACAAATACCTGAGTAATATATGTATATTTATTATAACAGACAGGTATCTTTTGTTCATACAGAGGACCCCGGGGCACTGTTATGGTGAGAGGTGTTTATGCAGATAGTAATAATCATTAAGTTTCGCAGTGTAATGATCAAGGTCATAATGAAGGATAAGCAGAAATTATCTGACTTACTGTTCAAACTGAAAACCTGACAGCAACATATTTCTATGTACCCCTAATCCTACTTGGGGGGTTTACACTGCCCATGTACAGTTAAAACTCCATTATTCGGTGCATAAGATAATTAGTTTGAACTGTGAATGCCACTAATGAAATCATCAAAATCTTAGGAACAAACTGGTATGATTTCTTAAGACTGAGCATGTATTCTAAGACAGGTTATGGAATTTAAGAATCGGTAAGCAATCTTAGACGGATTATGGAATTTAAGACTGGGTATGAAATCTTAGACGGGTTATGGAGTATAAGACTGGGTTTGCAATATTAGACTTCATATCTGAATCTTAAGACTAGTTGTGAAATTTAAGACTGGATATTAAACCTTAGACAGGTTATGGAATTTAAGACTGGGCACGCAATTCAGACTGGTTATGGAATTTAAGACTGGGCATGCAATCTTAGACTGGTTATGGAATTTGAGACTGTGTATGCAATCTTAGACTGGTTATTGAATTTAAGACTAGGTATGGGTATGCAATCGTAAGACTTGTTATAGAATTTAATTTGGCTATGCAATCTGGAATCTTACACTAGTATGAAATCTACGATCAAGCCAAAGTAAATAACCCATCATTATCACATTACTGACTTCTCTTCAATATTAAACCATGGTCAATGGTACATTTTAGGCAAGTTATAAACACAAGGTATCCGGTATATCATTAAATAGGTGCTATAGGTTGATTTATCATAACAAGAGATCAGTATCTGCTCTTCTACACCAAATAATTCAGTATCCAGCTTTCCAGCTCTACTTACCAGCTCTTGTCAGCGTCTTATAACAAGGGCAGTCATATATTCCTTTAACAGGCACCTTTCTGTTGGGGTCAGGCATCAGCCAGAGTATGGGCATGTCTGTGTATAGTTCTTTGGGTTTTGACTCAGCCAGCTGGTGGTGTACCGAGTCCCAGCGGGCTCCCTCAACAAACAACCCGTTAATGTAACAACCATCTGCTGGCGATTCCTTCAACTCTTCGACAGTCTCCCGCATCACCTACAAAAAATTACAAAAATGTTCTTATTATACAAAACAAACTAAGCTTGTCCATTTAAACACTGTTCCGATACTTATGCAGACTTGAAGACATGACATGTTGTTGGTCCCACAAGATCCTGGCAAGGAAAATAAAAACTCACTAAAAGTGTCTACCACAAAAAAAATTGTTTTCATATTATCCCCATCATGCAAATGAGCGCATATAAAAATGTGTCCCTATCAAAAATGCTTAAAAATTATCTTGGCTGCTAAAAAAAGGTATATGTGAGGAGATTCTCATTCTAAATAAGATTTTCAAACAAAAGTTACTGTCTAACAGCCATGATTAGTCTTGAAGCACTGCACCGTGCCACCACCCACAACAATCTCTACCCCAGTAAGAAATATTTGTAGAATTGTAAATCAGCTGCCGGTTTGGGTGACATTGTGTTAAAGATATGATATAACATGTGTCTGCTTTAATGAATATATATAGATCTATGTGTATTTATCAACAATTTCAAGTGTATTACCTCACAAGTTCCTTCCCTGGAATTTCAAAGAGTTAAACATTTTTGTACATAAAAATCTTTTGCAAGATATCCTTTTACAAATTGATTGTACTGGTATAAGCTTCATCTGGCAGTATGCCAAATTGTAAAAAAAAAAGAAGCAGAGTGATGATTTTATAAATTAAAAAAAAAATGCATATTTTGAATCATGTTTATATCATTATATAAAGACCTGCCCCAGAGCCATCTTGTGGCTTTTTATCATAATTTGGGTATTCGGTGTCATTGTGGATGAACTGCATGTACTTTATCTATGCACAATTGTATTTGGAAAACATGTTTTATGACATCTATATACATTGTACACACTAATCAATACCACCAGCTGTCATATATGGCCTATACCATGTACCGTATATGGCCTATACCATGTTACCCTACATGTAGTTCTAGCATAACTGAGTGATGATGAAAGGAAAAGATAGGACAGGGTAACTGAAGTCAAAGACAAATTCTGTAAAAGAGTAATTGAATAACTTGATGATGTGATAGTGTTTGCCATATTCTCTGTTTCAGATTGCCTTGTGGCTGTTTTGATTAATAAAATGATAAACTATTTGCAGAATATGATTGTTCTGTCTATGATGTCTGCAGCAGCTGTTGGGAGAATATTATAAAATCAATGAAATCAATGACCCTTCTTGATCAGTGGTATTTAACATCGAACTGTAATCTAAAGATATAATTTAGTTTACACTAATTCATTTTAGCTCAGTAGCAATAAAAGTCCAAAGCTTATATGAACCGATCTCAAGTCCCTGGGTTTTTATCAGTACTGAGTTGTCGTTTTTTTATCAAGTCTAGATGGGGATCAATCCCACAACCTTTGGCATGAGGGGCTAACACTCTTTCCACTGCAATACTGCCTTGATAAAAGGTATATAACTTGAAACTATTTTTTTTAAAAATCAATATATATTTTTTTAATAATTGATTCTGAAAACAATTTTGTTCAATTTTTTCTGGAAGCTATATTGTTTTGATGCAATACTCACACTGCTTGGAAGAACATTTTTCTCAATTCTTCATTTATTGTTCAGATAGATGGGTTTGTTCTCTTTCTTGAGTTTCAGACAGCTACTTCTTTAGAAGATTTTTTTAGAATGTGCAACTGTTTAGACTGGACATTTTTTTCAGTAAGTCCATTGTTTTTTTTTTATTTCAGAATGATGATTATTGATAATATTGCACCTTTTCAGATTGCACCTTTGTTCACTTCTGAGACTGTTTAGTTTAAACTCATTTATTTTACTTTTATTGTGAAACAAGTTATCACAACTTTAACAAATCACGCTTGAAGTGGAAAATGGTTTTGCTCAATAACACCACACATAGCCGTGGGGGAGGATCGAACTCAAGACCCTCTGATCCTGGGTCTGATGGTCTACATCTGGACCAGGTGCTCCACACTAACACACACAGTCTGTTTAACTGTTTAAATGTCTGTTTAACTGTTTAAATGTATGTTTAACTGTTTAAATGTATGTTTTCTTACTGTTATGAACTTAATAAGCAACTTTATCTCATTTCTTACCATAAATTACACAGATAACTTGAATAAATAAGTCATTGACTTATCAAAATATTTTAACTACTGGTAGTCAGCACTAAATGTCACTGATATATTACTACCTCCTGGACCTGTGTCTAGAAATACAGGTGTTAATAATTATGTATAAGTCTATAAAGACCCAACATCATTTTATAGACAAATATGAGTTGTGGAAAATAGTTACAGGCATGTCTATGTATTTGGGCGTAGGAAAGTAATTAGGTAAAAATTGTATGTCAGCTTTAAAGGAAGTTTACCAGGATTTTTCCAAATTTTAAAATTGACAAAAAATTTTTTTTTTTCAATATATCATGTCTTTTACACTCACTGTTCCTGTTTTGTCATAAAGACATCTATATAAACATGTTAATAATATATTTTATAGGGTTTTAATGAAAAATATAATCTTGACCTTTGATCTACGGACCTCGGTCTTGTGCCCGACAAGGTGTCATATGACTGTAATCATTTGTGCCAAATTATTTCAAAATCTCTTGATGAATGAAACTTACAGATGGGAAAAAAATCCTTTTTCTATATACTGGTATGTATTGAGTTTTGTCAAAGTGTTTCCTTGACATAATAGCTACAAACCTGGATCATGTGCTTGGCATGTCGGCGTGTCATGGTGGTCATTTTGTCAATATATTTTGAAATTTCCCCATATGTACGACAAAGTTATGGACAGACATGAAACTTTAAACAGCTGTTCTAACAGATGTGTATTTAAGTGGCTTCTTTGTACCCAGATGATTACCATATAAAAGCATTTTTTAAGTGTCTAGAAAAAGGCACATAACTTTTCCAACTATCCACAAAAAATTACTAACCCTAAACTCTAGACATTTAAATACCTATTTGTGTGTGTGGCCAAGCTAACAAACAGACAGGCACTGGATTTCTATATACCACCCTTTGGGCCATAACAATCCAAAGAAATATCAATTTGATTTTTTTGTCTTATTTCTTAAATTTGTATGTTGTATGATTGTTAATAATTATGTGTCAACCTCCACCCACAAAAAGAAAAAGAATCAAGCAAAATTGAATAATTGCAGATTATAAAAATGTGGAAATGGCCATGTCAGCAGATCCAGCCTCACCGCTGAAACCACGAAATATCTGTCAATATTGCAGCAGACAACATGAGGAGGCAGAGCTGCCGAATCTGTATGAAGTGGTGACACCTGGTGCTAGATCAATACCATCATTAATAAACCCTATATTTGTGAAAGATAATCTGTAGGTACGGGCAGGATATACACAATACATATCAATACTCCTGCTATATTAACAAGGCATGTTTTCATAGTTAAGACAGCAGCTGGCTATCCAATTTATAAAAGATAACAGAAAATTAAAGAAAAGCTAATCCTGTAGGCACCATGTGGTACTCTGACAGTTGATGAAATATAGTTAATAGTTTCATAAGAATATAGTTAAAAGCATTCTCATACATCAGACCATTTAATAATTGAAATTTGACATTCATGGAATCAAATGGTTCAAAAATAAAAATAACCGCTTTTCTGTGTGTGCATGGAGCAGTCTTCAGATGTTTGACATGTTGCATTTCCAATTTAGAATTGTGTTTTTATTTTATAGAATTTCTTTACTGTATATCAAGTGGTATATGTCTTAAATATTTGAATTGTTTGTGTTTTTATTTTATATAACTTCTATACTGTATATCATATGCAGGGCTTCTAAAATCAAAGGTTTTTCGGTTTTCGGACCGATTTCTACTGTTCAAAACCCGTTTTCATTTCAAAATCTAATAAAAAATTGGTTCAGATATTTTCTATCAGTCGTATAAATTACCGTTATCATGCTTTACTAAGCTGTGAAATACACCTTGGGGCAATAACATTTGATTGTTTTGTCACCCGCTGTGCGAAAGGAGTCAATTTTGACTAAGCCATTATGGATAATAGGGGAGTTTTTCGGAAGAGTCTATCGTTGTGTAACATGCTTTCAATGTGTGATCAGCAACCCATATCGATTCATCAAAATGGTTCTGCTTCAGTAATTTCTTTGATATTCCGCTTGCCGTAATGTATTAACTTGTTTGCTCGTGTCGTTTTTTTTTTCAAGTGGTCAAAGCTGGGACTTTCGGACCGAAAATTGCTTCTGTCATTAAAATATTTAATAAAAATGTGCAGTATTACTTGTTTGTTTGAGTTTTAATTATAATATTAATGATGTTAATTAAGGGAAGTGATCAAATCTGGACCGATTTTATTTTGATGTCTGACCCGATTTATTTGTGTTAGCCATAACGTTTGGAAAAATAGTTGTCCACATAGTACAGATCTGGTCATCATCAACATAACTTGAACTAAATAATTAATATAAATTTTCCATACCGTTTATATATCTTATCCATTAGTTTTGATATATTTCCTACAAATTTTACTAACTTTGCAATCCAAAAACATGCTTCAATTTTCAAAAAGAAACGACATAAACATATCACTTTCAAGGATTTGAAATCACCCTTCACCGTTGTAATATCCCTTTGATGTTAGCTGACGCACGGTGATGTCACAGTCATCAAAGAGAAGACAGCCAATGTGTTGTTTCATTCAGCGCAGTTTGTTTGTGTTCACTTAAATATGATTTCGTCAATAAGTATTATATTCCATTTAAATATCTTCCATTAGATTCGAACGTTTTTTTAATGAATTGATAATAATATAATAGAAGACAGAGTTGAAAGTGGTAGTACGCAAATTTACATATATTCATATATAGTTAAGTGAGAATGATACTGCTAATTTAATGTCACATTCAATAAAAAGTGCTTCTAGCAATGTTCAAAGCATTGAATATGCAATCCACTCGAGACGAACCGAGGATATATCCGGTATACACGATACTTCCGGTTTACATCCTGAATTTATTTTTTGCGTGAAATTTATTGAAACTGGTTCATTCAAATGAGAATACATGAGGTTGGTAATAATAAAGTACAGATTTAGAAACGTTCTGTCAAATTAAACACAGATAGCATGAAAAATAAACAAACTGATAAAATTGAGCGGTGGGTGGGGTATTGGGATATATATATTATATACATGCAGGGCATAATGTAGAGTGGTTTTAAAAGGAAAAAGTGTGATTCTTATGGTAGCAATTCTTACGGCAATAAAAACTTTGGACCAATTTGCATTTTGGAATTTTAGAAGCCCTGATCATGTGGTATATGTCTTAAAAAAATTTGAATTGTTTGTGTTTTTATTTTATAAAATTTCTATACTGTATAAATTATTATGTGGTATATGTCTTAAATGTATGAAATTGGAAAAGATGATATTGCTTTACCGAAAAAAAGCTCTAAAATTTGTCAACATTAAAAAAAATACAGAAAAAGAGTCTCTGTTAATGACTGTTGCAATAAATATATTTGGTATCTCTAAAGATCACCAGATTTTAGGTCTTATTCTGACAATAAAAAAATCCAAAATCTTTTTCAATTTAATTAATTGATATAATATTTTTTTTTTTTATTAATTAGTCAAATATATACTTAATATATATAAAAATGGGAAATTGGGTAGAACCTGACGCCCCCTCAAAATCTTGTTTGCTAGACTCTGCATCTGTGGCCTTGTCAAGGGGTAGTAAAAAGGAATATATTGGGATGATTTTTCAAAATGTTAAAATTGGCTAAAAACCTTTTTTCCCCAATATACCATGCCTATATAAACTCACTGGCACAGTACTACCAAACATATATCTATCTAAGGCCATTATAAATTAATTGCTAGATTATCATCCAAATTTTTCTTAAAAATGGGGAGGATGGGAGGATTTTACTTTTATTTTAATTTCTTATGTTTGTTTAATAAAAAAAATTATTATTTTTTTAATTTTTATGAAAATAATAACGGTCGGGATGGCATGAAAATTAGGGGGCGGGAGGGGAAGATAATCTAGCAATTAAGTTATTATGGCCTAAGCATGCAAAATATAGTACATTGCAAAGGCTTTGCTAACTCTCTATTTTTAGAATGGGGATTTCATTTCAAATTTACCACTCCAAATTACATATCAATATTGTCATGTTTTGGTGGATTTTACATACTAAACTATTTGGTTTATATTCATTAATGATAATGAGATGCTTTTTATTAATGTTGATAATAATCTATTTTTTAAGACAAGCTCCTGTTGACGACAATATTCCAGATGGACCAAGCACATCATCAAAAGAAAAAAACAAAGGTTAAAACTTGACAATTACCTGGAAACCAAATGAGATGGTATCTATGGAAACGACCTTTCTTCTGGCATAGTTCTGCAGGGTACCAGTAAGGAAGGCTTGTGGGAAGAAGAATCCAGAGATCCAGTACACCTAAAAATGAAAGTTTTGTTAATAACTCTACACTAAAGGGTGAAAGAATTTATTTTATTTACTTCTTAATTTTGAATGGGGTTTAATGGCAATTTCAACACATTACAAGTAATATACATTGCATCGTATTGTATAAGTGGAAGGACACCTTGAGAGCTAGTCTAAGAAGAAAACCAGTTGTCCTTCAGTAAATAATTAGCCAACGTTCTCATGTTAAATTGTTGGAGCAAACTCCAGCATTAGATCTTCATGGTGAGAGTCAAGATGAAGTTTATAACTCTTTATCAGATAGATGAATGTCAAAATAGCTAATGGTTATTTAAGGAAAATTGTACTATCTTTTAAAAGACATTTGAGATAAGAAAATAGTGTTAAAATACCATGCCCAAAGGCATCAGTGAACATGGTGACAGTTTGTTTGAATATTAAGCATCATTTTCATCCCATCAAGGGCTAACAGATGATCAATTAACCTAACCACTCTTTTCTGGAATCCTGGACGGTTAACAAGTACTCAAGCACACCAATCTCCGCAAGTAACTAATCATATTTTTACTTTAATCAATGTTGAGAGACGAATGACAATGAGATGTCAATCATCATGGTGATTGCGGCCACACACAGATTCAAACTCATAACCCCTGGATTGATGGTTGGACGACTACAGACTGAGGTAACAATGTCAGCCACATAGTGACAGAGGCTTGGCAATGAAATGTTTGATTTCAAATCCAGGTTTAATGTAATTATCACGACACCTAGTTAGTATACTTATATGTAAAGAAACTGGAATGCAAAGGAAGGAACTTGAAAACATATCTCATAATGATGAACATTTTAATGCTTCGGTTAACAAAAAAGGTCAACAGTCTACATACATTTCCATACCTGACAGTTTTAAATGTTTGAAACATTAAAACTTACCAATAAATCAAATCCTTTGGCAGGTATAAAACTTCATGGGTTTCTAATCAAACTACCGACAGGTCAATCTCATCAATAGCAAAACAAACCCAAACTTGAACTTCATTAAAAGTACTCACAATCATAGAGAAGGTTAACAACCTGATCTTCATATAGAGTTAAAAGATTTTTTGGCTGGGTCTAATAGCTTAGTCAGTAGTGCATCTACTATCAATCCAGGGATCTGGAGCTCGAATGTCCATCTGGCAACAGTCTTTTTGATGATTTATATACGACATTGCATCTCATTGTCATTTGTCTGCAGTTTCTGATTCAAGTGGGAAAGTTATAAGTAACTTGAGGGAATTGGATGTGTTGGAGCACTAGTTAACCTTCCAGGATTCAAGGAATGAGTGGTTAAGTCAACTGATCGCCTGTTAGCCCTCAATGGCATAACAATGACGCTAAATATTCAAACAAACGAAAGATAATTTCTATCCTGTGGCAGTCTAGTTTCCATGGTAAGTGTCCTTGATAGCAGACGCAATGGAAGATATTAAAAGTATGATAACCTTTTTCACTTAAAATTTCATTCTTGTTTTAAATAATTATGTGGAAAGGACACTTAGTAACTGACTGACAGCAGAATGATGGCATGAGTACTTACAGAGGGCAGGCCATCATCAATCCACTTCTGTATGAACTTTACTCTCTCCACCAGATCCAGTACCCAAGATGCCAAAGGTTTCAAAGATGGGTAAGCCTGCAATAGAAAATATAATGGAATGAAATGAATGCGAGTTACACAGCAATCACATCATCACAAAAATATCAAATCACGCACAAAGTTGCTGAAGTCTTAATAAGAAATAAATTACATGTTATTTAATTTAAAGCAGGAAATATACCAAATGTAGGTCCAAGACATGTTCAATGTTTGTGCATCGTAAACAGGGTCATTAAACTTTCCATTATTTCAAAGTTAGCAGTAATGGATCAAACATGCACTGACGACCATTGGACGGTTTTTATTATCATTAATATTTTAATAGTGTAACTTACAGGATATATATGGCAAAAGTTTTATTGGTGGAGAAAGATCCCCAGATACATGTACATGAGTCTGAGTAGAGTTACCGTTGTTCCGCTAGTAATTGGCAAACTTTCTTACATAAAATATCTGGAATGAGCTGGGCTTGAACCTATGACCTCATGGATGATTGGTTAATGATCTTAAGGTGACACCTGAGACCAGTCAGCCATAGAGGACCCTGAATGATGGTTATATCTAAAACTTGAATATTTAGTTATCCATAACCTTGAATAGTTAATTTTTGTAGTTCATGAACCCTGGGGTTGGTGTGTGTACATGATTGGTGATAGACGTACCTTCTTGGCCCACATATTTGGTACAGCATTGTTGAACAAACTGACTGACATGTCCTCTAACTCTTGTGACATCACCACTAGACCTTTCAGTGCCTTCAGGATGTCATTCAAACTCTTGTGCACAGTAGACAACAGTCGATTGTACCTAATAAACAGTCAGAATTTATATATGTATATTGTCATACTGAAGGGAAATATTTCACTACAACTACAACATGTACAATGTATAACAACATTTTGTATCTAAATTATGTTCACAAAATGGTCATACAAGTAGAAGTAAATAATAAATTTCAGTCAGAACAAACAGTTTATGAACTTAATATAATTACACTTATAAACTAAAATATCTCCTGTTTTACAGTAAAACTGTCCATGAACCATATATGAACTCATGATAGATATACAGTACAGGATATCCTGATCATTACAGCACTTATGAACTGTTTATGAACTATATACTGATATATATACTAATAATCTATGGTATCATTACGGCACTCATGAACTGTTAATGAACTAAATACTGCTATATACTAATAAACTATGGTATAGTTACAGCACTCATGAACTGTTTATGAACTACATACTGGTATATACTAATAAACTGTTGTATCATTACAGCACACATGAACTTTTCATGAAATACCTACAGGTATATATTAATAAACTATTGTATCATAACAGCACTCATGAACTGTTCATGAACTACATACTGGCATATACTGATAAACTATTGTATCATTACAGCACTCATGAACTGTTCATGAACTACATACTGGCATATACTGATAAACTATTGTATCATTACAGCAAACATGAACTGTTCATGAACTACATACTGGCATATGCTGATAAACTATTGTATCATTACAGCAAACATGAACTGTTCATGAACTATATACTGGCATGTACTAATAAATTATTGTATAATTACAGCACTCATGAACTGTTCATGAACTACATACTGGTATATACTGATAAACTATTCATCATTACAGCAAACATGAACTGTTCATGAACTACATACTGGCATATGCTGATAAACTATTGTATCATTACAGCAAACATGAACTGTTCATGAACTATATGCCGGCATGTACTTATAAATTATTGTATAATTACAGCACTCATGAACTGTTCATGAACTACATACTGGTATATACTGATAAACTATTCATCATTACAGCAAACATGAACTGTTCATGAACTACATACTGGCATATACTTATAGGCTATTGTATCATTACAGCAAACATGAACTGTTCATTAACTACATAGTGGCATATACTGATAAACTATTGTATCATAACAGCATTCACGAACTGTTCATGAACTACATACTGGTATATACTGATAAACTATTGTATCATTACAGCAAACATGAACTGTTAATGAACTACATACTGGCATATGCTGATAAACTATTGTATCATAACAGCATTCATGAACTGTTCATAAACTACACACTGGTATATACTAATAAGCATATGCTTAGTACTGATTCTGCCCAGAACAACTTGGAGCATTTGTCTTTCTTGTTTCAGAATCGGTGTAATTTAGTAAGTTTTAAATATTAAAACCTCCTGTATCAACACTAAGTTCATGGACAATGCACTACATGATAAAGCAGATGAACACATGACTGTATTATTACAATAATCAGAGTAAAACCGTTCATGAACTACTGAATAAATATTAATAACTACACACCTGATGACCTCCTGTATTAATACAGTGTTCATGGACTGTTCATACAGTACAGGGTATTTCTTCATCACCATCTCTATGTCTATAGGCTTGGGTACCTGAGACAGTATCCTCTTGGATGTATCTTCCATCACCTTATATAATCAACAAGTATGTTACACACAAAGCAAAATATATTGACAATATCTTTACTGGGGTATATTTTTGGATTTATGTGGGGTTTTCTTTTCCTTACCAAGTATGTTAAAAAATCATTCTTTCTTCTTTCGAATAAAATTGTTAAGTTTTCTAAACTATTCTTCCTTTCTAGGATGACTGACAAAAAAGTACAGAGTTCTAAATCTTTGATTAAAACTGTAATGTTGCCATTAAAGACCAAATTGACTTGACATGGATAGCCAATTAAACAAGTTGATAATCCAATCAGTGATATGGTTCTAGGGCCGCTATTTTACTTTGTCAAGCGAACGGTCTCTTATGCAAACACTACATTGTATATACAAGGACAAATAATGCCACATGGCCTGTGGGGGGACAATAGTCATTCTCACGTTAGCTAAACTGACTAAAATTTGTTAAGGTATAAAACTAATTGTAATCTGTAAATTGTCGTCAATAATACAGCAACATGCCTTAAAGAAGGGCTCAGACAGATGATCAGTTACCTAACCACTGTCTCCTGGGCTCCTGAAAGGTTAACCAATACTCTAGGACACCTCATCTCTGCAAGTAACTAATAACTTTCCCAACTGAATCAGTGGTGAGAGACAAATGAAAATGAGACACAAAGTCATATGTCAATCATCATGGAGACTGTTACTGGGTGGGGATTCGAACTCACGACCCCTGGATTGATAGTCAGATACATTATGACTAATCGAGCCTGGCCCTAAAAGAATGAGATAAAGGCCTTAAAGCTTATCAACCAATATAACAAAAGAATTACGATACTCCCTACTCACCTCCTCCCGTGATTTTCCACCTCCTAAAGCTGTCTTGGGCTGCAACTTCAGCAATGCCCCTAGCTGATTCAGGGCCTCATTTTGAGCAAAGGTAATGTTTGCATTATCATGAAGACCGAATATTTCCGGCGTGTCATTAATAGGCAAACTACGCACATATTGCATATATCCCTAGTGGAGATAAACCGTGGACACATTAAATCAAGAGCATAATATACAGTTACTGTAAACCACTTTAAATTCAGGTGAACTTTATTTCGCGAAATTCGCAACATTCAAAAAGTTAAACTGCCAGAAATGGGTTTTTTATTAAGATATTATAAACATTTGGACAGTGAAAACGATTGTAATTTGAACGAAATCTTTCAATTCACAAGGGTTGAAACTCGCAAATAGGGAAAATGAAGTTCTCGCTAATAAAAAGTGTTTTACAGTATACAATTTAAATTCAAGGCATGTACAAACCAAGACTTCAAAAATGATATTTGATAAACTTCCGATAATGTAAAAATGAATAAACTGTCATTTTTTAATATTCTTTCAACTGGTACAATTTTGTTGTGGTCGACAAGCATAAAATATGAATAAAAAAAGTATCTTTTTTTAATTTCATCTTCAAGCTTAGTTAAAATATTTTTGTATAAACTATTTATTTGTAACAATAACATCACACACAGACAAACACATCAATACAATTAATTCCTTTTTTTTAAAAAACAAAAACGTGACTTCATACACACTTAATTCAAACAACAATAAACCTATGAAATATACAAGATTTTATGACAGACAATGTCCATTTTTAAACCTTAATACACCAGATATCAGAGCCATCTTTACATACATACATAAACTTTAGCTCCTATATTTTCCTAAAATCTGAGAGCTATATTAACTTTTTTTAATTACTGGTAATGAAAAAGTTTGCTAACTACAGTATACAGCCTTGGACAGATAAAATCCTAATTAGAGTATATCGGTAACTTACTACATCAGGCACTACTGGCGGATCTGGGTGGAGATTTGGGTGGAGATGATCAATTTCCATGGCAGAATTGAGATGGGGGTTTGTCAAGAGAGTAAACTTAAAAAAATTGTCTGAAATTGCTGTTATTTAGCAATAGTTCAGAAATAGAAGGGGGAGGGGTCCGGGCAGGGAGGTCCAAAAACCAAAGCCCTTAATCCACAAAAGGGCCGGATTTACGGTAAAGTACTGATTATCCTTCCCTAATCGTTTTGTTTCTTTTCTTTAATATGTTGAGTGCGACACTGTATATCATGATTTTAAAGAGACAATATACAACTTACGGTGGGAGTTTTACATATCTGACTGTTTATAGGGTGTGGGAAATTAAATGCATATTTTAAGTTTTCATTTCCTTCAATTCTTAAACAGAAATAAATGTTTTAATTGTGACACCATCACCTCTGTAACCGTTTTGCACTTTCAGTCTTTATAACTATGTGAAATAGTATCAAAAATGTATATTATAATGTTATATTTTATACAATTTCATCATGGCTCGATTATTCAAACCCAATGATTGTCATATGAAGCACATATAAAATCACTGTAATAATGACAATTTCATTCACACCTACATTCTAACTTGTCATAAGCAGCCAATTGAGGGAAAAAGTGACATTTTAAGACAGTTGTTGCTGAATACAGGTTATTGGTCTGAAAGCAAAGCAATAAGATTGAGTAACTGCTTAATACAGGTGCCAACTTATGCAGGTTTGACTGTAACTAGAAAACATTTGAACTGATTCAGTTTCTATTCATATAAGGTGGTGTTTTTTTTTCAAATAACCTGAGTTGACGTCATAAATATGAGATAAGAATTTTCATTAATGGGCAAAGCTTACATTATGATAAAGTTAATTAATACTACATAATATTGATGCGTTGATCCAAGGAACAAATCATATTACAGAATTATAAACTAATAGAATGGTTATGGATATACAGAAAGCTAGGTGAAATTATAACTATAGAGAAATCTATACAGCAAAGATCATGCATATACATGTATATAGGTACAAATATATGGCAGTATATACTGACAGCTAGGTATTTCTGACTATTTAGGTAAGAAGAAAGTGACCATTGTCCATCTAAACTCTGTATCAAGGTCTAGAACTGAGTGAATTTAAAGGTTACATTGAAACATCGAGGTAAACCAAACTGTTAAACAACACTAGACAATATTAATACTGTAACACTTTAAACATGCAAATTTCACAATGTATCAATAAACATTTAATGTATTGTGTGTTTCTCCTCTCCCCAGTCAGCAAGTGTATCTTTGTTATTTAAATTGTAAGATATAATGTCTCTTCTTTTTTTCAATGATATTTTGTTAACATAACAATGTTTGAATCTTTTCAATGATATTATGTTAACATAACAATGTTTGAATCTTTTCAATGATATTTTGTTAACATAACAATGTTTGAATCTTTAAGCTATAATCTGTCAACAATTAAAGAATTATTTTTTTATTTATAAGAAATACAAATAATATCTGTTCTTTTTCTATCTTTTCAGCAAAACAAATTTCCAATATTCAATTATTGCCATTAACCTTCTATAATAATACAACTCCAGAGCCAAAACTAAGAGAATGTTTTTTTTAAGTAAATTTATGAAATCTGCTCAAAAAAGTACTCCCTATACACTAGCCTGCTGTTTCATACACACACACACAAAAAAAGACTCAAGACTTAACAAAATTTCCATGCAATGTAGTGATACCACTCATCGTGTAATTATAAATATGGAAATATGGAAGCCTGAAAGTCAGTTTTGGCATCTACGTCACTAAATGTGTAATAACATAAAACTGTGTGGTCTTGCATAATGTTGTATTGCATTTTATTATGTTGTATCATACTTTATTTTACTGTATCATATTGTACTATATTATTTTTGTACTATATTTTACTGTGTTGTATTATATTGTAGTGTACTATATTTTACTGTATCATATTGTACTATATTATATTATATTATATTATATTATATTTGTACTATATTTTACTGTATTGAATAATATTGTATTGTACTAAATTATTTTTGTACTATATTTTACTGTGTTGTATAATATTGTATTGTACTATATTTTACTGTGTTGTATAATATTGTAGTGTACTATATTTTACTGTATCATATTGTACAATATTATATTTGTACTATATTTTACAGTGTTGTATAATATTGTAGTGTACTATATTTTACTGTATCATATTGTACTATAATATATTATTTTTGTACTATATTTTACTGTGTTGTATAATATTGTATTGTACTATATTTTACTGTATCATATTGAACTATACTTTACTTTGTTGTATTATTGTGTTGTGTACATTATTTTATTGTATCATATTGTACTATATTTTATTATATTTGTTCTATATTTTACTGTGTTGTAAAATATTGTATTGTACTATATTTTACTGTGTTGTATATATTGCAGAGTTCTATATTTTACTGTGTTGTATAATATTGCAGTGTACTATATTTTACTGTGTTGTATAATATTGAATTGTACTACATTTTACTGCATAATATTGTACTACATTATATTTGTACTTATTTTACTGTGTTGAATTATATTGTATTGTACTATATTTTACTGTATCATATTGTACTGTTATACTATATTTGTACTATATTTTACTGCAATGTATAACATTGTATTGTACTATATTTTACTGTATCATTATGTATTTTTCTATATTATATTTGTACTATATTTTACTGTGTTGTATAATATTGTATTGTATTATTTTTTTACTGTATCATATTGTACAATATTTTACTGTATTGTATAATATTGTAGTGTACTATATTTTACTGCATCATATTATACTATATTATATTTGTACTATATTTTACTGTGTTGTATAATATTGTATTGTACTATATTTTAATGTGTTGTAAAAATATTGTAGTGTACTATATTTTACTGTATCATATTGTACTATATTATATTATTTTTGGACTATAGTTTACTGTGTTGTGTAATATTGTAGCGAACTTTATTTTACTGTATCATATTGTACTATATTATATTTGTACTATTTTTTACTGTGTTGTATTATATTGTATTGTACTATATTTTACTTTATCATAGTGTACCGTATTATATTACTTTTGTACTATATTTTACTGTGTTGTATTATATTGCACTATATTTTACAGTATGATATTGTACTATATTATATTATTTTTGTACTATATTTTACTGTGTTGTATTATATTGTATTGTACTATATTTTACTGTGTTGTATATATTGCAGAGTACTATATTTTACTGTGTTGTATAATATTGCAGTGTACTATATTTTACTGTGTTGTATAATATTGAATTGTACTACATTTTACTGCATAATATTGTACTACATTATATTTGTACTTATTTTACTGTGTTGAATTATATTGTATTGTAATATATTTTACTGTATCATATTGTACTGTTATACTATATTTGTACTATATTTTACTGCAAAGTATAACATTGTATTGTACTATATTTTACTGTATCATAATGTATTTTTCTATATTATATTTGTACTATATTTTACTGTGTTGTATAATATTGTATTGTATTATTTTTTTTACTGTATCATATTGTACAATATTTTACTGTATTGTATAATATTGTAGTGTACTATATTTTACTGCATCATATTATACTATATTATATTTGTACTATATTTTACTGTGTTGTATAATATTGTATTGTACTTTATTTTAATGTGTTGTAAAAATATTGTAGTGTACTATATTTTACTGTATCATATTGTACTATATTATATTATTTTTGGACTATAGTTTACTGTGTTGTGTAATATTGTAGCGAACTTTATTTTACTGTATCATATTGTACTATATTATATTTGTACTATTTTTTACTGTGTTGTATTATATTGTATTGTACTATATTTTACTTTATCATAGTGTACCGTATTATATTACTTTTGTACTATATTTTTCTGTGTTGTATTATATTGCACTATATTTTACTGTATGATATTGTACTATATTATATTATTTTTGTACTATATTTTACTGTGTTGTATTATATTATGCTATATTTTACTGTATTGTATTGTCATATATATCTTACTGTATTGTATTATTATGTTTTGTACTGTATCATTCTGTATTTACTGTATTGTATTGTCATATATCTTAATGTATTGTACTGTTTTACTATACTGCATTTTATTGCACTATATTTTACTGTATTGTATTATATTGCACTATATTTTACTGTATTGTATTATATTGGAATGTACTGAATTGCACTGTAATGTATTGTATAAAATATATTGTACTATATTGTATTGTTTTATTAAGATTGTAACTACTTCTGTGACAGTGTCACTACACTAAACACAACACAGCAAAGCATCCAGTTCTATTTCTGAAAGTATTGACTACAGCACAACTGGCAAACCACTTCTGCACTAAGGCAGTCAAGATATATAAAAATGTAAGACATAGAAACTAAATAAGCTACAGCTAACCTTGTCAAATACAAATTTTACTTTATACTGTACTAATAAAATAATGATCTAATGAATAACAAAAAAATTGTAATTATAAATATTCTTTTTGATCATTTTTTGTTTTGTTTTGAGATTCTAAATGCTCACCATTTGTGAGTGATTTTGTTTTTATTTGCATTAATCTTGAACAATCTGTGACTATGAATCGGAAATCAACATGATTTAAAGTGTACATGTATTTTCAATCAATATGGTATGTGTACAATCAATACACCCCTGTAACACATGGATTACCGAGTGTAAGTTAATGAACAAGGTCAGCTGTATAGATGATTGACAGAATGAAAGTCAAATATCAAGGATACTAAAACAAGTTGGCTGAACAGCCATTATATATATCTGTAAAAGCTGGAATATATCTATTTTTTTATTTGGCTCTTACAAAGAAACAGTATCTCATTTCAAGTTTCATTTAGAAAATTTCGGTTATTTCTGGTTAATTTTAAAAAAAAAAAATATTATATCTTTATTGTAAGTTCTAACCAATTAATAAAGAGTCGTAAATTAAAATTTCAAGATAGCAAGAATAGTACAACATTAGTCCTGAATGAGTTTTCTAAATGGACTACAATTGACACAAGCTATTAAAACATTTAGTAAAGAGGTTATAGAATTGAAATTATATCATATATCACAAGTAATGCACATATGCAAAGAATTATATAGGAATACCTGGTATCGATGTCAGATCTACTCTTTAAAAAGAAACCTAGCGTATGTCCCCAGTTATCTCCCATATTTTATTAGAATTCACTACATTTCTACTGAAAAACATTTGTTCCTGTTCAGATTTTGTGTTGCGGCCCTTAAGTATGCCCTCTCTAAACGGAAATCCTGGATCCCATCCCTAGGTATTGCAATAGATTCCAGCTTTCACAAACAACACAATGAAACAAATATTGAGATCATAACTGAGTCCCTGCTCACCTTACCAAAATAACCAAGGCAAAGTTATGACTGGTACCAACATACACACAATATGTACAGTGAGAGCATAGATTCTAAATAAAGGAATTAATTGAAGTTCATTTAACATTATTATATCTTAGGAGATTTTCTTTTTGAATCGAAAAATGATTAAAAAAAAAAGAAAGAAAATCATTACAGAATTGTCATGTCCTGATTTTAATTTTGAGTTTACATCATGAATAGAGTAATATCTGAACTGATAATATCATTACAAATTTTCTGATATAATAATTTTTTTGGGGGGTTAAATTTCTGATAAACATTGAACAATTTTCAAACTGATATACCTGTAACAATTAAGCTCAAATTGAGTCTGTACATCTGTACATTTGTAGGTATGTTGGTATTTTCTACATAGGTAGAGATATAAGGGTTAAACACCAGGACAACAGCAGCACTCAAACACATAAACTGGTGAACAAAATGCCACCACGACCCCATAAGATAACCGTGATACGTGGGAGGTGCTTCTACTGGCTAGAGAGGCTGTTACAGGTTGTGTACACCCCAAAGGAACTTACCAATATAACACTCACATCTTTATTGCAGTGAGTGCTACCTTAATTAATATGGTGCTCACCATATACCAAATTTCAACCCACTCCAGTAAAACAATAATAGAAATATTATTATAACTGAGCAGTAACCAGCAACCCATAACGAATTCAAAACTCATTTTGTTTGTGGAGAATTTGTTTGAATTTCCCCATTCTGTTACTGACTTACAAAAATATCAGTTCTTTTTTGTTTAACATGTTTTTTTGCAATTTACATTAATTTTAAGTAACTATGTCATCAAATCATATGCTTGTAAGTTTGTAACACATGCGCTTGTAACCTATTTCTTATTCCAGCCAATATTTGCATATGATTTTTTTATCACAAAACTCTAAACTGTACAATGGGTAAAGTATGTCAGTTAGACTGTTTTAGTTTAAACATTATATCATCTTGTATGCTAAAAAAACATCCTCTTTTCTAAAATTTCATTGATTTCATGAAAAATAAAGGAAGAAAAGAAATAACATAGATGTGTGTCCATGTGTAAGTTCTACATGGCGTGTACTGTGCCTGTACCAACTAAAGAGTGCCAGTAGAGAGCGAGGATGTCATCTACAATGAGACAGTATTGTATCACATAATTACATTATGGTCCATGGTAGTGGAGATCTGTCTATATATGCCTGACTCGGAGTACAAGTGCTCATCGTCCAGCGATCCCTGGCAGTAGAAGTCTTCTAGGACGCTCATCATGCAGCGTCTGTCCCAGTCGTCCGTCACACGACCTCCGTAGTTGATGTGACCCGCAGTGTATACCAAAACCTGGCAGAGGAGACAGTGAAATATCCGGCTCAGAAACTTAATACACAAATGTTTAGGATATATTATAGAAATGAAAGGAAATATCGTGGAAGTGAATTGATATCACCCGGCTATTCTGGGAACAGCTGAAAGACATAAAAGGGATATAATTTGAGAATTTAAGAAAATAAGGGTTGATGAAAATAAAGAGAGGAAAGTATGCATGTCCACTGTCTTGATGTATTCACTGTGTACATAGTTTCGTCATATTTAGATAAAAACTGTAGGTGTTTCAGTCAAAACATGTGATGAACAACGCAAATTAAATATCTCTCACTTTGGCGAAGATGGGTGATAAAGCTCCAAGATGATAGATATGCGATTATGAATTCTTGAGGTAATTTATCAACCTCAACAGACAGACAGACAGACAGACAGACAGACAGACAGACAGACAGACAGACAGACAGACAGACAGACAGACAGACAGACAGACAGACAGACAGACACTTACCTTAAATGGTATATGTGTATATTCAGTAAGGAACATCTTGAGCTGACTGACACAGATCCTGAAATCACCATCTGTGAACTCATATGGAATATTGAAGCCAAGAGCACCAAACTTCCTCCTTTCTATAGCACAACCATGGAAGAATGCAATGGACAACAGCAAATGTTTGAACTCGTGTACCTACAGAGGAAATGTTTTGATCAAATATCTCTTCACATATTCAGCAAAGCTGACCTCTTTACATTATCAGAACAGTTGATTCTTAACACCATCAGAACAGCTGATTTCTTTGATCAGTACAGCTAATCTCCTAACACAAACAGAACATCAGTTCTGATCTTTTTAACATCATCAGAACAGCTGATTAATTTAACATCATCAGATCAGCTGATTCATTTAACATCATCAGAACAGCTGATCTCATAAATCAGAACTGCTGATCCATTTAACATCATCAGAACAGCTAATTCATTTAATATCATCAGAACAGCTGATTTATTTAAACAGAACAGCTGCTGATCTCCTAACATCATCAAAACAGCTGATTCAACGATATAGAACAGAAGATGTCTCAAAACACCAAAGGTACAGCTGACCTACTAATGTCACAAGACTAGTTATTAGTCAATGTTGCAACAATAATAGAATGGCTTTTGACATCAGTTAACTGAGTCAACAAATTATTATCACCCAGGTCCGATCATAAAACAACAATCAAATAAATGGATGAGTGCAAAAAATAATTTTTTCGTTAATTTTTTTTTATATACAAGTTTATATGACTTGGTATCAATTGTCCATATATTGGCAATGAATATATTTCAATAACAAATAATTTTCATATCAAATAAAAGCTGTAGACTTCTCTGGCAGAGGAAGCCTTTATATATTGTTTATATATTATCAGTTCTGTTGTTTCCCAGGAAGCCATTATATTATATAAACAATTAAAAAAGACTTCCTCCAGCAGAAAATATTCTTATAAATCACATAAACAGGGTACACATGTCAAAACAAGTTGTTGATCTATCAAATTCAAAACAAAACACAAACTATTGAAAAGAAATATACAATTAAAATTCAATGATACAAAAATATGTGAACTATCAAAACACTATAGAAACAAAACATTTAAAACTTTTGAATCTGAACTGGGTTGAATATGAAGTGTACTCAAATCAAAATCCCATCCTATTGATTGACTGATTGAATATTTAGCTTGATTTCTATGCCATTATGGGCTAACAGACGGTCAGTTAACCTAACCACTGTTTCATGGGATCACGAAAGATTAACCAGTTCTCAAGCACACCTTATCTCTGCAAGTAACTGATAATTCTCTGACTTGAATCAGTGGTGACAGACAAATGATACTGAGACCCAATGTCATATATCAATCATCACAACCCCTTGATTGATAGTCAGTGCTGCCAACTGAGCTAATAAGCCCCTGTAAATCCCATTCTAAGACCATACAGAGCTAGTGGGTGCAAAAAGTTTGTTTGAATATTTAACATCATTTTTATACCATTGAGGGCTATCAGACGATCAGTTAACCTAACTGCTCTTTCCTGTGATCCTGAAAGATTACTCAAGCACACCCCATCTCTGCTGTAATTGATAACTTTTCCACTTGAAACAGCGGTGAGAGACAAATGACAATGAGTTACAATGTTGTATATCAATCATAATGCAGACTGTGGGTTCAAACTCGTGACCCCTGGATTGATAGTGAGAAGAAGTGAATTCGAGATTAGAGTACACTGTTGTTTACTTTATTTTAATTCTTACATTATAGCCAACACCTCCATCTTCAAACACTGCACCCTTTTAATACAATACAAAAACTGCTCTTGTATTGAAATCACAGAATTCTGTCACTAATATTTTACTTATTATAATATATTAATTATACTAACATTTATATTAAAATGAAACAAAAACATCAGATTTTTTTATTTTATTTGTTTGTTTGCAGATTTGTATATATATATAAAATATCATAAAATTCTGTAAAATAGTAGAAATATCATTTACTGATCAAACACAGAAGTCAATTTTGGATATTTTCTATATTTTAAGTTATAATCCTCCGAACAATAATGTGTGGCAGACAGTTTGTTGGGTTTTTTTGTCAAAGAAATTTTCTGTTTCTTCCATTTTTATCAACATATAATATCATTGTTAAAAATTATAAAAGCCAAATGGGGTAAAAATGTTTTTTTTTCACAAATGGACAAAATAGGTCAATTCTGTCAAATAACAAATTAATAAAAAATGGTCTTGTAGTTTAGTTTCACATTCAAAAGGAAATACAAAAAAAAGTCATATCAACCTGTAGAGAAAAAACAACAACACAATATTGAGCCGTGGAAGATGCAACTTTTAGTGAACATCAACCAATCTAGCCTAAAGAATGGTATTTGTTTAAATTTATTTATTTAACTTCTATGCTCATTTCTTCCTGGGTTGAACCCTAACTAAGCATATGCTGATAGAGTGTCTTGTTCACGAACAACGCACATAGCTGCGGCGCAGGATGGTGACCCTACCACTCCCTGAAGAATGGTTTAACCCTTTACTCCATAGATACGCGTTTTTCTGCACCAATCACAGAAGGCCTTTGAAAACAGTGCAGGAAGAGTTCAGATTGCTCGTAACGAGCAATCTGAACACTTCCTGCACTGTTTTCCACTCTGTCAGTTAATATAAACATAATTCACCCAATAATTCAAAAGCCTTCTATATCAGAGGTGTCCAAAGGCATCTATGATAGAGGTGTCCAATGGCGTCTATATGAAGTAAAGGGATAAATCATACATTGTCAAGTAAATGCAGAAAAAACAACATTATTTTAATATAAAATCTTATTATGTAACCAAGGAAATAACATTGGTTCACCTCTACCAGTAAAATGTGATAAGCACAACCCAGTGCTACCCATCTCCATGAATATAATAGTATAATAGTACATTTCTCTACATATTCTAGAATAAAATGTCATTTGCGAGCTTAATTGAGATAAATACTCAGTGGACAGGCTTGAATAGCAAGGATACCAGAGGTTATATCGACACTTTACCAGTTCTTCTCATAAGTGTATCATTACATGTTATATATTTTATGGCATTATTTATCTCTTTATTCTGAATCAACTCCATATAAAAAAAATATGAATGGAGTTTAAAATCTATATCAAGTTTTAATGATCAAGGTAGACCTCAGAATGAAACTGAGTAGAACCACTGTTCCGAGACCACAAGTAACTGGCAAACTTTCTCACATAAAGCATTTTGACTAAACTGAGCTCAAACCCGCAACCTACAACATCTAAAACTAACAATTTTGTGTTTGTGAGAAAACATTATCATATCAATCCCCTTATTATCAAAACAGGAATGTTAACCTTGTGTGTACATTCTAGGTTCAGTTAAAGAAAATGGTATTTTAGTAATTGTTAAATTAAATACATAAACCTGGTATAACACCGTGTACAGCAAAACCTGGTTTTGCACCCATCTACTGTTCTACAGTGTACAACAAAACCTGGTACTCTAAAGTGCAACCCAAAAATCTGTACTCCATTGAGATCCATCATTGTACTCTATTGCAAACCATCTGTCATTTTGCAATATACTTAAAAAAATAACTCAGATTCTCTATATAAATATGTGTATACAGAGATCTATAAAACTAGAGGAATATGAATTGTGGGAAAAACAAGCAAGCCATCTCAAACTCACAGAAAAGGTCAAAAGTCATGCAATGCAGGTAACACAACATTCTAATGTTCCGTTCAAGTTTTCGTTTTTAAACTTAAGTTTAACCTGTATTCATATAAATGAAAGTTGAAAGTTAAAAAACAAAAAAAATTAATTTAGATTAATAAATTACTTATTTAATGTACTTGAACTGAACATGAAAAGTGTTTTTTTCTTAAAAAAAATAAAATAGGTAGAAACCCCCCAAAAAACAGCATTCATCCACTCCTAAATCCTAATGGTGCAGAAAATACAATGTGATAAAATTTAACCACTGGTGTGAAGTATACCTTCGGTAAAGGCCTGCCATACTAAATATGATGAAAACCAATTAGTAAATTAATGACTGAATAAGTATGTATACAGAAAATTATGCATAACATTACGTGCATATCATGCGTACAAATGTCACAGTTTGTCATCCGTTATGCAACACAATGAATCATTTTGTTAATTCATCATAAAGACAACGATATGCTAACAAGGTCATGTTTCACTGAACTTCATCTATAATTCATGCAAAACTACACAAAACCATTCATACAAAATAAACTATAATGAATTTTTTTTGTTAGATCCAAAATTTCATTATAATCAGTCTATCAGGTTATCAGGTAGCTCTGATCAATGTAAAGAATATTTGATGATGATGATAACATCATGATGATGGTGATGACAAATGTAGTAAAGTGAGCGAATAATTGACGAAATCTTCTCGCCAAGTCACTCTTCATACCAATATTAAATTACAATATTCCTTTGCTTATTTATTTTCCCCGTAAGAAGAAGAGGAAGCAAATTATGAAGCAATAAAAATGCAATTATAGAAATAAATATTTCTCTATAAACTACACTACCTATGTAAATGAAGAAATACGATATCAGTTATGTAAATTTCTAATTAAAAATGAATGATACGTGAAATTCGGGATAAATTATTCTTAAAAGATATTGTAATCACTTTGTATAATTATAAAATCGTGACACTCCAGTTTGCATTTAAGTATTTTATGTAATTCATTAGCAATATTTATAGTTGTCTTTAAATACTAAGGCTTCTAGAGTTACTGTTGCTGGAGGTATACCCAAAACAGTAGCATATATAAAATATGCAGTCCAGTTACTTTGAGTAACCATCCGCCATTTGGTAACCCATCTTTATAGGGTTGAAATACTTATATTCAAGCGTTTCAACTTTTCTCTGTCCTCAATTTTGTAGCGAAATATTCAAAACTTCTGTTTGTAAGAAAAATTCAAGCTTTATTTGATTACCTGAACATTTCATTTCATTGTATCCATTACAATATAACTTAAGGTACTATTAACACTTGTTTTTTACTTAATATGAAATATACCTTATAATATGTTCACAACATATTATGTAATAACTTCTATCAAGCAAGTTACCATGGTGACATTATATATCAAAATATTGATTTATGTGACCAAATGTTCCATTAGATATAGTTTAAAATTATTTTAACTTTTATTCCTACAATATAACTTTACATGGATTGTTACCTGCAAATGATCGTCCTTATATAGTGTTAAAAGATGAATAAAAATCTATAAAGGCTAAGTTTTTGGTTTCTATGCTAAGTACTAAAATGAATATCATCTGAAACTTTGAAGCTGAAGGTCAGAATGAATGCTAAAGGTCAGAATAAATACTAAAGATCAGATACTAAAGGTCAGAATTAATGCTAAAGGTCAGAATGAAACAGAAAAGAATGAAGGCTGGAGTAGCTCGGATATACCTTGCAGCTGTAATATTAGCCCCATTTTTTAAATACTAATTTTAGCCCAACTGCAAGACAAGAGCTTTTGTGAATTACTCACAAAACCATTTCCTTGGTACAATCAGTACTGGGGGGGGGGGGGTTGATAAGCCGTCTTGCTGAACATGAGAACAGACCTGTGACCTCTCACATGAGTGGTAAACACCCCATCAACTACATCACAAACTTGACTGAAAAGCTTTTATTTCCTATCAAATATTGCTTAAACTGTGCTGTATAATTATAAGACGACCGTCACCATAGTGGTTATGACATTACACGTACAGCTCCGAACATTTCTGTTAAATGATCAATATTCATTCATAGAAGTAAGTGATCATTTTGGTTTGTGTTTATATTTCATTATGTATGAAACACTTCTAAAACTGTGCTGTATGTGAGCTGATCTTGGTCATATTTCATATATCAATAATTCATTAGATAATTGATAAAAATTTATTGATTGAAGACAGTTGGTGATCATTTCACTTGATGGTTATATTACTTTCAATATCGAACATAAATGACTCTGCACAACACTTCAGGCAAACTTGACTAAGTTAACATACGACATGAATGTCATTACATAAAATGTAAAAAAGTCTTTCTTTACTTTGTAATTCATTCATATCTAAACGTTTTACTTTTTATTTTAAGAAGCTGGTGTCCATTTTGCTTAGTGACTATACAGGGAAATATAATCATATAAAATGTGATCTGCCAGGCAATATTACATCCATCATGTCAGTATGTCAAACACTGTATCAGGGTTCATTCTGCAGATCAAAATAGACCCACAATCCCTTTCAAGATCCAACCTGATATTGATTAACTACTAACAAAAAAAACAAACGGCCTGTCACAGCAACAATTCTATAGTATTTACATATATGCAAGCTGGTACATCCTTTGTATATAAGATATAGATAGATGATAGATAGAAATATATAGCACTGCTATTAATCAAAGATATAGATATCTAAACTCTGACTAAAACTTTAAAGGATGCTGGGTACATATAAGTTTCTAACCCTAGATATAAATGGACTTACCCTTTCCATTTTTTTCTTAAATGTTACATCATGGATAATAATAACAATTATGATGGTGACAAAAAAGCAATACGAGGAATTAGAATTTCGTCACAATTTGCAAAAATGCCCTTACAGCCTCAATCAATTAACATGTAGTTAGACTGGGTTTGTTTTGCACCCGAATGACGATTTTAGAGCACTTCCATGTATTCTATTATTTGACTGTTCAACAAAAAGAGCAAATTAAGTGATCAGTGAAAATAATATAACATACACAATGGTGGCATTTCAAGATGACCGTTACAGAGCTGTATGAAATGGCAAATTGAACACAGGCATAAATCTTTATAGTGGATAATGCACAAAAAACATCAAAATGTCATTATAAACATGAAGACGCAAAGTCTTCTTTTGATATTATGTTTATATATGTTTTTGTTTTATTAACAATGAATAACGTAATGTTATTGTCTTCCACAAATGTGTGATTTTAAAGTTAATAACGAATAATAAAATATCTGAAAAAATAATTTTTTATTGCCCCTAGTATTTATTTTTGCAGTCATGTTTAGAGTTTGACACAAATGTTTCACACCTAAGTTCATGTCCTGGTTTTGTCTAGGTCTGTGCTACAACAACTGCATAGGAAATTATTAGGTATAACATAGAACAATGACTAAACACACTTAAAGATTTGCCATTTATAATAAACTTCTTTTTCCACCAATTTTATCATTTATTAACAACTATCAGTCATACAATGTGTTATCCTTTTTCTTTAAGAAATGTTACAATAATCTTTTAAAACACAATTAATCAACAGTGAAGTAATCTGTCATTGTGAATTTAAAATAAATTAGATTTATCTGCATTATGCAAATGTGTATCTTACATGTATATGGTAGTAAAAATGTGACATTATTTACCTTTTCTCCCGTGGAATTGAAGAAATCATCACTGAAACTAGAGTACGATTTCATGAGATTGGCCTTGATGCCACGCGGGGGCTCCACCGTCATCTTGGAGCCGTTCTGCAGGATAAATACTGGGAACTTCTCACTCGGCATACTTGTCAACCATAATCGGAAGTCTCTGTGAACCTGTCAAAGTAAATATGGTAGAAAACTTCATGACTTGAATAGATTATGGCATTTTTTATTTATGTAGTTATATACAGTTAAACCTATGTAAGCGACACCCTCTAATAAGCAGCCACTTGTCTTAAGCAGCCATTTTTGCTATTTCCAATTTTTATGCTTTAAAAACAAATTAACCTGTATTAAGCAACAACCTGTCTTAAAAGGCCACTTTTGCTTCTTCCCTTGACTGGCTGCTTAAGACAGGTTTGACTGTAGTTAGAGTACATTAAGTTAAAACATTCATAGGTCTACATGGCCAACGTAGGTTAAGCCCAGTTTAGTTTATTCATGATAGAGGCCTCCAGCCCATACACTGTTACATGTATATGCAATTACATACATGTAGTAAGAACAGTGTTTTCAATGTTTACATGTATTTACAATTGGAGATTAGATAAATGATGATATAGAGTAATAATAATTCAAACATCTATCATAAATTGCCTGCAAAAACTATCAAAGAAATATAAACAAATGGTGAATAGAACAATTTATTTGAACATTCCACGCTCTTTCACAACATAATACAAATATATTGCAATATTTCTAATATCATTTGTGGCCTTTTTAGGATCCAAGTGTATAAAATTTATTGCATGTAAATAAAATATAATACACTTTACAGTATGGACACCATCTTTGTCCATATGGTATGCCTAAATGTCACCCACTCTCTATCATAAGCTTACATTAGATTTGTAGACAGTCTCAAAAAATTATATAAATACATGGTTGAAAAAAAAGTATTAAAATAGTTTAAACCCTTTACTCCATAGATACACGTTTTCCTGCACCATTCACAGAAGGTCTTTGAAAACAGTGCATGAAGTGTTCAGGTTGCTCGTTACCAGCAATCTGAACTCTTCCTGCACTGTTTTCCACACTGTCAGTTAATATAAACATTATTCACCCATTGCTGATATGTGGTGAATTAATGCTTTCAATTTGGAAGAGTCAAAGAAAATGCTTATGGAACAAAGGGTTTAAATATTACTCTAATACACTTAATACAAATCTATTTTATCTATCAGCAAATAAATAAATAAATACAAGAGATTTCCATTTAACCGTCAATTCCCTACTTACACGCACCTCCAATGGAAGCTAAATGCAAGTTGAAATGTAAAAGAGATATTTGAATAATATTATATAAAAGATTGCCATATCACTAGGAATCGTATTACATTAAAGATTGCCATATCACTGGAATCGCATTATATAAAAGATTGCCATATCACTAGGAATTGCATTATATAAAAGATTGCCATATCACTAGGAATCATATTATATATAAATGGTTGCCATATCACTAGGAATCGTATTATATAAAAGACTGCCATATCAATAGAAATCGTATTATATAAAAGATTGCCATATCACTATGAATCATATTATATAAAAGACTGCCATATCACTAAGAATCGTATTATATAAAAGATTGCCATATCAATAGAAATTGTATTATATAAAAGATTGCCATATCACTAGGAATCGTATTATATAAAAGATTGCCATATCACTAGGGATCATATTATATAAAAGATTGCCATATCAATAGAAATCGTATTATATAAAAGATTGCCATATCGCTAGGAATCATATTATATAAAAGATTGCCATATCAATAGAAATCATATTATATAAAAGATTGCCATATCACTAGGAATCATATTATATAAAAGATTGCCATATCACTAGGAATTGCATTATATAAAAGATTGCAATATCACTAGGAATCATTTTATATATAAATGGTTGCCATATCACTAGGAATCGTATTATATAAAAGACTGCCATATCAATAGAAATCGTATTATATAAAAAATTGCAATATCCCTAGGAATCATATTATATATAAATGGTTGCCATATCACAAGGAATCGCATTATATAAAAGATTGCCATATCACTAGGATTTGCATTATATAAAAGATTACCTTATCACTAGGAATCATATTAAATCATACATAGAAATGGTTGCCATATCACTAGGTATTGCATTATATAAAAGATTGCTATATCACTAGGAATCATATTATATATAAATGGTTGCCATATCACTAGGTTCTGAACATACCTTATCTGGATCGATCTGTTCTATCATCCTCTCTAGGGAAGGCATAAAGCTCGGGGCCAAGTGACAATTCTGGAAAAATACCCACTTGCCCCTCTCCATGGCACTACGCATCATAGCCTCAGCACGTGGACCCTTTAAGAAACAATACAATACATTTCTATTTCATAGTTCAGATGTGTTTTTCTGAATAATTGAATTGTAATAAAAAGATTGTAGTGTTATTATAACAAAACAATTGTAACATAAAAATATTGTAGCCAATAAGCATCCGTTACAGTATTTATGTTTCTGAAAACTACAACTATTAACCCTTTACTCCATAGATACGTGTTTTCCCGCACCAATCACAGAAGGCCTTTGAAAACATTGCAGGAAGAGTTAAGATTGCTTGTAACAAGCAATCTGAACACTTCCTGCACCACTCTCTCAGCTAATATAAACATAATTCACCCAATAATTCAAAAGCCTTCTATATTAGAGGTGTCCAAAGGCATCTATATGAAGTAAAGGGTTAATCAAAGTACTAAAGAGTACTGTTAAACAGGCTTCAACAAATATCCATAATGCCCGTTTAATTTGGTTTATTTTATGCAATATTATTTTAAAAATGACATACAGTACAGGTAATGCAATATCCTCAATTTATTTTTATTGTTTGACTTTTTGTGTATATAAAATTAAAATTAAAAAAATTAAATTCGACCAATAAAAAGCAGTCCATGTTGTGAATGATCAATTTGGCAGTGGTCAAGATTGGACAGATTGATCGCGGTGACATAAACACAGCTATACCTTTGGAATAAAGCCCAGCTAAAAATGGTTATAATTGGAATATGCAATTAAGTCCCTTAGCAATAACTGTTTTTTTGTTAAATTCTTTTTAACTTACCTGTCCCTGACCGAGTGAAATAGCACTCAGTTTCTTGGCAAACCTCATCTCCTCTGCAAACTTGTAGAGATCAGCTGCAGGGTCAGTACCAGTGGACAGCACAAATATAAGTGGTGTGGTTGGTGATGAATCTTTGTAGACCAAGTGTAAATCTGCCGCCTGGTGTAGAGAGAACAAGCAATGTCAATAGGACAGTAAAAATCATACGATAATTGTAGAGTATTTGGCATCGGATTGCTGAGAAATTGTTGTTGATTCCACAACAGATTTATTTTTTCTAAAAAAAAATTTTATTAAATATTTTTTTTATACAATGCATCAACATAATATAAATAACATCAAAGTGACAGAATAATATATTTTCAAAATTTTGCTTAATACTGGTTCTTCTATCCACAAAGATAAAATGCAAAAGTCACAAAACTTAGGAGCACATCAATAATACTGAATGTTCAAAATCATTCGTTTTCATTACTTTTTTTTTTATTTTACTTGTAACACTTTAAATTTGAATCTTAAATTTTTTCTGTAGAACTTAATTAAACATCTCCTTTTTAAATTTGGTTCATTTTCATTTGACTCTAAAATATTTTGAGTCAAAACTCCATTCTTGTACTCAACATCTTAATATGAAATTAAGGTCTTATTTATATATATTTTTAATGTACCGGTAATTTGAAAATGGAAATTGAGTAAGAAGCAGCGCAGCATATAAATTTGCATGATTTATTTAAGTTATTCTATAACAGCATAATGTATCAGATAGGAAAACCTACCCGATTGTACTGTAAAAGAAATTTTAGATTACTGACCTATTTTTACTTGCTGAATATAATACAAAACCAGAAAATACTTTAACAAAAAGTATATGCACAACATCATGTATACACAAGAGAAAATCTGTTATTACGCTTCTGGCAAGAACCTAGCGGTTTCATTGGATATGAGCAGTAACATGGTGACTCTATTTCTCTATAGAGGACCAATACAAGGTCCATGGACAACATATCTAAACCAGGAACATCAATCAAATATAATCTACCTTAAAATAATAAAATTGTTTATAAATGTAATATCATATCTTCCAATGAAAACAAAGAAATAAAAACATTTTGAAAATAAGTCAATTTAAAATAAAACCCTAACATTGGTCGATGAAATAAATCAGTTACTGGTAAAATTATAACAATAAAGGTTGTTTGTACCTATGCCTAACAATGTGAAGAACCAAAGTGACACCCCATTTGGTAATAAGTTTAATTGTTTGATTTATTTGATTTCTGAAGTTCATATTGTCCAATCTCACCTGTGGTTCAATGAATCTCTGACCAAGATTTTGACCCACAAAGTCTTGCATGGCCTCAGTTATCTTGTCTGTTCTCAGGCACTTTAGTACAATAATCTTTTGGAACGAATCCAGGTCCGTATCCCAGTTCCCAGGCAATGCTTCCCTGTAACAGATTGCATTTGTCATGTGAAGAGGTATTTCACACAATTAAATTTGTTAAATTGTGAATGTTGTGAGGATATGGGCATATCCTCATCATGTTAATAGTTATCCAAAAATTAACCCGACAAGGTCAGTGATAATGGGTGGACAGACTATTACCATCAGTGCTGGAAAATTCCACTCATCAGCTCACCATGATGAGTGAATATTTGGTCAGGATGAGTAAGATTTAAGAAACTGGCATTATTTCTTTGATTTTAACCATTGAATTAAAAATGTTGAAATGGGACGACGAGTAGCGTTTATATGAAATTTCAAGCCCTGACCATGCCCTTCTACTTTTATTAGAAAAGATGGTGAACAAATTTTATGGTCAAACAAGAGTATAGTTAAAAATATATATACAGAAAAACATATAAAAAAAGTATGAACAGTCCAAAATGAAATTCATTATTTATCTGCCTTACCTAATTATGTTCAAAAACAACTATGTATATTCATTGACAACAACTTTTGATGTCAGGAGCATGGTTTGATGTTTCAAAGCATACCTATGCGGTTCAATGCTGTCGAAGATCTTTTTAAAGCCATCCAGATGATTTTTGAAATCTTCAGCAAAATTTGCAAACTTTGGTAGAGATGCAACAGTTTGGATGTCGTTCCATGATCTCGTAGACATCCAATCTGGTGAGGGATTTGGCAACTCTTTAGGTTTGGCAGTACCACCAGCCAACAAAAAACGCCATTCATCCTAAAGTTTAACAATATACAAATGTACATGTATACAAACTATTTTCCTTATTTAATTAAAGGTATAGCAAAAATCTGAAGTATAGTATAACTGACAGGATAAAACATCTTCTAATATACACTCATTCATTTTACATCAAGCATCTGTTTCATCAAAAGTTTCAAATTTTAGTCTTAAAAACTTAATTTTCAATTGTGACTGGTTATGTATTTATTTTAGGATCATTATCATATAAACCATATGCATTTTTACTAGAACCAGTTTAAAACATGATTCTTTAGCTGCTTTTCTTAGATTAAATTTCTTAAGTATTTAAGTATATACTTAAAAAGTATTGGTGAAACAAAAGCCTGTTAAGTTAATGTTCACAGTGTTTTTTACGAAGTAGGTATTAAAGTAAAACAGTGTCTTTCATTCACTGTTCTGACTCTTTATTTGTAAGTTCATACATCACAAAGCCCCATCTCCTGTCATGTTTTGTAATGATAAGACAAAGGTGACCAACCCTTTGGTCAAACCTTATGTAAGGAACTGACTTTTAAGAAATTCTAGTTGCCAATCTGTCATTTGATGTTTGTTTGTTCGAATATTTATCGTCATTTTTATGCCAGTGAGGACCAATAGACTAACAGTTAACCTATCCACTCTTTCCTAGGATCCTGGAAGGTTTACCAGTACTTGAGCATTCCCATCTCCAAAACTAACTGATAACTCTCCTACTTGAATCAGCGATGAGATATGAATGACAATGATAATGACAATGGTAATGGATAAAATAAAACCATTGAATTCACTTGTATCAATATTAATTGCTTTTGACCTTTTTTTTTTTAATTTCCAGAATCAATTTATGCAAGTGAATGCAATGAAATTTGCATAAAGTTGCAAGGGCAAATAGGGATGAAGGAGTAAAACCATATACATGTTCAAGTTCCATGTATGCCCTTTAATGTTAAGCTCCTTTTATGCAACACTGACAAGACACAGTGTATAACTCCAACCCAAGGGATACAAACTGGCAATGACTCAGTCAAATGTTTTAATATATTTACCATATTTATACTTCCTTCAAACATTTTTATCCTGGAACATAAGAGGAAGGCAAACAGCAGCTTGTGTTTCTCAAACAGAGATCTACACACATTACTGTATAGACTGAAGGTGAAAAACTTGTTGATGTTTTCAACTCTCTGTGTTAGATTGTCTGAAAAAAAGTAAGATAAATAATAGAATAAATATTTTATTTGTTCTAATTTATTTAGATTGTGATTGTTAAATAAACTTGAAACTTTTTAGCCTATTTTCTACACAGAACCAATACCGAGTGTTGTGAATTGAGCGGCAGTAGTGCCGTGGATAGTGTTGGCTGCTCACGCTTGAGGTTATTGGTCAGATGCCCAGCTTGACACTTCAGCCTCTCGAAAAGAACACTCAGTGCTGGTTCTAGCCAGGAAGTAAACTCAAAGTGATTCATTCGGTACATAAGCTCTGAGCTTACTGTGCAATCAAGTTAAAGTACAAGTATATCTGCTTGTACCTTGGCTCGAGGGTTGGATTTCCTTATATCTAAATTATAAAATATTTTCTTGCATACAAAAATATATTACAAACTAGAAGAACAAGAATTCTTTTAACCCATATGGGACATACCGGGGCATAGATAGGATAATCTCAAAACTCCTCATCACCCTGTCCACTGGGGGAGAAATTACATTTTTAAAACTGACAAGGCACTTAACAAATAAATAATAGATATAAAAAACTAATTGATCAATTAGTAAAGATTCTGTTTTCTTTTGTAATTCCACAAAATTGTTTAATTATTACAAGGTACATGTATATTATTGCCCTATTATGGCATACTCCTTCATCTTTCCCATGTAATTTCCTATGATTGAAGATCCCGATTTATACATATCGCCCAATGTGTTCATTTACAGGAGATATAAATGATTTTTTCTGAGACACAAATTCAAACTAAAGAGATTGGAGTTGGAAGATTCTCGGTCTTTTTTTTCACAGGGTTTAACATATAACAGGTTATATACTAATCATGGCATCATGTTTTATTGGAGGAGGAAGACCTTAAAATTAGTCAGAGCAGAAGTACCAACAGGAAATTTTTTTTTTTCTATTTCATTTAAATGTTTTGAACCAGCTGAATTCAAACCACGACCACAGTAGTGACTGGTATGTGATATTCAGACAGCGCATTGGACTACCAAGCCCTGGAGAACCCAAATTCAAACCAGGTACCTGGTAGCGGAGAAAGTAGAAATATATCAGCTGTATCAAACTGAATCGCTTACCTGCACGTTCAGCATTGCTGATTCCGCCAAGGAAGATGTTGACAAACCACTCCAGGGAGTACTGGTACATGGGGTCAATGCTGGCCATGTCAGCCACACAGAAGAACAAGATCTGTGTGTTCACAGCCACGGGAATGTACTGACTTCTGGTCAGGTCAATATCTTTTTCTGTCTGTTCTGCTACCAACACTTTAGCCTGGAAGGATAATAAATTACAGTGTCCTGTAATGGAAGTCAAGCTTTGGTTACATAATTTAAATGTTACATAAGTGTTACAACTATTGTCCAGTGATGGAGCATCAGACTTACAGTCGAGGGATTATGGGTTCAATCCTCCACCAGGGTAGTGTTCTTGAGCAAGACACTTTATTTGCATATATTTAGTACTGGTTCTACCCAGGAAGACTTCCAGTGTGATTTATCTCAGTTGTAAGAACTTGTTTCATAATAGATATAAAATAAAAAAGTTTTCAAAACAAGATATAAAGTGAAAAGATAACATCCCAAGCTAATATTTTATTTTCATGATGCCTGTCGCAGGGAAAAAAAATCATAGAAATACAAATGAATACTGGTGAATATGGAAGTAAAGAAGACCAGTCTGTGGGGATATTGGAACATTAGAAAATAAATTTAAGCATGCTTCTAGTGTAATAGACCTTGTTTTAACGATCATAGATTCAAGGTCACCTCTAAATGAAATATACAAGTAAGTAGGGCATTAAGTTAGTGTGTAAACTTACAGATATCTCCATGGACTTTATCTTGGACTTCTCCAGTGTCTGTATAAGATCTATGTCATCCACAGGGCTGCCCTCGGATGTACTGAGACGGAACAGAATCTTATTCTCAATCTCTTTTAGTTCCTGCTTCATCTTAGCGTTACTAACAATCAGTTGATTCTTTGCCTCCTCGAGATCAGGTCTCTCCTCGGCCACGGCGATACCCAACATCTGGTCCTCCAGACCACTGGAAATAACACGTGAAATAATTTTGGTGGCTGTATATTATAGAACAAATACATATAATTTGTATTCTTATAAAATAAAATACACATAATTTGTATTCTTATGAAAGGAAATACACATAATTTGAATTTTCTTTACTGTACATACATGTACACTGACAAAAATAGTTTTTGTAAAATCACAAAGTGCTTTGCTGGACACAACAAATGGTCCTTGTGCCTGCAATAAAAACTTTGCCCAAAGACCACAGCCACGAACGACTATGAGTGGTGTCTTTGAGCAAGACACTTTATCAGCATATGCTTAATACTGGGTTTTACCCAGGAAGACTTTGTACGCGATTTGTATTACACAATGACAAAAAAAAGTAACCGTCCATTCACGCCTTATCTAATCAATCTGTAAGATCCACTTATTTACATGGACAGTGAGGCATGGTGGATAGGGTGTGGGCTACTCATGCCTAAACAAAACAACACCCATTCTGGTTCTACCCAGCAGTCGTGACAGCGATTCACAACTGCTCTGAGCTTATTTCCCAAACAATTGATTTATTAAAGTTTTTGAGTCATTTTTAAACCATCGAGGGCTTACAAATGATCAGTTAACCTAACCACTGTTTTTTGGGATCCTGAAAGGTTAACCAGTACTCTAGCACACCCCATTTCTGCAAGTACCTGATTACTTTCCCACTTGAATCAGCAGTAAGACACGAAGGATAATGAGACACAATGTTGTATATCAATTATCATGGAAACTGTTGCCGGGTGGGGATTCGAACTCACGACCCCTGGATTGATAGTCAGACGTGTTACCAACTGAGCTAATCAGGCCCGGCTTTTGTTTCCCAAACAAGCTACTATAAATTAGCAAACCAGTAAAAAAAAAAGAACAATATACTAACCTGGGTGACAGAGTAAAGTTGACAATGGTGACCTTTGTGGAGACTTCAGGTGTGTAGTGAGGGTTTGGTAACTTGCTTGTAATGTAGAACTTGAAGTCATCGTGGTACGGTATAACAGCATCACCAAGTTTGATCACTGTGCTTCCCTGCTGTTTGAACGTCTGTAGAACAAGAAACAAGACAAGAGTTGTGAGAAGACAACAAAGCTCGCCTATAGGATAAAACCATCCATGCAAAGATTGAGATTGGAGGCAAACACTAAAACTTAAATGCAACTAAACGCAAAAGTTAAACATGGGTGTCTACAGACGAAGCTGCCGGGGACATGGCAATAGCTCTTCTGGACATTCATTCCGGCGAGCTAACAATGAACATCAATCAAATTTTAAGAGATCAGTTAAATTAATTTCATATTTATTTAAATAATCAAATAATAAATAAGATGACTTGAATGTTCCTTTAAAAACTGCGGACACACAAGAGTAGTAGTGAAAATTTATAAATAGAAAAAGGGAAATAACTCTGAAAAAAAAAGTCAAGATATTTGTATATTTTGTTATCCTTCCTACTTTACGCCATTTAACAATTGTTATCTTTTATATCAAATGCCTTTTTTTCAATGACTGCTAACTCTTACATAGACAGCCTAGGCAAACATTTAGTAAAATGATTGCATTGGCTACTAATGCTGGAATAGAACAATCTACACAAACATTTGGAACACCGTTTAGATAATGTTATACCTACCAAGTGTCATTGTGATATTTTCATCACTGAATACAATATTTAAGGAATGTGGTATACTGGTACTTGCTGGTACTTGGTAAATCTTACCTGTCTCAGAAGTATAGGTTCCAGAGCTGGGTCCAGTTCAGTCTGTACATTCTCTAGCATGCACGGTTTACCAAAACGGACGGCATTCTCCAAACTACGCAGGAAGTCCTTGTCCGACAACTTGATGACATCTAGACCATTGTCTTTTTCCTAAAATATGTCAATTTAAACTTTTCAAATTTCTAAAAAACATTTCTTCAAATGATTGCCGATTCTTAATTAAGGATATAATAAATTAAATTAAGGTTTGACTATATGATTAATCTATTATGGTACATTAAAATCGTTGTACATAAAAGAAAAAGAAAACAGACATAAAAACAACCATAATCTCCCAAAACATACTAAATCACCCACCTGAAACAACCTTGATCACCCAAAACAACCATAAATTTGAAATATGTAATTAACTATAGTTAAATTAAAAGCTGTAATGACGTCATATTATATATAATATATATTGCTTATTTTTATGGTTTGTTTATTTTGGTATGTTCTCATTCTATAAATATATATTTTTTTATATGTAATAAAAAAATTTTTTTTTATCATTTTTACTTTCATATTTAAAAATCCTCACCATATTTTTCACCCATCTATTTGCTTGACCCTGAGGATCAATAAACAGTGGCCAGCGACGAGAAAACTGGACAATGACACCATTCTCAACAGACAGGTTGTCTTTGGGGAGTCCGTATATTTGCCAGCTGCGGACCTTGACTGGGTCACTGAGGGTAGATATGAGGGTGGGATCATCTGTACGCGGTACTTTATTCTTATCCAGTTCCTGAACCCACTCTTCCTGCATGCCATGACGATAATGACCCTGTCATTGAGTAAAACAAAAAAATGCATTATTTGCAGATATATCTCAATCATAATTTAGTATAATCAATATATAGCTTGCTTGTTTGTTTGTTTGTTTGTTTGTTTGTGTGAATATTAAACATCATTTTTATGCCATCGAGTCCTAAAGACGATTAGTTAACTTAACAACTCCAGTACTCAAGCACACCCATCTCCACAAGTAACGGATAACTTTCCCACTTGAAACAGCGGTGGGCGGTAGTCTAATGGATAGAGTGTTGGCCGCTCACGCCAGAGGTTGGGGGTTCCATCCCCAGCTCGACCTGATGCCTCTCATAAAACAACACTCAGTACTGGTTCTACCCAGGAAATGGACTCGAGAGCGGTTAATATAAGCTCTGAGCTTTCATCGCAATCAAGTTAAAATAAACTAGTATAAACTCAACAGTGGTGGGAATAATGATTGTGCTCCTACAACTTATATAAAAATCACCAAATGTCTTCCTGGGTAGAACCAGTACCGAACTAACAATATTCCCAGGAAGACATCAAGTGAGAACTGCAACTTTAGAATGTTGTGACATAAAGCTAAATAGAGAACTAGATTATACTAACAGTGAATGGTCCCAAATAGGCCACGTATCCAGCAGAAATGAGAACATCTCCCACAAAGTTGTTAATCTGTAGCTCCAGCTTGTCCACCGACACCTTCCATCTGTCTTTCTCATCTGCCAGGCCACCGATCAGCTGTAATAAACAGTCTAGTGTAAACATAGTGACTATGGAACACATAGTGTCTAAGGTACTGAAACAAATATCCCATTCTATATACATGTATAAGGCTATTTCATATGTTTGACATCTATGTGTGACCATGACCTTTCAACTACAGACCTCAGTACTGCAAAAGACTCATTGTCAAGTCATTGGTAACAACCATGGAAAATATGAAAATAATCTATGTATAAGGAAAGAAATTACAGACTGGACAAAATTTCGTCAACAGACAGACATTGTGGCACCAGTCTCGACCCCCTACAACTTTGTTGTGTGGAATGTAACAACTAAATGTAGATTTTAATAAATTGTATAAATAAAAATTACTCAAGCAATATTTAAGTCTAACATCAACAGATTATCGTTGTTTATAAATTACAGAACCGCGATTTTTACCATGATATACAGACTAGATTTAACACTATTCATGACAGACGTGTTAAGACTGTATTATAAACATGAATATTTATACAAGTTAAAGTTTAAATTTAAAGGTATTACTCATTACAATGTGTTACATCTGTCTCAATACACATTTGTATTATTAAAGTTTAAATTTCACTTTATTCAGTGATAAATATGTAGAGATTGTACAACATTGCCATTGATTACTTGTTTCAATTACATGTAATTTGATGTTTGTATGCTGAGAGGCTTTTTGTATGAAATAAATATATACAGTCAAATCTGTTATAAGCAGCCAGTCGAGGGAAAGAGCAAAAGTGGCCTTTAAAGACAGATTGTTGCTTAATACAGGTTAATTTGCTCTAAAATCATAGAAATGGGAAATAACAAATGTGGCTGTTTAAGAAGAGTGGCTGATTAATAGAGATGACCTCTTCCACAGGTTTGGCTGTATAAAATATATAAAATATGTGTACTGGTACATGTATTTGTGTAACACACTCACCTTATCTGCCCTGACAAGACGTGCTTCGCATTCAGCACATTTGTGTTCCAGTTCATCCTTTTTGCGTACACAGTCATCATACTTGGCTTGCAATGTTGCAATACCCTCCTCCACATCTGCCAACCTTGCCTTGGCTGTAGCCAGGACACGCTGGGTCTCCTGTAACTCCTCTGATGCAATACGAAGACGCTCTCGTTTTGGGGCCACACCCTTTGCCACAAAGTGATACTTGTGCATAGCTCGTACCCACATGCAAATTGATGTGCAAGCTTTAGATACCTGTAAATGAATGCATGCATTACAAAAAGCTAAACTGTTTGTGATAATGCATGTACAAATACATTATTTGGCCTAAAAATGTACAAAATAGGTTTTGGTTGGTATCTTGAGTGCTAATAATTACTGAACATGACTGTGTTTTTTTTAATATCTTAAGAAAGAAAATTCCTCAAACCCTAATATGACTGTGTTTAACCATCAGAATCACTTGTTTTATCTTTCCAGTAAAAGATTATATAATATCTTCAAAGAAATATTCAATGTCTTTTTTTTAATTCGGATTCAATGCCATTTTAAACAAGATCCAGTTTATATGTAGTCTCCATGATGAATGATATACAACATATTGCATCTCACTGGCATACACTCCGGTCCCGTTATAACGTGGTGGACGGGATCCACGGAATGCAACTGCGATATACGCAGAACTGCATTACAAATATCGAATGGTGCATTGCACTACATTATTTGACATTTCTATTTCTGGTCAAGTACCATAAACAAACACACAATAATGTGTGATAAATATGAAAGACCATTGTTTGTAGGCGTAAATCAATTAAAGACAATGTTGCTTGTAACAATAAGAACTTGTTATTATTTTAGTCTGAATTATCAAGGTGTAACTGATGCACAACCACATGGTCACAGTTTGGAAAAAATGTAACGAGCTCACAAACACTTAGTGATTCAGTTAGGATTTTCTATCAATTCGGTAATTATTTTACAGTGAGTTTTTAATGAATCTAGTTAAAAATATCAATTTTAAATTTGGGGGCCAAAGAAAAACCCTGTTATAACGAGGTTCGCGTTATAACGAGTTTCATGTTATATGGGACTGCGTTTTAACAGTGTATTAAGTTAATTAGTAAATAAACTAGCTGAGCCGCAATGTAGTCATGTTTTGCATTTTAAACTGAGCATGCAGAGCAGCACAATCTGGACTGTATTTCTGCAAATTAATCCACAAGGTTTGATAAAAACGGAATGCAGTCTATATGCCTATGCGTCCTAGTCAAGCACTACATGTATGTAAAATTATGAAGACCTCTCCAATAATCATACCTTTGCAATAGCTTGTGGTAAGAAAGCATCATCATCAATGTACGGCTGGATGAGTTTGATGACAGGGTCGGGAATATTATCCTTGTCAAACTTAAACAGACCCTCAAGGAACTTGCCAGCGTCGGACAACAAAACCTTGCCTGGATCCCAGTAATCATCAATCTTGGAGCCCGGCTGTAAAAAGAGAGGAAATTAGGAAATAAACTCTGTGAAACACACACACATGCACACACACACACACACACACACACACACACACACACACACACATGTACATATAATTGAAGGTTTCAGTGAAGGATCAGTTTTATATGCCAAAGAGAGCATGCCAATTTCAGTGTTAATGAGTGAACATTATCTGATTTTTTACTGAAACAAACAATTTTTATTTTTTATCATAAAGGTTTTATTATTTTATGAAAACAGAGTACAGAGAACCACTGATTTTATCAGTGAAATTAACATACATAATTCAGAGAAATCACTCTATACTTCACCTATTGTATGCTTTTATAATCTGGTGAAATAATACTTTTGTTTTCGTAGTCATTAATAGTCCCACCGTAACTTCACACTTTTTATATGGGTTTAAAGTCATGTGATTGCCACGCGACTCAAATACGTAGTTTATTCAAGTCTTACCAACTTTAAAATGGCACATCTGCTATTTTTACAATAAAATATACACCTGCTATCATTTCAATACAATATCAGTGTTTACCTTGTCACCTGCTATCATTACAATACAATATCCATGTTTACCTTGTCACCCACTATCTTTACAATACAATATCAATGCTTACCAAGTCACCTGTCATCTTTACAATACAATATCCATGCTTACTTTTCACCTGCTATCTTTACAATACTATGTCCATGCTTACCTTGTCACCTGCTATCGATACAATACAATATCCATGCTTACCTTGTCACCTGCTATCGTTACGATACAATATCCATACTTAACTTGTCACCTGCTATTGTTACAATATAATATCCATGCTTACCTTGTCGCCTGCTATCCTTTTTGGTTTAATGCCTTTCATGATACAGGTGGCCTCTATCACCATCTTGACACCATCTGGAGGCCTCTGCATGGCTCGCACTTCAACCACATCATTCTTGTTAAGTGACTTCAAACTGGCCACAGCAGCATCCTATAGTAAAGCCATTCAAAATTCTTGTCATTCATGTGATACACTTTTACTACAATATTAACAAGAAGAAAAATGGAAAAGTTAAACAGTACTAACAAATATTTAAAGACAAATTAAATGCAAAATCTATTGAGCTTAGACATTTTATTTAAATATTTAGTATAATGAATCTTTTTTTATAATTTGTTGTTTAATTTCAAAACATAAGGTACAAAAAATGTATATTTTTGTTTGCAAGTTAATGCACTGGTTTTTAATCATTGTTATACCTAACTTGTACACCACTTCTCCAATGATTGATTGATTGATTGATTGAAAATTTAGCGTCATTTTTATGCCATCGAGGGCTAACAGACGATCAGTTAACCTAACCACTGTTTCTTGGGATTAACCAGTACATGAGCACAACCAATCTCCGCAAGTAACTGATAACTTTCCCACTTGAATCAGTGGTGAGAGACAAATGATAATGAGACACAATGTCGTATATCAATTATCACGGAGACTGTTGCTGGGCGGGGATTCGAACTCACGACCTCTGGATTGATAGTCAGACGTGTAATCAATGATCTATATAATATGAATGTAGAATTAAATGCCAAGTACAAACCAAGCATTATATCACAACTGTGAGTTCCGATGTTTTGATTGATAAATATTCCTTTTACTATGTGACAAGACTGACCAAGAATAATTTTCCCTTACCACCATCTCTTTCTTTATTTTTTTATTTATAGATTGGGACAATGCATAAATTCTTCAAGTTCTTCATATTTAGTTAAAAATGTATGATTTATTCTACCAGTTTCTCATAAACAATTTCAGTTTTATTTTTTTAGCACTTACTAATGCTGGCAATGCTTCATTCAGATCTCTCTGAGCATCATCAGCAATGGCTTGTGTCTCTGCAGCTTTGACTGTGGCTCCTGCCTCCTCCTTCTCTACTGTAGACTTGGTTTCCTCTGCAACAACAGTGTCCACCGAGATCTTCTCCATGGTCTGTATGGACTCCTTGACAGCCTCCTCCAGAAGTGGTCTCATGGTGGCCAACTCTTCCTGGAGTTTGGCCACTTCATCTGCTGTTGTCAATAACTGGAATAAAGTAACATCAGTTAGAACCACTACACTTGTACATTAAGGGCTCTCATTTCCCTTTACTCTTTCTCACCTTTCCATTATTAAGTTATGGAATTTTCTCCATTTACCAGCTACGCACTTTTCCGAAACAGAAACAAAATCAAGGGTCTGAATACATACTAGTTTTTTCAATTTCATATCCAATCACTTAGATGTCTAAATTTTAGAAATATTATCAAGTAAGACTGTATCTAATCTGCTTTGTTTCCCTTTCAGTAACTAGGCCACCTTATAAGTTGGACTGGATTGATATTATTGTAAATATAATTTACCCTCCAAGAAATAATTCTCTCTGTGTTATATTCTTTAAACTAAGGTGTAAAACAATCTGTATTTTAACAAACCTTTTCTAGACCAGTCTTCAGTCTGTTTCTAGACGTACTTAGCTCGACTTTCTTCATTCCAACAAGTTTAGAGAAGATACCCAGAAGTTCCAGATAACTTGTTGGTGTCACATAATTATGGCGAGACATCTCCGCCAAGAATTTGGCAGTGTTCACGGCAACTGACTGATGGATAACTTGACACAGTACAACCTGGGATTAAAAAATAAAACTATTTAATTATAAAACTAACATTCCATAATCAGCTTAATATTTTTAATTAATTTTAATACTATTTTTTGTATGTGTTGATTCATAGAATTCACGGTCCATATTATATTCAAATAAAATAACATTTTACACTTTTTGCCAATGATGATCATTAGAGAAAACACGAAAGTGTTTGACAACACAGATAAATACCGTATATAATACTATTATCTCCTTAGGATTTTTTATGTCATATATAAATTTTGCAACTTGCAACGTACCAGTCCATCCATAACATCATCTGTGGCGTCCAGTTCTGGTATATCCTGTAGGAACTTCAGGGCTACAGACTTGAGAGCATCTGCAGGCCACTCACTGAACCAGTCAATTGTACAACAGTTGACGAGGGCAGGGAATTGACGGAGTCGAGCACGGAAAACCTCACCAAGAGGACTAAAATATACAACAAACTTTGGTACATATCAAACATATGAGACGGAGTAACTTCATTTAGGCATTAAAGATTAAAAATATCAATTCGTTTTACATTTATCAGGTAATAGGTATAGCACGATAGTGAAGTTGAATAAGCATATTTCAAATTCATCAGGTATAGTGTGATAATGGAATAGAATAAATTTATTTCATATTTATCAGGTATAGCATGATAATGAATAGAATAAGTATATTTCAGATTTATCAGGTAAGCATGATAATGGAATAGAATAAGTTTATTACATATTTATCAGATATAGCATGATAATGGAATAGAATAAGTTTATTTTAGATTTATGGCAGCCAGAAACCACAAAACTACTTTACAGTGACATTCATGATGTTAAGAACAATGATAATAATGCATTCACATCGGGAAATGATATCATTATATGGAAATAATACAGAATTCTGTTCTACATGGTGACCAATATATTTTTTTGTAGTCTCATGTTATGTGTTTATTTCATTTTTATCATATGATCTGTCAAGACAAATGATTTGTTATTTAGTCACCAATGATGTCACAAAAAGACTGATGATGTCACAGGAAATGCACAATCAGGAAGCAGAGATCAGTAATTTATCTTTCATAATTTTAAAAAGTTTACTATGTTACCTCATGGTTATAACTGTATGCAGATTACTGCGGACACGTTTAGTGTATAGAGAGAAGAGATTTGTCTTGGTGGGTACAAGGCCGGCATCTAGGCAAATTGGCTTCATGGCTGTGTAGATCTGGTCCTGTTCATCAAATCCATAAATATTTGGCACATCACCGGAGTTGAGGATGTTGTTGATGTCTTCCAAGAAGGATTCACTCTTGATCTGTGATATAAAATAAGCATTGTCAAAGAGAACACATGTACTTAGAATTTGACCAAATTAAATGTCTTGCCTACCTATCATAACCTACAGAGAAGATGAGATTTTTCAAACAAAATTATCAGTTGGTGTTAGTAATGAGTTGACTTTTGCCCTTGAATGAATGTATACTAAAAATGAAAAATTCATTGAGTTCACTTCTGCTATGTGTTATTTAATAGTGAACACAAACTGACAGGAAAGAAAAGGAATCATTTCTGCACAAAAAATCTAAGTCGAGAAAAGGACGTCGTCTTGGTTTTGAGGTAAGTTTGACGACAATGATCCCAGACAGACAATGATGCAAAAATAAATAAGGTTTGAATTACAACTGACCTGAGTGTCGCTGAACAAAAACACAGTGGGATTATTTTCCAGCCCCGCCTTCATCATGACCTTCCTTAAGTCTTCCCTCCATTCATTCATTCCGTAGTTTTTGGCCAATTCCACTTGGAAGCACTCATAATCTGCCCTGTAAATATATATGGCCGATTTGATAAAACCAACTTATGCATATTTTGAGTATCTTCTTTAAAAGAAGCGGGCCTGGTTAGCTCTGTCTGTAGTCCATCTGACTATCAATCCAGGGTTTGTGAGTTTGAATCCCATTCTGGTCACAATCTCAGTGATGATTAATATATGATATTGTACCTCATTGTCACTTCTTTCTCACCTCTGATTCAATTGAGAAAGTTATCAGCTACTTGTGGAGATGGATGTGCTTGAGAGATTAGATTAACTGATTGTCTAATAGCTCTTGATGGCATAAAAATGACGCTAAATATTGAAATAATCTTTCAAAGATTTTAAAACAATAATTTATATTTTCAATCTGTAAATTTATATGTTCCTTTATATTATGTTTTCCATCTTTCAGTATAGATTTTAGTTGCTTTTACAAAGTTACCAATATAACATTATACCTTGTGCCATTGTATCACTACCCCTAAGTTTAAAATATACTAATTTATCTTAGATTAATTGCAAAGAAAAGCTTATATGAACCACTTTCTGTGTAGAACCAGAACTGAGCATTGTTGGGTTTAGCTAAGATTCGAACATGAAATCTGTAATGCTGGCAGCAAACATTGCACTACTGCTCCACCAATAGCTCAAACATTTGTGTTATTACCAATGCCAACCACCGATTGGTTCATGATATACTTCTTTATGGAAAACAGAAAATAAAGTTAAATGTAAACCTACATGTGGGAGGCCAGTCTTGTCAAACTCTGTCGTCCGGATCCGCCCATACCCAGAAGTAGAGCATTACCGAGGGGCTGTCTGATAACACGACTGATACGTGACACGTGTCTCAGAGCGTCCATAAACAAGACGAGGTTCATCTGGGCTGTGTTGATCTGGTTGTAATCATCCAGGAAGTCCTCACATACTTTCCCCATCTGTATATATCGGAGAGTTAACGGTAATCATATTGAATACAGCATGAAACACAGTCATGTATAATGTGCACCACTATTTTTTCTTTTCTTTTTCATTACAGTTTTTAATCTTTTTTTAAATAAACACTTATGTTGGAGGTGGGGATTTGTTTATCACTGTGTCATCTGTTTTTTTCAATTGAGTTTAATCCTCACAGGACTATATAGAAACTATACATATCGGAGAACTTTTATTTTGATAGTTTCATCATTTTGATATGGAACTATTAGAAATAACAAAACACTGAACTTTATCATTCTTGTGTGATCTTTTAACTTGACTGATATCCATACTTTTTTGGCAGCTATTTGCATGCTAGTAATTTTTTTACTTCCATACATAAAGTATCGGCACAACGCTTTCTTTTTTCCTGAATATAAAAAGGGATTTTCTCACAACTGTTTTGAAATATAGTTTTTAACTATCTAAACATTTAATGAAAAATTATTCAATCACTAATTTTTTTTTTTTTCACCTACCTTTTCATGATCTGTTATCTCGGCATATATTTTGTTTTCAACACTGGCAGAGAGGAAATCTCCATAAATAATGGGGTCGTTGTTCATAACTTCCTCAATGTTTGCATTAAAGTCAGTCTTCATCTTACCAACAAGCAACTGATCAAACCAATTACGATCTTCATCATTGACAAGACGATCTTGAAACACACGACACGACTCATGGTACCAGAGACGAAGAAGTGAGGATATACCCTGAAAAGGTAAAGAAAAGTATACATGTAACTATGACAGAATACTATTTAGTTTGGGTACATTGTATATGTAAAGTCAAGCAAAAAGCCACATTGATGAATCATTTGTATTCATGTACTGTGGACAGAATAATACAAACTATCACTGTAATAGCATTCTGTTTCTTGTTTACTCGTGGGAAACTATATTTTATATAGAAGCTTGACGCAAGATACAATTAAATTAAACAATAAAATGACTTACATCTATTTTGGTTGGTTCTGCCATGAGGACCCCCTGGAACACCTTTGATAAATCTCTCAAGTTGAACGTGTAGTGAGACTTGGCTGGTGTTGGCAGCAACTGGGTCGTTATAGTGTTGTACATGGCAATTGTTGTTGTCGTCAATTGGTCGCAGAACTGTGATGTTGCGGGGCTCAAACCTACAAACATGTATATCTCTATGAACATTCTACGGGACAAAACTAAAAACCAGAGGTAATGCTTTAAAGGAAATATATCAGGATTTTTCAAAACTTTAGAATTTTTTCTTCAATAAATCATGCTTGTATACATTTATTACTCAGTGAACCCTTATTGTCATAAGTGGAGCTACGTTAGAGCTAAGTAAGAACAACATTAACTCAACTATTCTAGCCGTGTGGATCACAGAACAGTATATTATAATGTACCGTCAGAAAAACAGATATATCTGTATGAATGAAACCATCTTTCATAAAATAGTATATACATGTGTGTGCAAGTAGGACTATTAGGTCTTGGGGTCGGTAACAAGGTTGAAATGGGGCAGAGTATTTAATTTAATACAAATAATACAAAACAAAATTAATAAATAAAAATGGGGGGGGGGGGGGGGGGGGGTGTAGGTGTGAGAGTAGAGATGAGGGTCTTAGGGTCGGTAATAAAGTTAAAATGGGGCAGAGTATTTGATTTAATGCAAAACAAATTTTTAAACAAAAAAGAAAAAAAAATATTGGCAGCAGGGTGGGGGTCTTGGTTGGGATCGGGCAGGAAAGCCCATTTAATAGGTCAAGGTCAGTGATGTAAACTTTTTTTTAGTTAATGGTGATCAAAATAAATTACTCACTTATCCAAGATTAAAGAAAATCACTCACTTATCCAAGATTTAAGAATACATCCAAAGATATTCTTCATACTGCTGTCTTCCATCTCTGTGAAGCAGAGGAAGTTGAAGTGACGTAAAAGACGAGCTGAAGTTGGGTTACGTCCTCCACCTGGTGGTCCCATGGCACACACAAAATTCACATCCACCAGTCGTCTGAACTCACCTGCAATCGACATGTTACATCTCTATTGGTATCTTTACTATATTACAATGAATAATTCGCAGCTTTGTACATTTGGGTCCTGTTGTAAAGTGGTGGCCGAGATTCACGGAATGAAACCATGATATATGCAGAATCGCATTACAAACATCCCAGTGTGCTACATTATTTGGCAATACTTTATCTGGTCGAAGTACGATAAACAAACACATGAAAATATGTGACAAATATGACAGACCATTGTTTGTCGGTTAAAAGCGATGTTGTGTATAACAATACAAACTTGTTATCATGTCAGTCTGAATTATCAAGGTGTAATTGATACACATACATGTACATGGTCAGAGTTCTGAAAAACGTAATAGGCTCGCAAACACTTATTATTCCACGGTTTTTAAAAATTCTGGTTGAAAATATCAACTTAGGAGCCATAGAAAAAAAGCACTGTAATGAGTTTCGCGTTATACTGAATCGCGTTATAACGGGATCCGAGTGTAGTTAAAACGTAATTGTTTTCATTACCAATGCTGATAATCTGCTGATAATTACTTTTTTAAGCATTTTTAAAATTACTATAGGTAACTTACCAATTGCTTTTCTGTCATACCATCCTTTAAAGTCCATATGCTGTCGGATCAACTCTATGGGAGGCTGGGCCCCAAATGTTTCCAGGGCAGGCATGTTCAGGTCATCAATAAAGAAGATGAAGTACTTCCCTAGAGGAGGTCCAAAAACACCCTTACGTCTGAAATAATCAATGTTGACATACCAGCATCCACATGTGGCCAGATATTACAAACCCATTTTATAGCTCAGTCTTACGACTATATTCATTTTGGTCTGATGTGACTGGATCAAGTATTCATCCATGCTTTCGTAAGTGTTTACGAGATAAAAATTGGCCATTTTTTTCATTAATCAAGGGTCAAAATTCTGTCCATTCTGGTCCGATACAGCCAGTTCAAGAATTCATCTAACAGCTTTCAGACATGAACATTCTGACCAGATTTGATTGAAATCAGATGAAAACTGAAGTTGTTACATTGAGACAAAATCAGCATTATTTATTCAATCAAGGAATATAACTTTGTCCACTCTGGTCCAACATAGCTGGTTGAAGAACTTGCCTGACCTTTTATGAACATAAACAACCTGACCAAGTTTAGTCAGGATCAGATGAAAACTAAGGTGCTAGTGTTTACAGATGGACGACAGACAAATTACCATGAAATAAGCCCTTCTGGCCATTAAAAACAGGGCCCAAGTCGCTCACCTGATTTCATTTGTCACTGTTCATATTTTGAATTTATTAATCCTTTGAAGAATTTATTAATGAGAAATGTCAGTTTATCCAAAGCATTCCCATATAAAACTTAAACCAAACAAATCTTGCTAGTTGGTCAGTTGCTGAGACAAAGAGTTTTAAATTAAAATTTCCTTATCATAAACTGATAAACCCTCAGGATTGGGCACATTTTTACTCTAGGGTCATGGCTTGAACAAACCAGAAAATCATTAGGGTATACTGCATACAAATTATTATAATTCCAGGCCTTGTAGTTTCGGAGAAGATTTTTGATATTTAAATAAAATAATCCCCTGGAGAGGGGTCATATTCAAGCCATGGATGGTCATGACTTGAACTAATATGAGAGAGCTTCATTCAAGAATGCTTTATACAGAATTTGTGAATTTGGTATAAATCTCTCCAGCGTTTGCTGAAAAAAAAAATGTTTGAAATAAAAGTTAACACAGTTGGACAACAGACACAAAAGCTCACCTCACCTATGAGCCTTTGACTCAGATGAGCCAAAATCACTTGGGTAGAACCAGTACTAAAGAACAACACAACTTAAGGTACTGGGTGAGGATCAAACCCATGACTCTGATACAAGGTCTGTTACTCTGCCACTAGAACATGTGCTACAATACATTACAGCTATGGGTATCCATGACAACACTATGCTGTATGGATTTCTCACCTTTTGTCCAACTTTCCATCAATGAGATCCTGGATTTGGTTGGCACTAGTTTTGGCAGAAAACACAATAAAATCTGGTATGTACTCCTTGGGCATGTTACGACCGAGTTTGTCTGAGATGGTCAATGTTTTTCCGGTACCGGTTGGACCGACAGTCAACACCTATAGAAGGACAATTATGTAGTTAGCAATCATGTTTAGTTGCCATACAACTTTAACTTTTCTTTTAGCCCTCGATGGCATAAAATGACTTTAAATATTCATTCATTCAAATTTTTCATAAACCACCATTATTTTTTTAATCATTATTTTTCTTCTTATTTTTGATTTCTGTGATATTGGTGGTGGAGAATATAGTATATAGACCTTCCACATGGGTGTCATGGATAGAGGCTACATAATTTCTGACATATTTTGTGTTTGTCAACATTACAAAACTAAGAATGTTATATTGTGAATAATATAAAACAAATATACTGCTAATTTAGTTACCACATAACGAATATTTCATATCGAGTTTAATAAGGCATTTACTTTTAGCAAGGAATTATACAGGAGGATAGGAAACTTGCATCTCCTGACTATATGTTGATAAAATAGCACACGAAGGATTGATTATTTGGAAAATAATTATTCATAATTTACAGGCTACTAATTTCTTGTACATAAAATGTGAGTTATATGTGATCTTAGATATTTTAAAATGTTTCGATCACGAAAAATGATCTTGAATTAAAGATATTGAGGTTTGAAGTAAAATTCTCGTAATTTGTTGCTATTTTAACCGCAGTATACAAATTTTGTAATCAGAAGTACTTCAACAATTTTAAATACAAATTGCTGGGAATGGTATTGTTTTGATGAGAATTTCATTCTGCAATGTAAAGATTTTGATTTGTGTTCATAAGATGAATGGAAGTAAGATAACTGTGAGATTTTGCGAGAAAATGAGAGCGTTCACAAAATATCAATTGTTGCATTTCCATCTCTATATACTTCCTTGCTTTAAGTAAGAAATTTTTATGATAGAACTTTAAATAAAGTTTAATATGATACGAGTAAATCTTCTATATTCATTTTGTGAACAATATAGTTATTATACGGAACAAAGCTTATACCAAATTTGATAAAAAGTGTATTTAACTTGTGTGCTATTTTCAGTTTGTATATTTACCGTCTTCTTGTTGGTAAGTAGCATCTCAATGATGTGAGAACTGCGGACAGTATCAATGGTAGGCACAATGATGTCAGAAAACTTTGTCTCGGGCGGCACAACAAATGCATCTTGATTTTCCATCCAACCAATCCATTGTATCTGAGAAAAAGTAAATTCAGGACTAAGTGGCAAAAAGACAAATAAAACGAATGTTTCAATTGTTTTGATGATTAATCAATTATACCACAGTAAGACAGGACCAGCTTCATCTTTTTGTCACACTGAAATCATGGGGCCTATTTCACTAACCGTCTTCTGTTTACAAACATTCTTCAAATGGTAGATTTGAAGTTACGAAAAACTTGACACATTTCGCATTTTGTTAAAAGACTTTACATCATTAAAAAAACTAAACCTAAGAACATATTATTCTTAAGAAAATTTGAACAAAATTTTGCATTAGTGAAATACATAAAGTTGGCTTTACACTTTGTATGGAAATCTAAGACTTGCAGACATTAGTGAAATGGGGCTTTAATCAAGAAAATTTAATAAAGAAAATAAAACAAGACGAAATTGATTACCATTACTTTAAGCACTGATCAGTTTATTTTTTTATCGCCATTGAAAACAATTAAAATTTATTAAGATGTATCAAAGACAACCAATATAAACTAATTTATCTTTTTTTTAAATATAAGCATTCAAACTAATTTTCTTAGTCACTATTCAATTAAATTAAGCATGATTTCTCATCTCTAAAATAATTAACTTTGTTAAAACACAGTTTATTTTGGAATAAATTAAAGATTCTTTTATTTTAGAGCTTAATAGAATGTAACTGAAACACTTATCATAAAATATAATGAGAAAGAATTAACAAGGTAATCAATAAAGGAAAACATTAAAAACAGCAACAGATCATGTTGCTTACTTTGTCTGATTTTCGCTAAAATTTCAAATAGAAGAAGAAACACAAATTCAACGCATTATTTAATCCATGACTTTATAAAGCTTCTTAGAATTGTAAAAACAAATAAAATCAATAGATATATGAATGGGGTTTAATCGCGTACCCATTATTGGTTATTAGACACCAATACATAGGAAGATTCCAGGTTCACTCTACATGTTCAAAAGCAACAAACTAACATACAGATAAAATATCAAAAAAGGAATATGCAGACTGAACCTAGTACCTTGATACCTGCAGAAATTAAGCAAATTCTATCGTATTACTCAAATTGTTGCTTCATACAACATGTATGAGCCACTGTGATCCTATTTATGCCATTATTCACATTACTGCCTGGAACCACACAGGGGTTGGCAATTTAACCACGATAATGACCATGAAACCCATTCAGAGGAGTCCTACCCCTATGCAGAGATCGACAGTGATTCTATTCTTAGCCTGAACCACACAGGTTAAAAACAAATTAACAAATGATACAAAAATACTTATCTCGAGCCACCAATATCTATTTTTTAATTACTTCAAGTACAAGAAAGTAAGATAATTTCAACAAATATACTATACCAATATTTTACCTAGCACAATATATTGCGCAAACATGCATATTGTTCACGCTTTATTGGAGATGAATTCTTTAGAACGCATACTCTGCATTTAAGCAATCAAAAAATAAATAAGTTATCTATGGTAATCATATTAATTTACAAAGTGTACCCTCATGGTTGATAGTGACAAAACAACTCATGCAATATACTATACAGGGTAAAGTACCTTACAAAATATTTCTGGACAATATAAACATGACATAAAAAAACAAAAAGACAATTTGTTACAAGAAAAGACTGTTTTTATACAACATTACAAATCAACATCCCAACCCAGTGTTATATCAGAACCAACATCTACATCAGTATAAAACAGTACTGCCACATCAATTAGGATAATGTATTCAGCTTACTTCCCCTGAACACTCTCCCTAAAGAAACAACTTGGTTCAACCATTTGTTCTCCTTGTATTTTATCCCTGTATTGATACCTTTTTAGTGAACAAAGGTATGTTTCCATTAATAGTGGTTGATTTTTACCATGTTGTTTATTTATTAATATAACACGAAAAAACAATTTTTTTTGTCAACTAAGGAAAAACAACAATTATCAAGTTATTATTGAAATGTTTAATTAAACCTATTTTGGACTTGGAATTAACTGTTTTAGAAACATATACGGAAGTCAATTAAGAAATAAAGATAAAAACAAAGAAAACCTACCTATTTGAACCAAGTTAGTATTTGGTACATTTTATAAATCAAGGGAGACAATTTCAATGTTTTTAAACTTACACTCATTTTACAAATACACATTTATATGTCACTCAACAATCGTACATATATACATACCAGTTTAACCTACATATATAAGGGACAGAACAAAACTTTTAAGGTTAAATAAACAAACCGATGTTTTGACCTCACAAAATTGTTTTCATTTAAAACTATTGTAGTTTGAAGCAAAATTTCAGGTAATTTTGTTGTTTCATTGGTAGTGTACCAATTTTGTTATCAACAATTTTAATCACAATTTGCTAGGAAGTGTCTCATGAAAACAGATTTTGTGTGAATATGTGTGCTTTTGCAAAATCTCAAATGAATTATATTTTCCTTCTCTGTTAAAGTCACTTAGAAGTTAAAGATTGTATAAAGTGTCATATAGTAATAACCTTATATAACATAGAAGTGATGTCACAATTGGTTGTGAGGACATCACATCTCCCTGTAGTATCAGCTGTCATGTATAATCACACTGTCATGTATAATCACACTGTCATGTATAATCACACTGTCATGTTGGTGAACTACAATGCCTTTTGCAAGGTGCTGTCTTTAATATGTTTCTAAAGTTTTTTTTCGCCACTTTCATTTCAAGAATTCATGCCATTTTAAGCATTCTTTTAAAAAAAAGAAATGCAAAAAATTATCTATGGTAAAACTCAGAAATGAAAGACAAACCTTTTTTTCTTTACTCTCATCTTCATCAAGGGCTTCATCACTGTCAGAGCTGCTGATGCCAGCGTCATCAAGATTGTAGTTGAATACCGTCCCTTCCTCTGGGTACAGCAGTTTTATCTGAAATAGACACAACACACAGCAATTTATAACACACATCTCTTCTATAATATAATATATATGCACTCCACAGAAAGGAGTGCAAGCGCTGGGGTAAGAATGCGTACTCACCATCAACACATTTTCAAGCACTGTGTAAGACATTTATTGAAATATACTTGTATTAATCAGTTAAAGTCATCATATTAAGTATATTGCATTTTAGGCATTAAAATGAGAAAAGATATGCAAAGAAAAATAATGATTTAGAGGGAGGTAAGCTTTTTCCATTTTTTTAAAGAATTCAAGCGCTAGGGGAATAACATTTCTCATAGTCAAGTGCCGTGGTGGCCCGATGAGAAGCCTGACACTACAACTACATGTAGCAGGGCCCAGCTTGCTCAATAGGTAATACATTTGACTGCATGGGATTGTGAGTTTGAATCACAACCCAGTCATTCTCTTTGATTATCAGCCATGTTCTTTGTTCTAAGGTCATCAAAAAAGGTGCAAAACCCTAAACAAGCAAACAAACAAGAAACTATATGTCACTTTACATTATCATTTACTAGGCAAAGCATATGTATTATAAGAGATTTAAATCTTCGGTGCATTTTTTAAAAGGTCAGTATCAAATAAAAACAGTGGTTCTTTTGTACAATATGTCCCTGTGGTTTTGGTAGTTTAGATATCACAAAATACCACCTTCAGTTATGGTGTAAGCCAATAAAAACTGATGTGCCAGTCAAAACATAATTTAACCACTCACTTAAGTGCTGGCTGTCTATCTTGGACATTTGAAGCAGTTTTCTTTAAAGCCAATGGCACATATGACATATATCCTAAACATTATTTAAAAAAATAAAGGAAAAATAAAAGTTCAACAAAATCACTCACCCCTTCTTCTTTCATTTTGTTTTTGATCCAATCAGAGAACTTGCCCTGACTGTCGTGATCACCTGTTACGCCTACAGACCAGACCAGACTGAAGATGAACCATGGTTCTATCAGTTCCTCAATCTTCGCCAAACGTTCCGTTGGAATTGCCTTCTCTCCCTAAAGTATTAATAAACCTCCATGAACATGTGACATATGTCAGTATTTATCTATACATAAAAAATAACACCAAAAAATCTTAATTTTCAGCTGGAGTCTGACTGCCATCTATCAACCTGTACAATACAAAATTTGTCAAAAGATTAATATCACATTTTGTATAACAAGAAAGGAACAATATTTAAGGTTTTTTTTTTGTTGTTTTTTGTTATAGGAATAAACAAAACACTTTTGCAGGCAGTAGATATTATTCATATTAATTATATTAATACATCATAAAACTGTTAGTTAAAGGATTAGTTAGCCACGCAGAATTAGTATTTTGAAATCCTAATATTTAAGAATACAATCTAAATGTATTTTTGTTTCATAAAATGTGCAATTCATCTTTACAACAACTCATTTAAATGCAAGTTTTACATTTAAAGAACAACTCAATAAAAGGCATGTTCTAAGGCCACTCAGAATAAGTATTTTGAAATCCTTTTGAAATCCTTATATTAAAGAATACAATCTAAATGTATTTTTGTTTCATAAAATGTGCAATTCATCTTTACAACAACTCATTTAAATGCAAGTTTTAACTTCATAAAAACTCAATAAAATGCATGTTTCTAAATTTATAGAACAACTCAATAAAAGGCATGTTCTAACTCTACAACATTTCAAAACTAGAGGGTTGTGTTTGAAACAAACTGTAATATACAAAATCTAGGGCGAAGATCAAGAAAGGGTAATAACTCTGAAAATCATGGATCAAAACAGAGTGACACTTTGCACATCCCCAGTTCCACACATCTCAACTTCATCTCATCAGTTCCACACACCTCAAATTCATCTCACCAGTTCCGCACATCTCAATTTCATTTCACCATTTGCACACATCTTTACTTCATCTCACCAGTTTCACACATCTCAACTTCATCTCATAAGTTCCACACATCTCAACTTAATCTCACCAGTTCCACACATCTCAACTTCATCTCACCAGTTCCACACATCTCAACTTCATCTTACCAGTTTCACACACCTCAAGTTCATCTCACCAGTTCCACACATCTCAATTTCATTTCATCATTTACACATCTCAACTTCATCTCACCAGTTTCACACATCTCAACTTCATCTTATCAGTTCCACACATCTCAACTTTATCTCATCAGTTCCACACATCAACTTCATCTCACCAGTTTCACACATCTCAACTTCATCTCACCAGTTTCACACACCTCAAGTTCATCTTACCAGTTCTACACATCTCAACTTCATCTCACCAGTTCCACACATCTGAACTTCATTTCACCAGTTTCACACACCTCAACTTCATCTCACCGGTTCCCCACATCTCAATTTCATCTCACCAGTTACACACATCTCAACTTCATTTCACCAGTTTCACACACCTCAAATTCATCTCACAATTTCCACACATCTCAACTTCATCTCACCAGTTACACACATCTCAACTTCATTTCACCAGTTTCACACACCTCAACTTCATCTCACAATTTCTACACATCTCAACTTCATCTCACCAGTTACACACATCTTAACTTCATCCCACCAGGATGAGAACTAAAGGAGCTGATGATTTCACCAAAACAAAAAAGGTCAAAAAAAGAGTAACAACTCTGGAAGAAATCATGAGAACAGGGTGGAACTACGCATATCTCCATGTCATAAATATTCAAGGTACTCTCCATGAAGTTTCATCTCAGTTGAATGTACACTGTAGAAGTTGATGTCACAAAAGTGTGGCAGACAGAAAAAACAAAAAGATTACGACAGGGTAAAGGAGGACTGCGGAACTTGAATCTGAATACGAAATCCAAGACTGCTAACTGAACATACATAAAATCAGTAACGGAAAAATCTACATTCAACTTTAACACTTTATAACAAGAACCAAAACATAATTGTTCTATCAACACACAAACAGAACTGAAACAAGAAATTTGCCTCTACAATACACACAGGAATCCGAAAAATCAAACAAAATCTACAAAAAAATTAATGCCAGTACAAACTTTTCAAACCATATTTTTTTTATTTTGCAATTAACAGTATGTTGCTCAATAGAAAAGTATAGACTAGTAGAGATAGAGCATCTATGTCACACGTGATTCATCTGCTTACAAGTTTTATGCCCTCACTATCCGCCACCTGACCATACAAGAATGTTGTTAAGTTAAACCTGATTACTGACATGAGTTTGTTTATTTTAAGTTTATTTTCGGGTTCTCCATGACCAAACTGTCTAATGAACCATCACGATCACTTACCATCTCTCAATTGAGGTTGTGGGTTCAGGCCAGCTCAGTCTAATCACTTTCTGAGAGAAAATTTTTCAGTTTTTCTTGCAGAAGGACATTGGTTCTAGCAGTACTCAGATTCATTCCGAAGTATTCTTTCACCAATTAAACTGAATCTCAGGTATGTTTAAAATGAGTTTAAAATGGTGCTGACCGCATTAAAACAAAGAAAAGTTTATGTCCATAAGAAATATTGACACAACAGCAGTATAATCACATATATTTTCAAAATGGGATTAAGCAAATATCGATTTCTTTCTGAATTCCAAAATTCCATTCCGACAAAGATAAATCCATACAACAAATAATCTATAACATTTTTTGATCTACCGATTGACATAGAAAAAAAACATCTAACATCAATGATAATTATACAAAAAACAACAACAAAACATCATGATCAAAATAATGTTAAATCCTAACGTAAAGTACACACAAAAACATAGTAAATAACATAAAAAAAATTAACCAATTTGACGAGTACCAGTACTCACAAAATTTTTAGCGGCAGCTTGATTCTGTCCTTTTTTTTCTTTGTCAATAATTATTTTCTAAACATAAAAACAATATTTTACCAAACTTCATCCAAAACTGCCAACCTTAACTACTTCTCTTTTTTTATCCACTACAGTAACATTAACTATAAATTAACATCCAGTTTATCTAGCAGAATGTCCGCATACAAAATACATGAATAAAAATCTACCATAAAATTCTGACAAAGGATCCATCAACCCCCTCCCCAGCTACTCAAAATTTGCCTGTAATTCTGTAATATTATCCTAGTATATATACTAACAGTTCACTGTTTTAATTTTTTGAGAATTATACAGATACAACCTATAAACATGGTTTCTCGTTGATCCTGAAAGAGCTTTCTTGTATAAATTAAACACAAATAACAGCAGTAAATAATGTATCAGTGCTCCAGGTAAGCACTATTTGGTAGTATTTAAGCAATGAAATTTCTGAGTAAAGCATTGAAATTTTAATTAAAGAGTAAAATAAGCATTGGTTATTCTCAATTTCAGTGTTGATAAGTTTGTTATAATGGTAATATGATAAGATTGAATATTGATTGAATATTTAGTGTCCTTTTTATGCCATCGAGGGCTAACAAACGATCAGTTAACCTAACCATTGTTTCCTGGGATTAACCAGTACTCGAGCACACCCCATCTCTGCAAGAAACTGATAACTTTCCCACTTGAATCAGTGGTGAGAGACGAATGATAATGAGACACAATGTCTTATATCAATCATCACGGAGATTGTTGCCAGGCGGGGGATTCAAACTCAAGACCCCTGGATTGATAGTCAGACGCGTAACCAACTGAGCTAATCGGGTTCATTTTTTACCCTTAACATTTTGAAAATAAGCAATGCATTCTAATTTAAGGGGTAAAATACTCATTGAAGAAAAGCTTTTCTGGAGCACCAATGTATGACCAAGACAGTCAGTTATTCATCATGGGCAGTTGTACAGCAGGCTGGCTCCTGTTTCATGTTTAAGTATATACTTAAATATGGTGGTGAAACAAGAACCTACCTATCTCAATGGATACTGTTAATATTGCAATTCAACAACTTCTGAGCACAAAAATTAACTTTGACCTAAAATTCTGTTTATATATTATATTTGGGTTGCACATTTTGGATCAATTTTCAATTTTTTTTATATCAACTATGAAACAAGTCGTTACAGTTCAAATCAATCATTCTTGAAGTCTTCCTGAGTAGAACCAGTACTAAGAACATACGGATACAGCACCTTGCTCGAGGACACCACACATAGCTGTGGTAGAAGATTAACCCAATGACCTTCCCAGTCAGGGTCTAATGCTCTACCACTGTATCATGTGTCCCACACTCATGTGAGTATCATGACTGTGCTTGTCTCTACATATATTTACAAAAATTAATTATTCCATTGTAAGTCTAAAAGTGATTCTTTGTGCTCAGATTTTTTTACTTATATAAAAGGTTTAACATGTTAAATAGAAAGTGCTCTCAACACAATATTCTATACCTTATATTAGGTAAACACACATAAATATTTCTATGTATATTCTCAGTAGGATTCAGCAAAAATAATTTAGAATTTCAAACAGACAAAAATAATGAATGGTCCCAAGTATTGGGCCAGCATTAGTCTATTGTACATATACCACTCTTTTGAATAATATACCAGTCTATTTTTATATTTTACAAGTACTGGAGGTGCGTTCAGTAATTCGAGTGCTTGGTCAAATGTTATTGGTAAGTTGGATGCTCGCAAGCGCCTGCTCATAATTCAAGATGGCATCAATCAACAACAAAAATTTCAACAATTTGTAACTTTGGACACCATCTTGAAAATCTTGATGAAACACCAATTGAGTAGAATCACACATGGTTGCATGGGCATCTGCAGTCAGAACCAGTTAGAGTGCTTGGGAAATCTCTAAGCACTCACATTATTGAACACATCTCTGGTTGCTGTGTATATGTACACGTCTTTTGTATATAACTAGACTAAAGTACATATGTACCAGTCCATTGTACTTATACCAGTATTTTGTATACCTGTCTTTGGTACACATGTGTACCAGTCTATGAAGCATAAAACCAAAATAACATTTTATAACATGTCAGATTTTGTCTGTTTTGTTTTCATTTATATAACGTACAAATGTGTCATACAAGTAAGGTGATGTTAAAAGATTGTAGAAGGTGAAGGTCAGTACCAGTTCTGACTTGTAATATTCTGTAATACATGACAGCCACTACGGCCATTTTAGCCAAGTTTTATATTGTAATTTATGCTGTCTTAGCAACTAAAATACTAAAAGTAATATCAATTCAATTTGATCTGAACTTATTAATTTAGTAATTTCTGTAAAAAAAATCCTTACAATTTAAACTTAAGCACATCTGATATATTCCTGGGTAGAACCAGTACTAACCATAAGTGGATAATGTGCCCTTCTCAAGATTACAACACATGGTACTAGTAGAGGACTAAACCCACTAATTCTGGGTCAGCTACTCAACCGACTAGACCATGCCTCCACTAAATTCAATTTAAAATCTTTTTATCTATCTTTATTCAATAACATATTCACTGACTGTTGCATCAACAATACGTTTATTGAAAAATTCCCACTGAAAGTTACAGTCCACTTCTTTGCCACCAATAAATTTTTTATTTTTTTTTATTTTAAAATATACAAGTCAGAACTGATGTTTGATTCTTACCACTTTTCTCATGCTGCGCTGTTGTTACCATGGTAGCAATTAGCAACCAGACATTAGTTGTTATGGTAACCATCATATTAGTGACGCATATCAGGTAGTTGGTTAAAAATAGGGAAATAAAAAACACGACATGTTAGCTAAAACACACAATAAAGGCAAATAAGTATTTTTAACGACTAATTTTGAAAGAGCAACAAAAAAGCAGCCATTTTATATAAAATGCTCTTTTCAAAACCTATTAAAGCAACATCATTTAAAACTGTAAAATGCTTTTACATGTAGTAGGCAAAACTGTGCTTAAGCTGTGAACTTTAATGATTAAATGATTTTCACATGAAATTAAGAGAGACCACTTTAATAATAAAAATGTATATTTTTCTTTCTTTTAATTTTATTTAATGCAATATAAATTAATAATGAACATAAAATGTTTATAAGATATAAAAAAGTGACCATCACCATGTTTCAAGCAAAGCATATTTAGTGTGATTACATGTTTTATTTACATAAAGCCGGCATCTATCATCTTATAATAATGTGATACATATTTAGACTAAAGCATTATTGGTGAGAATATGGATGTTAGTACTACTTGTGAAATGTCTTTTTTCCATAGAAATACTGATTATTAATGTCTTAACCCATAACTAGCTGAATATCTATAATAGACTCTTCCATTCTTGTTTTAAACCATTCCATTATTATTCAGAAAGGGGGACTGTGATAAAAAAATGCATATTCTTAATTATTCTCTTATTTTTCTTCTTTTTCATCTTCTTCTTCTTCTCATTAGGAATAAATGTTTTTATCTTTATTATTTAAAAATTCCAAATAAATATCACATTTACATTTTAAACAAATACTTATAAACCTAGCTGTCACCACTTTTTTCATACAAAACAAATATCAATAATTTCTAAAATAAGATTACTCAGAGTTCTATGTTTCCTTATGATTATATGTTTATAGATACAAAGATGGATTTGATATGTAAACATGAGTAAAATTGATTTCAACATTGCTGCGAGTCCATTTTAGATCCCAAATGTTTCATAAAATAATAAGCAGATTTCATTAATATGTATGGAAGAATCTAATATATAAAATGAGTATTTTCATTAAATCTATGTACTGCAGCAAACACACCTCTGCAACTAAGACATACATATTGAACTGAGATATAAATTGCATCAATACCGTAATACCGTAATACTTTCACACACACAAAACATGCATACATTTTATAACTAAGCGTTCAGTAGAAGTGCTTTCAGAAGAAATACAACATCCCTGTTTTTCTCATAATAAATAATGACATGATAAAATATATAAAAATTCTTAACAGATATGTTTCCCATGCCCACATAAGATATATGTGCCTATTCATCTTGGTTGTTATTCAAGTCTTTATTTTGCATATATTATATTCATTATACCTATCTGTTAATCATAAGTGAATAAAAAAATATACAAAATTAGAAATGATCAGACAATGTGAACACTGCTGATATGGGCACTTGTTTACTTGTCATTCTTGCTGAGCACCAAGTTTTGCTTTGATTAGTATAAAAATTTGGAATTAATTGTTTTTAATAAATGCACATTTTTTCAAAATGAAAATGAATTTTTAGCAAATATCTAAAATATCCAAAACATAATTAGAAAAATATGTAGCACCAATGTGTTTCCATTCATTGTATATTGATATATTTTACATGGAAACAAAAAACTGTTAACAAAATCAAATCTCCATCAAAGCCTCTTTGCACATTTATATTATCAACTTGTATAAATACCCAGCATGCAATATCAGTGAAAAATAAGTGTATAAATTCAATATCTTATTATAATTTATAATGCCCATGCTATGCTATAATTCAACATTGTGCTCCGCGAGCCCACAACCTTTCACATGTGAAATATACTCATAAATTATACTCAAACGGTTTACCATATGAAAAGACTGAAATCCAACAAAATAATTATATTTAAAGCAATTATACTCTGCTATATTTTCTCTCTCACAGTATATATTCATATCCTTTATTTTCAATTGCCATGGCAGCAAAGTATCTATTTTTCTAATTACATATATTTACAGTTCAAGCTGTATTAGCAGTCACCTGTATTAAGCAGTCACCCAAGTTAACATGTCACTGCATAGAACAAAATTCTGTTTCCTAAATAAATATTTTTTGACAATTTTATAATATATCTATGTTACCAAAAGAAATTTGTGGTCATGAAAAGTAAAACAAAGGTACTGTTGCCAAATAATCGAAAATAATAATTTCAGTGTATTAAAGATTCTCTTTACAACTTTTATCATTTCCCTTACGTGACTGCTAAGGACAGGTTTTACTGTATATACATGTACCATATTTGCAATGACATGTATCTATATAAATAACATAGTGGTGTGACAAATACTAATAACTAATGTTATGATAAACACGTATATATCACATAAAAAATAATTATGTGATGTGAAACCGGAAAGCAGAATGTGATACTGTAACATGGATGTGACATGTGGCCACAACATTTACAAATGGTGTCCCCACACCTCGGCTGTAAATGGTGGTGGGGAACCAGTCACTGGACAGTTGGTGTGTTTTGTGTACACAGACAATTCACTATACCGTTCAATGATTCACTTACCCAGTATTTATTAAGACTAGAGTTTGATAAAAAGTAATAAATGACTAAAATTTCATTATTCCTTTTTGCTTTCAAAGTATTCAAATCTGAGATAAGGAATTTGCCATAATAAAAAAACAATAGCAGGGACTGAAGCAAGTCCATGGGTGATGTGCTAAATTTAAATAGATTCATTTTTTTGCTCGTTAATAAAGACTACATATAAGTACATTGCCTGCCATTTCATTTGATGTCTACTGAAAGCATTGTCTTGTCAACTAACATAGGAATTTATAACTTAATTTTCTGTATTTAATCTACACCAACTTATTTTGGCCAGATTGTAAAGTAAAGCTCAGAGCTTTTGTGAATCACTTTTGAGTTTATTTCCATGATAGAACCAGCACTGAGTGATGTTTTTGAGGCTATTGTGTAAATTATGTTACCAGTATTCACTGCAACACCTCCCATTTTCATGACAACAGGTTCTGTAGATTTGAAATAGGTTTCTATAAAATACAGCTTGCCACAAGGTTGATGGCACCTAGGTGAATAACATTGTTTTTTTTTTAATTATTCAAATAATCAAGTCAAAAGTGTCAGCCCACTAGCCAATATATAAAGATATTATGTTATTAAGTGGTGTTGTATGTTCTATTAACTACAATTATTACAGGAACTGGCACATTAGATTATTTATATATATATTCTACCAACTATTTGGCATATCATTATAATTAGTTTCTTTCACCACTTTATAATGAGGCAAGTCCTAAACAAGAAGGTTGTAAATACTATATTAAGAAGTATAAACCGATATTTATTCTTTAATGTCTAAAAGCAAATGGAGCTAATCTAGCAATAAGTACCTCAAGGTTAAATATCTGCTAAAGGGAGGTTACTCTGGTATTGTTTATAATTTCTCTAGCAAAATGCAGCAGGAATCTCTTGTAGTTTATACTTGCAGCTGTAAAGCTTTGTAAGAATGACTAAGTGTATCATGGGAGCTAACTCTTATAGTAAACTTAAGAAAAATTGAGACACGGTTGCTTGTTTTACCTCTTTCGGCATGAATGGTGTGAAGAAGCACTCGAGAAGTTTCAGAAGACTGAAGACGAGGTTGCAGTCCACGGTACCAACAAGTTCCTTTACATGGTGGCGCACAAAGTCTATGGCAGGCTGTGAAGAGAATGAAAAAAATATATAACAAATTAATAGACAGTTAATGATAGACTTTAGTAGATAATTTCACTACATTTTTCAACATGTTACAGGACTCGCTGCACTATTATCTCCAAATAATCTGAACCTACTGATGATGGGGGTAGAATAATCTGAACCTACTGATGATGGGGGTAAAAGAATCTGTTATGTTTGCTTTTCATCCAAATGTCGGACACTTTTCTCTTTTCCATGAAGTAATTTATTTTAGCTCAAATGCAAAGAAAGCTGTAAGCTTATATGAAACGTTCTCAAGTCTACTTCCTGGGAAGTACCGGTATTGGGGGTGTTCTTTTTTTAGGTCATCAGGTTGAGCTGGGGATCAACCTGCAACCACTGGTGTGAGCGGCCAACACTCTATCCACTTAATTGCCACCCCACTATTTTTTTCCCATTTAGTTTTGATAGCTTCTGACCATTTGGGACACAACTTGCCAAGTCATATAAAACAAAATTTTTAAGAATCTGATTTCTTTTTTCTGAAGAAAATAGCATGCATTATAACCAATACTATGTGTCACTCAAACTTTAAAACAAATGCAAATATGAGAATGAATTTAGTTTTATTGGACTTTTGAAATGAAACTATATATAGTGTTTTTTTTGTACCTCCATAAATTTCGCAAACAGTTCTTCGATCTTCTCCTTGTATGGGTAGATGTTTTCTGGGATGGTCCTGAGCCAACATTCAACAAAAGGTGGAAGTCCGATATAGCTGGGTTCCAGATACACCATACCACATCTACTGACTGTGGCTGGCGAGGCCACTGCCAAATCTTGTACCTCAAACATCATCGTCATGTGCTGAAATCATACGGAATAGATAAATTGAAACATATATTTGTACATTGCCAAAAAAAACATGCATGCACAAGATATATGTGTCTCATATACTTATAAACATACCATTATGAGCATTAATGCAAAATGACAGTATGCCTTCCTAAACAAATCCATTTTGCATTTCCATTTCAATAATTTATATTTAATACTGTAATTAACATGATACAATCAAACCGGCATTAAGGCTTCATCTCAAATAAGAACACAACAGAACATATCTTTTATTGACTTATACTGTTTATAAAACATTATATAATATGTGTTATAAAACATTATATAATATGAACACATAAACCAAGTGATCATAAAGTAATAAATAATTAAGCAGCTGCATGTCAGAGATGACTGTCTTTCTAAAGATGCAAATCCAATTAACTTTTTTAAGGGGTTGTGTCCCTTTAGAATAAAAAACTTGTCCGAGATATTGTGGTTATACTACTATATAAGTCTGGTAAAGATCCAATAAAAAATGCAGGTGCTAGAGTGCAGCAGCACACAACAAAAAGTTAACAGACAGATGATGAATGAACAATATGTGATCAGAATAACTCAAGTTGAGCTTTGCTCAGAAGAATTAAGAAGTTAAGGGTGTAACACGTACATCTGTGAGTTTGATGATCTCTCCGCTACTAAGGCACAGTTTCTTGTTGTCATCCAACACGGTGTTCATGTTCTCAATCCACACAGCGTCTACTGGACCATCAAACACGTACCAGCGCTTGTCGTCATTTGTGGCAGATGAACCACCACGAATCAATGTTGAAAGGATGCCATCAGTCCTGTAATGAGTTTCACAAATATATATCTAGGTTGCTTGATTGTATTCTACCAATCAAAGAAGATAGCAGATAAGGTGGATGGTTGTTTTTTTTGGGGGGTGGGGGTTTGTACATTTTATGACTATGTGTGGTGTCTTGACCAAGACACCTTTTCTGCATATGCTCAGTACTGGACTTTGAGCATGATTTGTGTATATAAGTTGTAATAACTTGTTTCATAATGGAAGTAAAATAAATAAGTTCAACTGAAGTAACACACCTTTTGCAATATTTTCTAACTCCAAACCCGCCAATAAATAGGTTTATTACCTTCATCTTAATTCAGCACCGAGAGTGATGCCGAAAAAGACTTAATATAACTTTTAGTTGCCTAAATCATTTTAAGATGAATTGTTTCTACTAATCAGAAAGAAGACAATATCTCTATGGCAATATATGTTACCTCTAAGTTGTCAAGCTTGTGTCTGTCAAGAAAGTGTCTGACTTACCATTCGTGGGTGAGGGCATCAAATTCACCGTACAACTGACCCATGGTGATGGACTTTGGGTTGAGAACGAAGGTGTGAGTAGGTGAAAACAGGAACCCAGCAGGTGAGGCCTGACCTGCCAGAGATGTCTGGGCAGTCTTCAGTACTTCATAACACTAGAAACAAAAATTAAAATCAATTCTAAAATTATTTAAAATTCATCAATTCTGTCTTCTTATTTGCATTTAAGTGTTTTAATGATTATTTTTGTAAAAAAATAATTCACATTTCCATTATCTTGTATAAACATTTTGAATTATTTATTTTTATATATCAAGTTATGGAGATAAAAGTTTTAAAAATATCATACATGTGTACATTTATTCCACTTTTCATTTTATATCTATTACTAATTCAACACAATATTAGGGAAGTGAAATATAGTGGTTCCAAACCTTCGTTTTTCCTGATCCAGTCGGTCCTACCAACATAAGACCGTGACGGACTACTGTTGTTTCAAACAACTGGATACACTTGTTAATAAATCCTAAATAAAAAATAACAGTGAAGTTAAACCTGGTATAAAACAATGCAATTTAAATGCCTACCAAATAGAATTTTTGTATAAAAATTTAGTTTTTTACAATTTAATCATTAACTTAACTTTATAATAACTAATACTACAACAATGTAAATCTCAAAGTTTTTCATGAGCTCCAAAAGTTTCAAATAATGAAACTTGGCAGTCATGATAAACAACATTCAAAACTTTCTAAACAAATTTAATTTCTGAATAATCACAAATATTGGCCAATAAATAATATGATTATTGTTCCAATGTTTTACAGAAAAGATTATCAATCAAATATTTCTTGTAAATTTCACAACCAAAAAAATCTAATTCTAAAAGCAACCTTTTCTTCATATTTAAATTCATATTTAAAACTAGAAATGCATCCATGGGACACAGATGCCCCCATTTTGTAACTACATTGTAGATATCAATAAAGCAAATGATCAAGTTTCATCAAAATCGGTCCATAAATAAAGATTTTAGAGGCCGGAAACTGTCAGCCAATCAGAGTCCAGATCACATAATTAATATGTGCCAATTCCATCCATTGTGGAACATGACCTGAGTCTTGTTGATATAAAGCCAAATATATATCTGTTCATTAAAACTAAAGATAAAAGCCGGAAACCATTTTCGTACATACGGACAGCAGTGATACTATATGCCCACCCCCACCCCACATTGAAAACGTCGGGGGCATTAAAACACACACACTAAAATTATCTTTTTCCTCCCATTTGACTGTATTGGTTACACCCTAACAAAACTTATGATTGCAACTATTAAAGAGTCTCATACTTCAAGAATACCATATTTACCTTCAACATCCTTAATACCCAGTTTTGTACAACATTTCCTCAGTGACACATCCAGGGTACCATAGTCAATTGGCTGCTCTCTACAAAGGAAGTAAAAATGTCCGATAGAAAATCCACAGGTTGAAATATATATACATAATTTTATGTTCTTTAATCTTACTAAAAAAAAAAAAAAAGATACAGAAAACAAAGTTTTTGCACATTTCTATTATTTGTAGCACTTGTTTTGTCCAACAATTTTAAGTGATATTTATTCTGTATTAAAAACAGTTTAAACACAAAAAAGGTCACATACATAGGCAAAAAAATGTGTTGCTAACTACTTATACCTCATAACAAAGTCAAGTTCTCAACTTTTATTTGGAAGAAACTAGTATAATACAAAACTTTCATTCATTGCGATGCATTCATTGAAGAGCCATTATATTATTTTCACTTACAGAGCTGTCAAGCTGAAATTTTAAGTTTTCCTCACAACATAAGTCAATAGAACACTTACTTGATGTTGGGGAAAAGATCAGACACGATACCATTAAACAACTTCAAGTCATCCACCAAGAACTTGGGCACGTTGACGTCACGGATAGCTCGGAGTGCGATCAACTCCTCGTCCATGTCTTTGTACTGTCTCTTCAGGTTACCAGCCGCGGAAATGACAGACTTTACAGCTCTCATACCAAAGTCATAATGGTCCTGTGGGGAGGGAAATATTGGAATATAAATCATTTATATAAAATAGACATCATTAAATAATAAATTCGGTTTAACATCTAGCATCTTTGTCTAAATTCATCAGATTTCTGTGTTTGAGAATTGAACTCTATCATTGGCCCCATCTAACATAACCTGCCTGACAATTTCAATGACTTGTAATACAATATGTATCTGTTAAAAGTAACTAAAGTGTAACCTACAATAAATAGCAAGTGTCTGATATCTGGAAAACAGTCATTCATTTTTTTTTATTTAATTTCAGCTTCCCTTTAAATATACATATTTTATCGACACATTTCACTTTTTGTTTGATATAAGAGAAAAAAAAGTAAATTCCTATATCCAGTAAGACAGATTTTGAAGAATTCTTCATACCTGTGAACTGAGCTGTTCTGAAGACAACTTGAAGGTGGACACAATCTTTTTGGAAAGGACCCTGGCATCTGAGAAACCAAAGGAGAACAAGCTGATTTCGGCAATCAGAGCGTAATCTGGCACCATCATGGCTACTGGACGGAACAATGCCTGGAATGGAGAAATATTGTTACATATACAGCGATATGAAGAAGACTTATAATGTGTTTTTTTCCCCCTGTTATATTGTATATTTGCGAGTATCTAATCATACAATTATAACTGCAGTGTGAATAAGGTCAATTTAAAAACAGGTATTTTATATTGGGGCTACAATCTTAGATTTAGCTTCCTGAGTTGAACTAATACTAAAGAATGTTTATTAAAAGGCGTTAGGTTGAGACGGAGATCAAACCTGCAACCTCCGGCATGACTGGCCAACACTTTACCTCCTATACTACTGCCCAGCTTCAACAATCATAACTAAATCAAATGAAACAGTTGGACTAGATTATTTTACTTGTGGTCTTCTGTGAAAATAGTAGGGTGAAATTAAGAAACTTTGCTTTGTGTATTCCAATTCCTTCAATCAATGATACAGTACCTTTAGATTGTCCGGAAGTTCAGTTCTGCCAGCGTATCCAGGGTTCATTGTGATGAATACAGAACATGATGCCTTCAATGGCAACTCCACACCCTCAAACACAAATCTGTCAACCTGTGTATAAATATATATATTCCTATATGTAACTTTGCCTAATACAGGTACATATGCTATAGAATATAATAGTATCATTGCATCTAACATATTAAACATTTTAAAATATTGAAAACTGTTAAAATATTGTCTCTTTGTTGAATGACTATGTGGTATATCAAACATGTTTTATTCATGTATTTAATCATTCACTGAGTGAATGAATGAAAGAATGAATGAATGGGGTTTTATGGCATACAAACACATTGTAGGTTATTTGATGCCAATAGAAAGGAAGATTCCAGGTTCACTCTACATTGAGTAGAGATAATAGATTATTATATTTTATAAAGTAAATGCAAAATTATTTGAAAATATTTAAACTAATATAAAGAGTTTTGAAAATTAAAAAATAAAGTTAAAAATGAAAAGCAAACAAACTTATAAACCAAGAAATAAGTGAACTAGGGGTAAAAACTAAGCATTCAGAAACTGCCTGAAAACATGCATAACAAACTGGTAACAGCTAACACACTACTGTAATAAAAAAATAATATATTTGTTGATTGTGTCAAGTAACTTTATTGATTAACCAGAAAATAATTTGATTGTAAATAAAATGCTTTAATATGTTTCACCATGGGAATATCATGAAGATGACAAGGATGTTGATGATATTGATAATGGTGATGACACTGATACTGATATTAAAATGATTATTATAATGGTGATTGCACTAGTTTGGATAGTGATGATGATGCTACTGATAGTATTTGTTATGGTGATGATTATAATACAAGTATGTTAGATGATTATTATTGTTATAGTGATGACACTAGCATTGATAAAGGAGATGATAATGGCGATTGCGATAATAATGGTGATTGTGATAATGAAGGTAATGGTCATTGTGATAAAGACAATATTGTAATGATAATGGTGACTGTGATGATGAAGATAACGGTGTTTGTAATAAAGACAATAACGTGATGATAATGGTGACTGTGATAATGAAGATAATGGTGATTGTGATAAAGACAATATTGTGATGATAATGGTGACTGTGATAATGAAGATAATGGTGATTGTGATAAAGACAATATTGTGATGATAATGGTGATTATGATGATGAAGAAAATAGTAATTGTGATAAAGACAATATTATGATGATAATGGTGATTGTAATAAGGATAATGGAGTTGATAAAAATGTTGTAAATACAATGCTTCTGATAAAGAGAAAAAGCATGGAGAAGTGAGGCTGAAACTTGTACTGTAGATTGTTAATATGAACACTGACAACAAAAATGATGATGAACCGATACTGATGTTTTGATGAAGAAGTTGCAACATTAATTACAAGAAAACAATAAAATGTGATTGATGTTGATTGATTAAAATGATGAACCTTATGATGAAATTACTGAATATATTTATATTGATAAGTAAAAATGATTTTGTGCACATACTGAAATAACATTTCAACTGCCATATAACATGATCAACTGTGATACCTTGGCTTTCTGGGCCTGCGTTATAGTCATGATTTGCATGGCCACGACTGACAATACCTCAATGTCTATACGATTAAACTCGTCAAAACACGCCCATGCTCCACAACTAATATAGGGGGGGAGAAAAAGGTAAGAAGTAGATATAAAATAAGGATAGAGGTTATATAGGTTACATAAAGCTTAGGGAGATAGATTACCATTGAGTACAAATATATTACACTTATTGAAATGTAATTTATATGAACATTAGAAGACCAGGTTTCACCAACATTTTACTTACATGTATATACTAAAAAACTCAACTAATTTTTGACTGGTTACTTATCTGTGATATAATCAATATCAATGGAATCATATGCAGTTTTATTGAAACCAGTCTAAAATCATGATCACCTGGCAGCTTTTCTTAGATTTAAGTTTTTAAGTATTTAAATATATGTCGGTGAAACTGGAGCCGGTAAATTTAAAATGCTTGTATTACAGCTGACTGTAAATATACTAGATTCCTTTGATAAATAATGTGGTGACAATCTTTACTTTAAATATGAATATCCAGTGTATTTGGAAATTGGACTATATTTGGGGAAAAATAAATCTTAGATATTTCCAAGTAATTATATGGAGAAGAAAAAGCAACTCTCATCAAAACAATACCATTCCAAGAAATGTTTGTTTTAAAATTGTTGATGTACTTTTAATTACAAAATTTGTATACTGCAGCTAAATTAATGATAAATTACAAGAAATTTTCCTTCAAACCTCAATGTCTTTAATCCAAGATCATTTTGCAAGCAAGCATATTAGAGATTCATACAACTTACAGTTTATGTACAAGAAATCAGTTGCCTGTGAATTATGAATGATTAATTTGCCAAATTATTAATCCTTCGTGTGCTATTTTATTAACATTTAGTCATGAGATGCAAGTTTCCTATCCTTCTATACAAGTCCTTGATATTTCCAATTTATATATTGTATTTGCATCAATTTTGATTAATTAAAATAACAAAAAAGAAATGTTGATATAATTTTTATGTTTCCTTTCCTATGTTCTCTCATCATCAAATTGTTTCTAAGGTTTATAGGTTTATATTGTTTTTCTAACAAAAGTATTTATGTTCTCCCATCTTATCTGGACTAAAACTTTGACCAATCCCGTCTCTCCTAATATATCACCATACATTATGCTTAAAGTATAATCTTTCTACAAGACTAGCTAGGTTAGAACACAGACACAACATTAGAAGTACATGTAGTAGCCACATCTAGGTTAGAGATATCAAAGCTATGTTAGTGTATCACATCTATGTTAGTGCACCACTATATTCGGCGTGTTTTCTCACCCTCTGTTGCTGGGCTTTCTGAATGGTCGTAATCTGCTGGGCGACCACTGACAACACCTCAATATCAATACGATTGAACTCATCAAAACAAGCCCAAGCTCCAGCACTGTATTTTAAAATTAGTACATGTAATTAGACAAAAAATGAGAGTTGAAAAATAACATTTCTACTTTTTAAAATATATTGTTTGCCAAGGGCGATCAAACTTGTGTTAGAGAGTCCAATGAGTCTCTAGTGTGGATTAGTGGTCCAGTGGTTAAGGCCTTAGACTGCGAATTCAGGGGTGGCAGGTTCAATCCCCAGCTCCTCCAACTAAAAACACTTATCAGTCTTTCTGATGGGACTTTAACAAAAATCAAAGTCACATGTTTCAGTGCTTAACACCAGGCATGTAAAAGAACCAGGGATGTCACAAAAGGTTCTTCTGTATCTTTGCATCATCCTCTAAAAACCTAAAATTACTAATACATTTCTGGAGACATCGCCAATATGGAAAACTGGTGGCGATGATAAATAAAATTATCATCACCAAGGAGTCTCTGGAATGGTTGTCACATTTGGTTTTCCCCATAAATTAAATGTTTGTACAAACAACTGTTACAGTTATTACTTTATCAGAACAGCTTTGACAAAACAATTCATTTATCTGCATGTGTAATTTTCAACAACCCATCATGTTTGTACCTTAGTAACAAGGAAAAACTTGACCAGACTAGACCCGGAGGTCCTAGAAATCTGAAAACTGAGTTAGTGCTCAAACTAACCAACTAAATTCAATGTTGCAATGATAGTCTGGCTAGTTGAATTGAAGAAAAATTCAGCTGAGTATGAACTTAGGCTTTTTTAACCTTATACCCAGTTCTGAATATTATCTGCTATCATCTCTAAACAACAGCAAGCGGTCTAAAGCAGCGACAATTTCCAATCTCATTATTAAATTTTAAATGTAAATCAAACTGAATAAACCCAAAGACTTTGTTTTTTGTTTCATCTAAAATGACTGCTATGACCAGATAGACTACTTTATGAAATTAAAATGCACATATCCTTCTAGACCGTATGTGTCCCCACAGATGATGCAATAATGCTAATGCTATAAAACATGACTCTTATAATAATTCATAAATGTTCAAAATACAAATCTATAAATTACAAATCTTGGGTTGATATCACTGCTATACATACCTGGCTAGACCTTTGAAGAATTTCCCCATAGCCATGAAATCCAACTGGTCTGAGCAGTTAAACACCACACACTGGATAGCCATAGCCTTGGCCAAGTCCTACAACACAAAATATATATTCAGTCCTTATTCTTGCATCGGAAAAATATTATGTTCCCACTAAATAAACCTCCCGCCACCAGTACCGGTACATGACATGTTTATAAACAACTTTTTCCCTTGTATTTTACAATTAAATATATGTTCAATTACAGAAATTTAATGAGAATATCATTTTTTGTTTTTATCATTAAATGCCAATATTTTCTTTACAAATTTCTGATTTCAATTTTTCTCTCGATAAAATTACACGAATTTCTTTAACATAAGCAGTGATCAAATTTAAGACCAATCACACTCAAAATCCTCCTGGGTAAAACCAGTACTAAGCATATGTGGATAAAGTGTCTTTTTCGATCCTTAACCTTGCCTCTGTGTAGTGTCCTTGAGCATATGAGTAGTACTGATTCTACCCAGGAAGACTGTTGTAATAAAATGTTCACAATCTATGTAAAATAATATGAAATGCTGTTTCATCTGAAAGTCAATTAGAGACAATTATTTACATATCATTAACAAGAACAACAACAACAACAACAACACCAACAACAAACCTTAGTTGTTTCTGTTTTCCCTGTACCAGCAGGTCCAGCTGGAGCCCCACCAAACTTTAGATGCAGGGCACCAGTAAGTGTGAGGTAACATCTGTCAGTGAGGGGAGTGATGACAAGTCTCATCGTGTTACCCAGGTACTCATAACCATACCCAAACTCGGCATTCACAGCTCGGATCCACAAGTTATCATCATGCCAGTAATATCTGTGTACATAGAGAATATTAATGTCAGTGCCTGTAACATCATATTTATGAGGTCACGACAGGATAAATATGAAATAAGTTTGTAAATTCGATATTTCAAAATATCTCCAGACCTATTATTTCATACCAAAAATGGTCTTTATGGTACTATTTTGAAGCCCAAATATTGTACTTGGTTTTTCTTGGTCATCATTCATGTAGCTTTCGGGATTTATCATTTTTTTTAATGGGATTTAACTTTATTTCCAACATATTACAAGTTACATATGGAATCCATTTTTATTGATGGAGGAAGAACTTAAAATTAATCTGAGCAGTACCATCTTTTTACAAGTCACTGACAAATTTTCTCATGAAAGTTTTTTTTTAACATGGTGGGCTCTGAAACCCAATACCTCACCCATGACAAAGTCCAAAAATCAAATATGGATTAGAATACAGATGTTCTTTAATTAACACGAAAGACACTAAAATGAATTCTGGTCAACTGAATCAATATTTAATATAAAAGTATTTAAAAATACACAAACTGTACCTAAGCTGACTTATCCACTCAAAGTCATTTACATTCTGAACGTCTTCTTCCAGCATTTTCTTGATGACATCACGAGCATGCACCTCTATGACAATGAGTGCGGACAGTGTCATACGTCCGATCCTTGATATGTCCTGATTGACAAGCTGTCTGAGTCCATCCAACTGTGGAAGTATTGTACTATCCCACAGCTCCGGGAGGACCTTCTGTTCCAGTGCTTCTGTCACGCCACTTGACCAATATGTTTGACAGCCAGCAATGACCACCTGACCTGGCCATTTTAACACCCAGTCGTTTCTGTCCGTCTAAAAGAAATGTTTATGCAACAAATGTAATTATGCTATGACACTGATTATTTTACTTCTTTATTTTTAAAATAGTGAATAGATTTTTTTATCTGTGGTAGACTTTAGATGAGGCCTAATATATATAGAGGATCTTACATGAGTGCTTATTAATCATTGAATTTATTAAATGAGTTGAAAAAAATATATTATGCGAGGTTCTGACAGGCATTATATCATTTTCTCCCAACCAATTTAATAAATTCAATAATAAATGAGCATGAATGTAAGATTTGTTTTAGCACATTACTCAGGAAAAGTTTACATTTATCATTTATTTAACAGATCACCTCTTTAAGGAATGAAATAAACTGGGGATATTAGTTTCCGTGAGTCATCATATGACGTAATGTCTCAAAATAACGTCATTTAACCTTGACAAATTTATGTCATTTATATATAAGGGAAACTTGGAAAATACTTCGTCAATTTACATACAAGAGCTGAGTTATATGGAAAATACCAAGCAATGAACTGGAAGTGATATTACACTTAGTTGATTTATGTCATTGGTTTATTACACTACTGCGCCATAAACTATGTGATAAACAATGATTTGTTTTAATGCATTTTCCTTCTGTCTAGTCTTATATCTAGCTTTCAGGGTGACAATAGTAGAGTGTTTACTCAGCACAATGGTGTCCTAGGTCTGAAGTTTTGCTGAGGCTTCTGTTTTTGTTGCAAATTTTCAGACAATGAGAGAGTAAGATGGAAATTTAGTAAACTCAATTATGTGAAGTAAATCATTCCAAAAACATCAATTTATACTTACATAATTTACATACTACAAACCGCTAATTAATATAAATTTTCATCAATCCAAGGATAATAACTCAACAATGAATGGCAGAGGACAGTCAAATTAATCATTGCAGAAAATTATAGAAATCTAAAGCATCCACAATTTACAAAAGTTTATCATTAACTTGTTTTTTTTATCAATGTTATAAATCACTTACTTTTTTGTAGTCAGCTAAACTTTCCTCAATGATGAGTCGCAGACTTTCCTTCATGCACTTCTCTATCTCCAACATCCAGTCCTCAACGTTGCCCGTGGGGTAAAGTTTCTGTCCCCTGAATCCTACCTCCTCTCCCTCACCGGAGAACATGCGTGTGATCTGGAGGTCATCCTCGAACTTCAGCTGTAAGCAAAATGCATAAATAAATAAAATATGTATACATTTTGTATGTAGAAGCTATTTCAGTATATAACTTTTCATACATTTCCACTGGGAAAACCACTTTAAAGTAGCATACTTTACCAACTTATTAGATTCCAAATGGTAAAAAATCTTTTTCATATTAAGACATAATCTTTTTTTAAATAATATCTCCAATTTATTATTTGGGCTCATTGTGTACAATGCAACAATTCCAAAGTTACTGAAGGTTATTCTGCAGTTAATTTTAGCTGACCTCAAGATTATGATACATCTGAGTTCATACTTGACTGAGAATATAAACCAGCCAATGAAACCCCAACATTCATTGTAACATGTATTTTGATTGGTAAGCTTGAGCCAAACTCAATTGAATGTGAGCACAAGCATTTTGAACACACTATATACATGTATGTCATTTGGGCCCCAAGGTTACAAAACTTTGTTCCATACTCAATTCAAGATTTCATGCTCAAATCAAGAACGATAGACTCATTATAACAAAATAAATGAAAATACCTATCTACCTCAAATCAGCAAATACTTCCTAATTCTAGATTGAGACAAGTGTTTGTGTTTTAGTTTGTGTTTATATACGAATCCTGAAAATTGTGTTTGAGTAAGAATTTTGAGTTGAGTACTAAAAAGTTATTTAACCTTTAGGCCAAACATATTTCAATACAGACATAAAAAAATGCTAGAGCATTCCGATATATAACTTTGAGATTACTTACCTTAGCAATGTTCTCAAAGCACTTCCTGAGATGAGGTTGTACAGCTGTTGGATCTTTGGTCTGGGACAAAATCTCGAGTAACTCATCGTCAGACAGGAAGTAGAATCTTGGGAAGGCATTACGCTTTGTCTCCAGGTACTCACTGAGACCCTTCTGTACCTGTTCTAACAATTTGTTACATTCCTTCAGGTTGTCAAGCAGACGGCTGTCTGGGCAAAGGGAGATAACCTGTAATCAATATGGGTAATTGATACATTTTATAAATCAGTGAATATTGAATAAATTGATTTTTTTGTTTATTTATCTTGCTTTTTCTGTATGGTCAATCTAGTTTATATATGCAAATCATGACTTTTTTATGCAATATTTACATCGTAAATGTCGACACCTTGTCAGGTTGTATATTGAAAGTTTAGGTTTAGTAACCAAAGAAAAGCAAACCCAAGACAACAATCATCTCTGTTTCCATCTGTCAAACAACGACACAGGGAAACACAAAACTGATATCTGTATTATTTTTGTGAGTTCACAATGGCCGCCTAGTCTAAAATGCTGTGTTATGGTTACCATATCTCTATGCTGAAGTTGTGATATTAGCCTCTACTCCAAAAACTTTTAAATGAAAAAGTTTGCTAGTTAGGATGATTCTTCTCGGATACATGATATCATACATCAATCCAAGTGTTGAAACAGACAGACTGACACAAACTTTATTTTAATGTGTTAGAAAGGGTATTTATGTTACCTGTGGGTTTTCTTTTGCATTCTTCATGATTTTTCGCCACATTCTCTCCATGGTAGCATAACGTTTACTCTCTACAGGTAGCTGTCTGTTGATGTCCTCAGAGCTGAAGATGGGCTCCAGGTACAGCCAAGCTCGCTGGCAGTTCAGCCATTCATCAAGTACGTCCTGTCAGGAAGATCATATAGGTTGACAATTGTAAAACATGTTCCACATAACTGTACATGATCCACAAATTGAATTGCATGGTAGCAATGAAAAGAAACATTTATTTGACAATTTTTTATCATCAGTATGCACCAAAGTCTTGAATTTAAACTGAATGTCGAGAAAATAAAGTTCTTATAAAGTTTGCTTCAATGAACAATAACAATTTTCACTACCAGTTTTTATTAATACTCTCTTTAAAATGAAAGATAGAAAAAGAAAATTCATAATCTACGAAACATCAAAATGGAACTATTTTCAGTGAAATATCACTTTTGTTTCATCAAGTGAGCACCTATGCGATAAAGCTGTGAGTGAGTATGTCAATTCACGTGTTAACAAGTGAAATATATTTGATATTCCACTGAAACTAACAACTTTTATTTTATGATTGAAAACAGTGAAATTACCATCAATAATTTCACTATTTTTAAAAGTAAAATTAACAAACATAATTCACTGAGAAATATAAATTATTCAACATAAAAACATAAAATAAAAGACACTGAATCACTGAACCTGTGTGGTGGTAAGTTTGTTCTCCCATGTGTTGATGCGTTCCTCAAATGGTTTCTTGTACGGCGAGAACGACATGCTCTGTGTCATCACGATGTGATCGTCCAGCAGCTGTGACGTGTCTTCTGATGAACGTAGGATGTAGGTACCCGTATCCTTGTAAGGCATAATCTCAAATTGGACTGGGTCCCATTCCTTCTCCATTTTGTCCAAGGCCTAGAAATAGAAAACATACTTACAGAATGATGGCAGTTACAGACAGATTTGTTTGTGCATGATACGTTAAATTTGTTGGAGCAAAAAAAAAAAAATGTGGAAATTCTCGTATCATAAAATTTTGTATTTTGTGTAAACATGAATGGCAATGAAAATAACAATGCAGGTATTGTTAAATAATATGACCTTTTTTGTCTGAGTACCAGAAAAAAAAAACAGTTACTTAATCAGCTACATATTAATGCACAATTTTTCATTGATTAGTTGTAATAAATCTCAATATCAGGTGTTTTTATACACAATATACAACTTAGATATATCCTGATTATAACCAATATTATATCCAACATCTCAGATCGGTGAATGTTTAGCTTCATTTTATGCCATCGAGGGCTAACAACTGATCAGTTAACCTAACCACTCTTTTCTGGGATCCTAGTAGCTTAACCAGTACTCAAGCAAACCTATCTCCGGAAGTAACTGATAACTTTCTCACTTGAATCAGCAGTGAGAGACAAATGACAATGAGACACAATGTCATATATCAATCATCACAGAGATTGTGGCCAGGCGGGAAATAGAACTCATGAATGACTCCTGGATTGGTAAGTTAGATGTGCTACAGACTTAGTCAACTGGGTCAGGCGAAATCTCATGTCCTGGCAATAGCTGTAGTTTTGACCAGTTATTAGCTTGTCAGTAAATTTTTCTCTTTCATCCTTATAATATTTGAATAAATGATGCTAATAATTTAAAGATTTTGAAATTACTCACCTGTTCAATAGAATACTCCTTGCCGGCAACTTCCGCCACTTTGGCTATGGTTGCGATATGATCGTTCAGGTTCATCTCCAGACATTTATTGAAGGTCAGGTTCGCCTTGGGCACCACAGAGAAACCAAGTTCACCCGAAAGCTAGAAATAGATTTTTATCATCACATAATTTTTAACAATTTAAATATCTGACATTTATACAAATATGTTTACAGTTTCCTTTATCATAGTTCATAGTGTGGGGGTGGGGGGTATTTTAAAATCAAAAAAGAATTTAAGAAATTTAAAAAAAAAATTCCAAAAATTTAATTATGTATCTAAGGGTACATTTTTCAACATAATACATTTCAAATTATATTACCGGAAGTAATAATATATCAAATATGAACATGTATATTTGTAAAAAGAATCTGGCATAAGTTCCAAGATAAAGGATATTTTAACCTAAGGTTTTGCTTTTTTTTATAGGGCTAATCAAATCTCTGCCGAGGTTCCTATCCTAACAGTGATACTGATGGATGGAATTTGTATATTCATGACTGTTTCTTGCTCTTTTTTTTATACCACTATGCCTTAAAACAAATATGTTGAATTACCATTTCTGTAGTATTCTGTGAATATCATGATGTCAGGTGGTTGTGCATTTTATGACAACATGAATTGCATCTAAATCCATAGTTACCTAGTTGAGGTAAGGAGACTCCAATCTGAGGTGATACTGCTTTACTTGGATTTGAAGGATTATTGACAGAGAGAGAGAGAGTCCTCAGATACATAAACAAACAAAAACATGTAAGTATATGAATCCAGCAAAATCACCATTCCTGGTTATTTTTGGACCAAGCTAGACATGCAACCAATGACCTCAGCTGCAAGTTTAAGACAGTGCCTTGGACCACTTAGCAACGGAAGAAAAGGGTTTACATGTAACACCATCTAAACAAATCATGGGATATAGTTAAATGGCAAGTTATATTGGTGGATGTGGACCTCAAACACAAGAACCTGAATCTGAGTAGAACCATAATCTTATAAATAAATGTCAGGATCACAGAGGACCCCTCTAGCTAAGACATTTAAATCTCACCTGGTGAAAATTGGTATTACATGAACTCTGGTGATTGAATTAATGACCCATGTTTACCTGATCCCAATGTCTGCTCCTCATACCAGGGTTCCTGAGGCCTTGGATGAGGGGTATGAAAGGCTTGAAATCCTCGATCTTTCCTTTGATTTCTTGAGCCACCTGCTGTACACCTAAGACAAATAATGGAGAAGTGTAGTTAGTAAGTACTATAAATATTGCAAATGATGTACATGAACCTCAACAAGAAGTCTGTGACCTTGGTGTGCTCTCCTGAAACAGTGAGACTGGGTTTTGATTGACAGACAGAAATATGTAAGAAATAATCTCATAAGAAATGCCAGAATTTTGTAGCATTTGGCTACAAGATGACATCAGGATATCTTAATGAGAAGTCAAATTACTAAATAAAATCTGTTTTATAATTTTAGATAACAGTGACCTTGACATGTATGCCATTCACCTATGTTTCCTTAAGAATTAAACGATTAACATATAACATTTCATAAGGTTTCTCAGGGGAACTTATTGAGCACTTTTTTTCTATTTTTAGTAACAGTGACCCTGACACTGAGCTAATGATAATGACATCAAAAGCAATTTCAGAATATCTTTCTATACAAACAATTTACCAGAAATTTCTGCAAGATAATTCGAAGTAGGACAAACCCAGAAGGAAGTTTTAACAATATTGAATCCGGTTTGATACACAAACATATGATATAAAACCTACAACTTCAATAGAATTAGATTTCAAATAAAATTAATATTATATTCTAGCATGATTTTCAAAAACATATAATTTTATCACTCTAGCACTTTTAAAATAACAGTGTCTATCTATTTTTACAGAAAAAGAAATCAACACCTAAATCTGCAAATGAACAATTCAGTGAAGTTACTTACTTGGAATATCGTTGAAGATCTTCACAGACTTGTGCATTGTTTTGTATGCCTCATTGACATTTTTCTCAAGTTCCTCAGCATTAATGGAGGTGAGTGGATCCATCATCCAACTCTCGTGCCATCTCATCCAGTCGGATACTGTCACCCAGAGGTTACGGAATGGCTCAAAGTCCTTAACAAGCTTTCCCAGCTTGTCATACTATAACAACAAGCACATGCTAGTACAGGTCAGAAATACAGAGGTGAAGTTGTTATATAGATAGAGTACAGGTAGTTTACTGGTGTTGTGAAGATGGTGTACAAATATGGCAAATTTGCTGTAAATACAGTGTGCAGTTTGAAAATATGTGGTGTTCACAGTAGGTGTACAACTGATTTATACCATTGTACAGGTGTTGCAAATGTACTAGATGTTCACTATCCAGGTTGTGTACAGGTATTGCAAATGTACTAGATGTTTATTATCCAAGTTGTGTTCAACCAGTGTAATGGTGTTGCAAATGTACTAGATGTTTACTATCCAGGTTGTGTTCAAATTGTGTGCAGGTGTTGCAAATGTAATAGATGTTTACTATCCGGGTTGTGTTCAACTTGTGTGCAGGTGTCACATGTGATCTGTATACTGTTTAGGCAATTACGCATCATGTACATATATATGGTGTATATGTAGCATGAAATATGGTTAACATTGTGATGCACATGTACATTATGTTTAATATTCAGATAACGTACAGATGATTCACAGGTTGTGTACAAGTACTATATGTGTGACCTGCAGATGATGTACAGATGGTATACATGTGGTGGACAGGTATTTCAATTCCCAGCATACATATATTATATGCCCTGTAGTGGAAGGTTTACTTTTGATGTACTGTTTGTGTGCTTGTGCAGCACAAGTTTGTGTACTGGTGTTACAAAGTTGAAAAAGATGATGTGCAGATAGTGTATAAAAGACAAAGGTGATATTTTTGTTGTCCAAAGAGTGCACAACTTTCTGATAAAACAAACATAGCAAAAGCACATCAGTGAAATAAATCACAAATGGAATGGTCAGTTGTCTTGACAATATTGCATGTCAATATGCATAAGATTCAACACTTGCAAAGAATGAAAAATATACAATTTAAAAAAAAAATACAATGTTACTGATTGGGGCTCAACACCATTTTTGACACATCACAGGTATATTTGGCACTCAGTTTTCTTGGTGGAGGAAGATCTCAGACTGAATTAGAGTAGAACAACCGTCCTTTCAAAAGTAACTGGCATACCTTCTTATATTTAATTTTAGAACTGTGCTGGGCTCAAACCCATGGCCTCAGTGGAAAGAGGTAAGTGACATTGAGATTGCACCTGACACCACTTGGAGGACCACTCAATCTGATATACAAATGAGTAATTTAAAGCACAAACTTCATATAATTTTATTTACCTCCATAAATTTCTCAAACAACACAATACAAATATATTTTCTATTATTTCTGCCCAATGACAATCTCACTTACTTTCATATATATACAAGTATCTTTGACCATACATTCCATTAAAGATTTATTTCCATTGTAATAATGTTCACAGCTTAAGGTTACCATATACAATATTCTTTAGGCAATAGTTTTATCAAATTTTAAGTGAATGTCACTAATGCAAGTTTCCTTTTTAGCCTACTTTTCTGAACTGCATTAGAACTAAAAAAAAAAATCATAATAAAAAAAATGATCACAGGAATAACAAGAGGGCCAAGATGGCCCTATATCGCTCACCTGAGTGACCTTAATTGATTGATTGATTGAATATTTAGCGTCATTTTTTTTGACAAATCACTATGGTTTCAACAAACTTGGTGAAGGGTCCTCCAAGGAACATTTCTGTGAAATTATTTTAAAATCAAGCCAGTAGTTTCTGACAAGAAGATTTTTTTAGTTTTACTAATTAAACTTGCCCCGCCCCCTGGCGGCCATGTTTTTTGACGAATAAAGATGGCTTGAACAATCTTGGTAGAGGGTCACCCAAGGAACATTTCTGGGAAGTTATATCAAAATTCGCCCAGTGGTTTCTGACAAGAAGATTTTTTAAGTTTTTACTATAGCTTATATAGTAAACTAACCCCACCCCCTGGCTGCCATGTTTTTTGACAAACAACTACGGTTTGAACAAACTTGGTGAAGAGGCTTCCAAGGAACATTTCTGTGAAATTATTTTAAAATCGAGCCAGTAGTTTCTGACAAGAAAATTTTTAAGTTTTACTAATTTAACTTGCCCCGCCCCCTGGCGGCCATGTTTTTTGACAAATCAAGATGGTTTAAACAAACTTGGTAGAGGGTCACCAAAGGAACCTTTCTGTTAAGTTATATAAAAATTGGCCCAGTGGCTTCAGAGAAGAAGTTGTTAGAAGCTAGCTAAAAGTTAACGACGGACGACGGACAACAGACGACAGACACCAGGCGATCACAAAAGCTCACTGTGAGCCTTTGGCTCAGGTGAGCTAATAAACCTCTTTTACATCAATTTTCATCAGCAAACATTTAGTAAAAGATTTCTTTTAGAGTTTAATACATGTATTTCTAAAATTTAACCTGGAGCTGTAAACGTCTTACTATTCTTATTTCTTAATGTACTCTATTGCGCAAATAATAATGTACAACAGAATGACAAAAATAAGGCATGAAGATGTCATCAACAACAGTATTGCAGTGTTCTTAAGGCTTTCTTAACAATAATAAGCTTGCTGTTCTCCATTTTCATACACATTTCAAAAATTAAAAGTAGATTATTAAAACATGTCTTGGTTTCTTTTTCTCTTTTCTTTGCGAAAAAGTCGTTTCCCAAACATTATGAAATTGCCTATGGCACATTAACTTTTATTTAACAAATTTTAAAAAAATTTTATTCCAAAAGGTCATTTTCAACATATTAAAGGTTATGTAAGATGGCCAGTTTTATTTGTGGCAGATGACCTGAGTAGAACCATTGCCTTTTTGCAAGTAACTGGCAAACATTCTTACATCACATTTTTTAACTGAGCTGGGCTCCAGCCAATAAGCTTTAGCAGCGAGAGGTACATGATCTTGAAGCATCATCTTAAAAAGCCTCATGCTGGAGCACCACCAAATTCAAGAAAACTTACAACAATATTCATATCAACTAGAATGAAATTCACCTTGAAGGCATAGTACCACCATTGGAAACAGGAGCTTCCATGGGGTAGTCGCATAATGGCAATTATAAATAATCCTTGTTTCTTCTCCTTTAAAAATGAATTTTCTTAATTTTAATGCTCATTTTTTTTATTTAAATGGCATTATTGATGCATTTGAACATTGTGAAAGCATTGTCATGTTTGAATTGTAAATTTAGAAGAAAACAATTAATGCTTGGAAAATACAGTATGAAAACATGATTTCGGAAGTCTACTTTCACTTTGTCAACAGTGCACACACTGAACAGGAAAAAAATCTCTTATATGACACATGATCCCTACTTTTCACATCATATTTTGGATGTGCAGAGGTAGACAAACAGTAAAATGTAAGTTTCACTTCATTCACTGGGTCTCTCTATGAGTGACAAGCATTCAAACTTTTTATTTATTGACTATAGCTATCAATGTTTATGTTACCCCACCCCACCCCCTCTTTATTATATATAATGAACAGCGAACAGAAGAAGAGCAAACTCATGATTTTTATGACAAGTCTTACAAACAAACTAGAATCACACAATGCTGAAATAAAGAAAATGCTGTGCTTTATAAATAGAATTACAAAGTATAATAAGAAATAAAGTGTCTATAAAGTGTTTGTAAAACAAATTAATATAGCCACTCATTGTTAGGATGAAAATGTTTATTAAGCCAATTTCAACACAAAACAGGCATCCAGTTTGATTTGGTAGAGAAAGATCGCAAAATAAACCTGAGTAAAACCATCATCTGTCCGCATGTAACTGGCAGATTGCCCACATAATATATCAGAACGGAGCTCGCACCCACAACTTCAGCAGTATGAGGTGAAGTGATTGTCAGACAGCACCTTAACTACTTGGCCGTGGGGGACACATAACTTATTATTAGTTGTGGTTTACCGATAGTTGCATATTTGTTTTAGAAAAAGCACATATATGTTATTTTAGTTTTCATTTATTTATAGCATAAGTCTGGTTCCCAGTTATTTAAAAGAAAAGCAACTTGGATAAATTATATGCATTCAAAGCCATCCATTTTATATGAAAGTAGCAAACCATAGCACTTAATGACACACATGTAGTTCACTTTAAAGTTACCAAACAGTAACTAAATGAAAATCAATTGTGTTTGGGTACCAGTAAGTTCTGGCTTCTCAGTGAAAATCATGTAGGAATCAGAAGAAATATGGGCTACTCAGAGCTGGAAAATTCCACTCGTCCACTCGTCATGACGAGTTAGTATTTGGTCAGGACAAGTAAGATTTAAGAAATTGACCTTAATATTTCTTTTAATTTAAGCATTCGATAAAAAAATGTTGGAATGGGAGGACGAGTAGTTTTTATAAGAAATTTCAAGCCCTGCTACTATTTATTTGGATTAGACTGATATAGTACCTACTTGTGCATTGAGGATAAATTCCACTATAAATAAATCTACATTAATTAAATTTTGCTACCCATCTGACTTTCAACTACTTGTTTAGGGTCAATGTTTATATCTCAAACACAGCCACATTCCTCAAACCTAACCTGTCACTCACTACCCACAAATTGTTGCCACTACCCACAATTTGTTATGCAAAAATAAAACAAAAATAAATTTCCGTGTCAAAGTGTATTCAAAAGAGAAGTGACTCATCCCTGACAAAAATCTGATATCAGAACTGGTGTAGACTGGTACTTTCTATCCCACTTCCTGTACATATATGGCCAAATTTATAGAAATCCCCCTTAAATTTGTTTAAAAACATTTATTCATAATTATCCCCCAAACACCATATTGATCATGTGCTGAAAATTTCACCCCCATCCCCGAATATGAAATCCTGTATACAACATTGAATATGTTTATATAGTATTGGTGTAGGATACAGGATAAGTGAAGTCACACACACACAAAACACAGCAAAAACCAAGCTAGTTAACAAGGATATCTCTGTCACACACAACACGGTTCAGTATGCATGTATTATTCGAGCATGATAAATTGGATTCAGCTTGAAAAGGACATTTGATAAGACAAACACACACTGTATGTATGACATACACAGGTGCCACATCTACTGTACATGTCCCCAGCACAACGCTCACACATGTTATATGTAATTCTGAAACAAACTCAGCTATACTGGATTAGAACTAGCAAACAATTACACATATGCCAGACACTTATAGACATTGTCAGGTCAAGGATATCCGCAAAACAAAAAAATATTTGTTGATCACTCGAATGAAATTTTAAGACTCCTTTTCAGGAATTTCCTTGTCAAGTTGCAGTTTTAATATAATGATGATTTTGGACTTTTACAAAGTACATTCTATCTGAGGATATGGGAAGGTGAGGTTGCGTTTTTGCTCTTTTTTTTTTAATGGAAAGGAAATTCTTCCAGAAAGTAGACAATAAACATTAAATATATCAGAAAAAAATAAAAAGGATAAATATTTGAGTTTTCTACTAATTTGTCATTCTATACATTGCTATTGATTTTGACCTCATATTTGTAGAAAAAAAAAATCTGTGATACCTGTTTCAACAAAACGCAAATCAACAAATTCTTTGTTGTTCAGACATCTTCCTCGACCTGATTATATATACAATGGTGATTATTTACAAATAAGAACCACAGATTAATCAACATATACATATAGTAGTTCAATTTAACAGTGTATATAAAGATTGAATCATAATAACAAGTATTAGTTTTGTAGTTAAAGGAGAATACATTGGAAGTTAATATCCTTTAAATATATATATTAAAAAAGTAGGACAAAATAGTAGGAATTTCAAATTAACCAAAACATGACATAAAACAATATTTTCTAAAAATGAATATCATGCAAGAACTCCTTGAAGTCATTCACCTCATGCTTCAGACTCTTTCTAAGATAAACGAAATTCAACAAAGATCCAATCTGAATCATACTGCGATCTCAAGACTCATCTGACATTTACAGTACATGTATTAAGAGTTATCAGAACAACCTGATCGTATAATCTGTTGAAAAATAAACAAATAAAACAAATTGAAATCATCTTTATAAACATTTTTTAGAAGAGTTTAGTACCATTAAAGCTAAAACAACTTCTCTTACTTGATAAAGAGTCTTGGGTAAACTTACGTTAGTGACGGGCATTCCGAACAACCTCTCTCTGTTGTTGTAGGTGGAAGACAATCCCTGGGCTTCCTTCAACTGCTTTGTGACACGCCTCACTTCATTGGCTATCTCATGTGCCTTGGAGATGTCGCTGTGAGCAGCCATACCAGCCACAACCATCTGGAGGAGATACAAAATATAAATGTATTGGATTACTTTCACGTTTGATTAGATGGTAATCGATTCACACAATTGAAAAATTATGTACATTTTTACTCACCGACTTTCAAAGACATGGTAAATATAAATAATCAGCCCTATTGAAAGGGCCAGTCACTATGGACTTATGAAACTCCTTTATGTTGTACACAGCTACTTCCCTAAAGCTATCCTTGCCAGGCGTCAGGCTGGTAGACATTCGGTACTCCTCAATTTAGTTAGCTGCTGGGTGAGCCAAGTGCTTCCACCCGAATTTGAACCATCGACCTCCCGTTTCCGAGGCAGATGCCACTAAACCACTTGGCCACGAAGATGGAATTCATTAATCATTTAATAAATGTAAATGAAACTATATGCAGTTGTACTGCAACCACTCTAAAATCATGATCACCTGGATGCTTTTCTTATAGTTAGTTTTTAAGTATTTAAGTATATATTGAAGAAACAAAAGCCAGATGTCCATAGTTGTGCTCATATTCAATAACTGTTACCTGCAGTGTATCCAGTCTGTCATTGAAGTTGGCCTGGTCAGATGACTGTAGTTTTCTGAATCTTTCTTCATCCTCCTCCAGCTGGGTTTCTGTCTGCTCCATCTGGACCTCAATCTTGTGGGGCCAACCAATGGCAGTCCATCTGCAAAGGTGATATATAGGTTAAGGGCTGTCTTATAAAATTAATACTTTCATTCTAGATGACAAAACACAGGAAACTGTACCAGTAAATCAGATTTGATATATAGTGAAACTTGTTTGTTGATGTACGGTGTCCCTTTCAACTATTGTTCAGTCTGGTGTCTACTTGAGACTGTTTTACGCGCTGCAACATATGAGTATCATGCAACAGACACATGGTATGATACCTTACCCTGTCACATTGTACTGACAACGGGCTGACCTAGAACTAACCTCTAAATGCTGAGCCCCAAGGGAGGAAGCTTCTAGTATCATTTTTTAAGTTTTTGGAATGACCCAGCAGGTGATGTAACCCATGACTTTGAGAGATTGTAGTAAACCTAACTAACTTGAGATTTGAAACTACTTTGGAAAGATTATATTAAAATTCATTTGAGATTAAAGTCTACTGTGGAAAGGCTGCAGTAAAACTTACTTGAGATTAAATCCACTGTGGAAAGACTGCAGCAAAACTAACTTACTTGATATTAAGTTTAACTTATTTAAGATTAAAGTCCACTGTGGAAAGATTATAGTAAAACTAACGTATTTCAGGGTAAAGTCCACTGCGGAAAGTTTATAGTAAAACTAACTTACTTGAGATTTAAGTCCTCTGTGGAAAGATTATAGTAAAACTAACGTATTTCTGCGTAAAGTCCACTGTGGAAAGTTTATAGTTAAACTAACTTACTTGAGATTTAAGTCCTCTGTGGAAAGATTATAGTAAAACTAACTTTCTTTAGATTTAAGTCCACTGTGGAAAGATTAAAGTAAAACTAACTTACTTAAGATTAAAGTCCTCTGTGGAAAGATTATAGTAAAACTAACTTTTTTAAGATTAAAGTCCTCTGTGGAAAGATTATAGTAAAACTAACTTACTTGAGATTAAAGTCCTCTGTGGAAAGATTATAGTAAAACTAACTTTCTTTAGATTTAAGTCCACTGTGGAAAGATTATAGTAAAAATTAACTTACTTAAGATTAAAGTACACTGTGCAAAGATTAAAGTAAAACTAACTTACTTGAGGTTAAAGTCCTCTGTGGAAAGATTATAGTAAAACTCCTCTATCAGTTCATAATCCTCCATGGCATGGTCTATAAGGTCCTGCAATACATAAATTGTGTCAGTTTAAAAGGCACAAATGACCTTCAAGTAAATGAATTCATTTAACTGGAGCTGCAGGTAACGTTATCACACCCAAAGGTAGAATACTCAACTTTGTTTGTATTGAAAACGTCTTCACTCTAAATTCTTTTAAGAATAAGGACATGCAGTAATATTATATATATATTTATATTTTATTTGAAGTGTATGATGCATTTGGCATAATATCATCACTAACTGTGTATAATCGATGTATGTTTTGTCTATTTACAATATACATCCTTCATAATCATTGACTGAATGAGAAGTAAATCAATTAATCTTATCAACAAATATACACCCCAATCAACATTCATTGTAGATTAAATGAACTCGGTTTACGACTGATCAATAGTGTGTAAATTCTTCATTTATATTCATTTTGGAATTACACAAAATACTTTAATTCTTATATAGCCGGGTCAGTCGCTAACAAGTCCAACTGCCAATACAGGAGTTGTCAGCTCAAATCCCCACCCAGCCACCATCAGTGATGACTGGCCATTAACTTTGTTCTATGGCCACAAGTCTCCCACCTCTGAATATGTGGGGAAGAAGTTGCAATAAAGGTGCATCTAGTACTGGTGAACCACCTAGAAATGATGATTAGGTGTGTTAATACTGTTGAAAAACAAAGTGAACAACTCCATATTAACAAATAATCTCTTATAAAGTAGAATATATCTTACCTGATGTTCTTTGAGTTTCTCTGGGATAGACTTCATCCACTCCCTCATGTCAGATAGCTCCTCTATACAGTTACATTTATCATACAGCTTGCGGCTAATCGCCTTGAACTCCTCACATGCCTGAAAACATAATATCACATCCAAGATTACACAACCACACAATACATAAAGGATCTTACTTGAGTGTTCATATAATATTTAGTATTGAATTTATTAAACTTAATAATTTAATTTAATTTAATTTTCATTGTTTCAGGGTCAATGAAATATTTGTGAAGACTTAATTTTGTTAAAAACAAATTTGAGAAAAAATAATCTTTCGGTAACATTTCGCATTTTGACTCAAATAAATCGTATGATGTATTTTTATTACACAAAACGTTCTAATTACTGACCTATATCAGTACATGAGGCAGTAATCATGCCTACATGCAATTCATGAAAACTTATAATTTCAGTATTAAATATTTGTCTAATTGTAACCTCATCAGCCTGTTTGCGTAGATGCCGAGCAAGGAACTCTAGTACAGCATTGGACAAGTTCTTCCTTTTCTTGGAGAGGTTTTGTCTGACGGAATCTGTGTTGATCCAGAATGGTCCGATGATGATGTTGCTGGGAATGGTGGCCTCAATGATGTCCTTCTCCTTCAGGTGCATCTCTACCTCCTGCTTCACCTCCTGGGCAGTGTGATTCTGACCCTCGTATTCTCTGAGAAACCAGTCAATACTCAGTCATATATTTTTTCACACATGTCCATGAAAAAACCTATTTTTTTGGGCACATTTCCCAACAAAAGACTTTCTGGTCTTTATAAACACGATTTTAGTGGCATAGTTTAAAATTAGATATCAGGAGATTATTCTTTTTTAGTGTTAAAAAAAATGATTTCACAAAACTATAACTTTCCCCCTTGAATCAGAGGTGAGTGACGAATGACAATGACAATAACTTCATATTCAGTGTTGTAATAAAACTTTCAGCATTTATCAAAATATACATCATTATGCATATTAAAATCAAGTTTCAACATCCAGCTCAACTGATATACAATTTAAATTTTTACTTCAAAAATTATGTTCACAAAATAATAATAAAAATGAACGCATTATTTTTCCAAAAAGGAAGTCATCAATGAAGAGAATCTATGTAAGATATTGTCTTAAATTCAGATAATCTTGATATTACTGTGTACCTTATATTCTAGATAGGCACATCTATATTTTTTTTAAGTTTCAACAATATTCATAAATTTGGATATGAACTTAAATGTAACATTTCAGTTGAAGCTTTCATTATCGTCATTTTTCAGTTAATAAAAGTCAATCAAATTTGCCATTTATAGAAGAGTAAATAAAACCCAGCAATATTTAGGTAGAAATCACACTCTTATTATAAACACATTCCTATATTTATTTATCATACTAATTTACCTTAGTTACCATACATAACGTAGAAAGCTGAAGTTTATATAAACCGCTCTCAAGTCCGTTCCTGTGTAGAACCAGTACTGAGTGTTATTTTTTTATCAAGCTTGGGGATGGACCCCCACGACCTCTGGCATGAGCGGCCAACACTCTATCCATTACCCTACAGTCCTTATTTAATTATTGTACTTGAAAGATGCACTTAGACTAAGGAGATTGTTCATACTCTCAAAAAGCAGAGAACTGTCTTGTCCGATGACACAGAGTGAAAGCAATTAGAACCTTCAAAATGTATCTTTCTTACCTAATATACACATTAATGTCCAGGTTCATTATCTCCAGATATTTTTCATATTCTCTTGCATATGCCTTCATGGGGATGACGGCTTTACCTATGGCCTTGCGTATGTTCTCCCTCAGTTCCTCAACATGTGGTTCATGCTCACCAACAGATTCCAGGAGTGGCGTGCCCGACCAAAAAATGTCCTCCAGAATATACTTTAATAGTAAAGAACATTTTTTTTGCATTTAATTTACAATTTTATGCTATAAAATATGTAACATTTATTGACAAATGGACAATACATTTATATTTAAACCACATCTACACGTATGTTCTTAAAATGTATTTAACGTAAATGATAAAAAAGGACAATGCAAAATAGAAAAAACACATACATTTTCAACAGAATTAAAATTGAATGATAAAATGTACTATTATTCTGAGAGCATACCTTTTCTAGTTGAGGAACATTTTGTGTAGACTGGATACCCTTGTCAAACAGACTGACCAACATACTTTCAAAGTTATTGAGATTGGTGCTGTAATGTACACCAAGGTTGTCCAGCTGTAGGTCTACAAGAAATAGGGCATTCCTCTTGGGCCTGCAAAAAAAGCAAACAGGCAATATAAAAAAAGTCTGACCATAATATACTCCTCTGTTAAAGTTATCAAAATTGGTGCTGTAATGCACACTGATACACTGAAAAACTTCAAAAAGGCAGGAAGCTAACATTTTTTAGCATTTTTTCAAATCCAGCTAACAGATTTCATTAAAAATTGCCAGATACAAAATTAAATAGCATGCTAATACACTATATAAATCTCCTAAATTAGCATTTAGAAGTAACAAAAATACAGCACTATCAGAACTAACATATGGTCAAACTCCTCAAATCTATGAACAGAGAGAAACACTTAATGTCCTCCATCATGGCAGGGGTATAAATACCTACATGTCTTTCAAATGTATTATCCCTATTAATTTTATACACATACCTGTATGAACTGGATATGACATCCTTGCCCCAGACAAAGTCATCCTCTAGTGTTATGGTGGAGTGACATGCATCCAGGACCATCTGAGTGAACAAGGTGAGTGAGTTCTGTACCAAAAACCTCATTGAATCCTGGAATATATGGTACATATGTGTGTAAATATTGCATCTGGTCATCTACAATTTTAACTGTGATTTTTTAACTCGCTTTTTTTTATGATTTTTAAAAAGTTAACTCATTAATCAAATTCAGGCGACCTTTCAATTTGACCTTGTACTTAAATCAATCACAAATGATATTTTCTGGTATTCAAAATTCTTTTTTTTTTCATTCAGCTGGGTTTCAAGTTAACAATTTTGTTTTCATAAAATATTACATTTTTCTAATATTCAGTTATTTCTCAATTCTGATATAAATAAAATTTAATCTCCTAAATGTTTATCATTAAATGCACATTTCACTATGAAATTGTTCAGTTTGGAAGTAATGACCACTTTTCATTAATCTTAACCCAAGACTTGTATGCAAACAAGATGGCTGGGTGGGGATTTGAACCCACAAATTTAAATCAACGGCACTAACCTTGCCCAGCTAGGAAGCCAGTTATCTTGAAAATATTAGTGAAACAGGCCTCTAGTATCCAGCATTTATAACAATATCCTCAGTTTTGAGATCTGGCACCAATCATCAATAAACATGTTTTATAATAATGACAATGGTGACACACATACCTGCATCATAAACTTCACCATCTCCATGAATTTCTTCAGTTTGGAGATCTGGTACACCTCAAAGTTTGTTTCATGAATGTTGAACCATCCTTTACCAACATCACGCAACTTTGTCCTGATGGCAGCACGTAGTGTCGAGATCCAGGAATCTTTCAAAAACAATGCCACCTGTAATGACAATCAATGTCTTAATTAAACTAAAGTATAGATCAATAGTATGGCTCAAGAAGGTTGTTGGAGAAAATGAACAATTAAAACTGACCACAAGTTTACATTACTGTTCAATAAAGCAATTTCTTTAAAAAAAATTCCTTTACTTAAAGCTAAGTGTTTCATTCCCAAAATTTGTATATAAAGAACAGTAAAACAAAATCTTTTTTATATAAAGTTAGCTGAATGCAAGGTTTTCATTCCTAAAATTAAATTTGTAATAAAAATATAAAGATATACAATTATGGCACAAAAGATAATGAGTAAGTGATTTATATATTTAGTGAAACTTCACGTTACCTGGGATGTAACTTGAGCCTGAGTCTGTTCGAACTCCTCAATTCTCATTGGTTTAGTTGTGGGTACATGGTAGAGACACTTCAAGCCCACCTCATTACACTCAATGGCGACAGTCCCGGTCGCCTTAATACTCTCTACTCGTGTTAGTAAGGAGTTGAACGCGAAGGCATCGTAGACTTGGTCATAGTCATAGCTTGGTACATTTGTGCAGCAAGCTGTAAGTAACATTTTACAAGTTTTTAATGAATTTCAAAGCATGTACAAAATCTTGGGGAAAAACAGCTGACAATTTGCTTTAAAAAATGCAAACAAAAATGATTATGTATGCTTTTATTTTAAAGTTGAGCTTATAAATAATCACAAAACAAAACAACATGTATGCAGTTGTTTTGATATCCATACATATCAGAGTTTAACATAGCTGAGATTTCCTTGTTAATAACCTACATGTATAACAGAATAAAAAAACAGGAACACTTCAATTAAAATGATAGTCGATAAGAAATCAAAAATAATTTAGTACAAGCTTTTTGTTGTGATTCAAATCAATTATTTAGATAATTTAGGCGAGCTGATATTTTTCATACAAACTGATATTTATGAAATTCGCAAACATGAACATGTCACAATATTAACTAAACTGTACTGTTATATCAAGATCAGGCTCTGGGATTATAAACAAGTTTCATGTTCAACTCAACTTTGTACCCAAACACAATTTCAAGGATTCATATTACCGGTAAAACATAAATTAAAGTGTAAACACTTGACTCAGCCTCAATTTTAAAAGTATAAATGTAGATTTTAGGTAGAAAGTTACAGGTTTTTACATTTATTTTGTTATAATTTGTTTTTGAGTTGAACGTGGAACAAAGTTTTATAACATCAGACCCAGTTATTGGTATTAGTACTCCTGCAAATTAGTCAATATTTCTTTCTTTTAAAATCAAAGAGTGGAATACTCCATTCACAAAAAAGCTTATATGGTGTGCTATGTACATTAGGATTTACAGGTTATTATATAAGTGTCCATTACCTAAAAGTTTAAAATTGAAGGATCAACTACCTTGAAATGCTTATCCACAATGTTGCCTGTATTAAATAAATGCAACTTAATAGGCATAAAAAAGAAACTTTTCAATATGTTCCTCACTGATTTACATAGAATTTCAGTGAGACCCTTTCCATGCACTAGGTATAACTCTCCCTGAACCAGGTAACAACTGTTTCAAATCCACTCGGAAGGACTGTGTACCTTCACAGAACCTTGCACTATGACAGTACGTTTGAAAACCCACTGGATGTGACCCCTACAGGAGTCAAACCATGGAACTCTGGATCTTGGAGCATGCATGTAAACACTAGACAACCACATGTTAATCTACAATAAAACTATACCCTTGTGTGGCACAGGTGCCTCAACCTCTTCTGGCACGGACACAAAGGCAAAGGTGGAATTGTCCTGTTCTACAATCTTGTCAAAGATGATTCTATTCATGGATCGACAAAAGTCAATATTGGCTTCCTTCTCAAGGGCTTGGATACCATCCTCTAACCTAAGTAACAAGAAAATACATTGAATTCAGGTCCCGTCATGATAAAAAAAATGGTCAAATAGAAAGGGGTATAACTCTTTGATAATTATTCCAATCCAAATGATGCTAGAAAGCAAATTTCCACTTCATGCTATTGACAATCCCAGTTTCAATGAAATTGCATCAAAAATGTAACAGTCAGCTTGACAAGATTAAAATGCGTTATATACATGTATATAGCTATTACTAAATATGGAAAAGAGAAATAATTCCTGGAAAAACAATTGGATAAAAGTGACGTGAGAAAGAGTTTACGTCCGCTTCATGTTAACGACTTTTCCTAAGTTTCAAATAGTTTATATTATTTTAGCTTAATTGCAAAAGAAGGAAACTGAAGTAAACTAAAAAAAGAAGCTGATCTTTTTACCAGTGTTTAGCTTCTACATTCAGTTTCTCAGAGAAAAATATTATGTTGAAATTTTTTTTTTAAATGATCATATTCTCAACCAGAGACATCTCTGGCTCAGTTGATGCTATGTATGTGCATACTGTATTTTATTTGAAATGGACCTGAAACTATTTGTTTCCCTCTCGATTTTTAATTAATTAAAATACCGCTCATATTAAATACATTTGACTTTTAAACTGACCATGACTTATATCCATGCTTTATTTTCAAATTAATTTTGTTACCCTTTATCCTTAGAAATTCCAGGAGCATTTTTTGCCCATTCTACCATTCTCTTCAAAGAGGCCTGGTCTAATTCTCCAACACCGTCCATGGGCATACAGTCAATATACAGATTATATCTCAGCAGTGATTCTGTGTGCTTTCTTAGTCTGAATGCCTCAGCTACACGCTGAGCAAATACCCGCGGGTCTTCTGCATTAAACAGTAATCTCACTCGTGGAATCCAATATTGGGAGGGAAGTGAAATCCGTGTCCCTGAAATAGTTTGATTCGCTATTTTAAAACGTGTTTCATTGATACAAAATCAACAAATTTATTCAAACAAGATCTTCATCAAGATCACTTCCTGCAGTGGCCATTTTGGATTTTTTAAAGTAAATTCATGTAAACAAATTTGGAAAGAAATTTATTCATATGCAATTAAAAATATGATAGTATTTGTAACATCATTTTTATTTGTTACATCATTTTTATTTTATTCTTTTATCATATTTCCAAAGGTGGCCATCTCATATTTTAGCTCAGTACCTCTTATCAATTCATGCAATGCTTTGAATGTCACGCACTAAAGAAGAGGATTTCATGAAAGAGCCAGAAATTCTCCAAGAAATTTTGTCACATGTTGTGTAAAATTAATCCAAGCCTACAAAAAAACATTGTAAAAATATACACGAACATACCATCAGGTCTGATTCCCCCATTCACAATAGCGTTTCCACTAGTATCCACCACACGATCATTTCTGTTGACTTTCTGTACAAGGTAAAGTTCCTTCTCTTCATCATAGTCCAGGACTCCCACCTCAAACCAGTCATACACAATCTTTGGGTCTGTTGGCGATACTGCAATAGATGTTATACAGATATACAGAGCCAAACCTTGGCTATTGGTCACTTTATTCAGCAGCCTGTTTTTTGTTTTTCTTGGTAAAAATTGTTTTTTACACCACAAACCAGATAAACATATCTGCCATTTAATCAGTGTGTTATACATGTATTTCACCCTGGTGTTGAGATAATATTTACATGCTCATAAAATGTACACACTAGCAAGACATATATGATTGTGATAATGAGATTCCAAAAGATTTCATGCGACTCTCTGCAGAGCCCACATACGATTCCGCTAAAAAAACACACAGTGTAACCCGGAGATGAAAAGTTTAATATACTGTGACTATAAAGATAAATTTTACCTAGATACTAACTAAAAATTTTAGTTTATTTTTTAATTTTTGCTTAGCTTGATTGCAAAGAAAGCTCCACTTCCTGGGTAGAACCAGTACTGAGTGTAGTTTCAGAGACCAATGGATCCAGCTGGGGAACAAACTCACAACCTCTGGGGACTAAGGGTGAGTGTCCAACACTATCCACTGGACTACAGCCCAATCTACTGAAAATTTTAATTTTGCCATGGAAAATAAAAACTTACATTCAGCATCTGAGTCCTTCTTTGGTAACAATGCCTTGCCAGGCACCGGTTTTCTGACTTGACCCTCAAGTCCCATATTTATCCATTCTTCTGGTGTCCTGCAATCAAATTCATCGTTATCAAATATGTGCAGTGGTAGATATGGAGGGAATGGAGCTGGATCCTCTGAATCGTTGTTAAGTTCAACTGGCTCACCAGACTGATCTTTGGGCATCAACAGTTCCATCTGAATGTTTTCCTGTTGCAGCAGTTCCTTCAAATCTAGTGTGGCATACAAACGACGTTTCCTGAAATCGATATAAAAATAAAGATATAGATAAGGTCAGTGTAATACTACATCTCTGTCAAATTATAAGAAATTTTTTTAAGCCTTTTTTAATAGAGTATGAAGGACATTTGAGGATCCGATGGATACATTAATGTTTCCAAGCATAAAATACACATATCTACTTTAAAACACATTTAACAGAATTCAAAAGCAATGCCAGCGGAGTAACCATCATAGAATGTGCTCATCTAGTAAGTTTTACACATTTATCTGTCAAATAAATTCTTTCAATAGTTTTTCAGTCATACTGTGACAGTGTTTTCTTGCGTTAGTATTCTGAGCACTGCCACACAGGAGTATCATGCCGTAGACACATGGTATGATGACCATTCGCATCGTACTGACACTGGGCCAACCAGACCTAGAACTATCCTCTAAATGCTGAATGCCAAGAGAGTAAGCTTCTAGTACCATTTTTCAAGTTTTTGGTATGACCTGGGTGTGGATTGAACCCACGACCATCAGCATACGAGGCAGATGCTCTACCACTAGACCACCACTGCATTCATTTTGAAAAAATAATAATAAAAAAGTATTAATATGATTCATACACATGTATATTTCATGTGAATTGTTCAATCTTTACAAAATACTTCAAAAGCATGCAATATAAATCAGTGCAGTCCATAGGCTAAACAATGTTTCAAAATCCTGTCTCAAGTCAGTAAGAGAAGGGCTTAATTTGTTTCCAAAACAAACAAACAGATTTCCTATGGTCTTTTAAATTCCATCTACATGACCAAAACCAAGTCAATACCTCTATCTGTAGAGATTAAAAAGAATAACAATTTTTTAAGTGGATCCTCTTTGGCTGAGTGGTCAAAGGCACTGCTGCCTCAATATCACTAACTTTTCACAGCCGAGGTTGTACGTTCCCAGCCAAGCTCAAGATTACTTACTTTTCACAGCCGAGGTTGTACGTTCCCAGCCAAGCTCAAGATTACTTACTTTTCACAGCCGAGGTTGTACGTTCCCAGCCAAGCTCAAGATTACTTACTTTTCACAGCCGAGGTTGTACTTTCCCAGCCAAGCTTAAGATCACTTACTTTTCACAGCCGAGGTTGTACATTCCAAGCCAAGCTCAAGATCACTTACTTTTCACAGCCGAGGTTGTACGTTCCCAGCCAAGCTCAAGATCACTTACTTTTCACACCCGAGGTTGTACATTCCCTGCCAAGCTCAGTCTAAATTTTCATCAGAGAAAGTTTGCCAGTTACTTGTGGAAGGACATGGGGTTTTTCCCAGATTCCAGTATTATTTTTCGTTATTAATGTCAGAGATTTTATTTACTATATACATAACATACCTTTCAATTTCAATTTTTCGTGGGCAGTCTCCCGGTTTTGTGTAGAAAGGAAGTTGCACTTTTGGCTCAGAAGACGTAACTGGAAAGTCCTGCAATATCATATGGATCCATTTATCATCCACAAAAACATTATCAAGTAACTATAATTTTCATCAGCTCAACAAGGTCAAAATTAAAAAGATAGTTTATTTGTCAGAAGCATTTTTGTTTTATTTACTTGAGAAAAGATACTGTCAAATTATAAAGGATATAAATTAATATAATATTGAAAATTAATCATATTCTTGAAAGAAAACTAGAGCTATTGTAAACTGAGTCCAGTAAATAAACTGATCTAGTTTTCATTAGTAGATGTACATCTATAGTTGTAAATTTTAGAAAAGAGTTGTTCTATGTTGGATAAGTTGGACTTCCTACCATATTAAACAAAAATTCAAAGATGGTTGGGTTTGTACAAACAATTTTTTTTCCAATCTTGCCGAAATTAGAAATTGTTAAAAAAATAATGATTTATACAAAAATTATCTAATAATTCTTCAACAAGTCTTGTCAGTTCTCCAATTTTCTTTGAAAAGGTAATTTTCTATACCATTGCAAATTCCAATTTTCAGCGTAACTATGTACTGGAACTGAGTGAGAGTATATTGTTAGATACTTACAGATATAGCTGTAATCTCTGTACTTGGTCCATATACCTGCTGCTTAATCACATTGTTTACATTGTCTCTGGAATCAAATGATGTCACTGAAATACAAGAATAGGAATTGTCTCTGAAATCAAGGTCATCAAATTATGTCCATTACATTCTACGAAAACTGTCTCCAAAATCAAATTAAGTCACTTTAAATACATGCAAGTATGATGATGTCTTTTTAATTATTTCATTTAAGTCAAGTAAGTATGGTGTTGTCTTTCAAATCAAATTATGTCACTGATACGTAAGTACGGGGTTGTCTTTTAAATCAAATTATGTCACTGACACAAAAGTATGGGGTTGTCTTTCAAATCAAATTATGTCACTGACATGTAAGTATGGGATTGTATTTTAAATCAAATTATGTCACTGACACATAAGTATGGGGTTGTCTTTCAAATCAAATTATGTCACTGACATGTAAGTATGGGGTTGTATTTCAAATAAAATTATGTCACTGACACATAAGTATGGGGTTGTCTTTCAAATCAAATTATGTCACTGACATGTAAGTATGGGGTTGTATTTCAAATAAAATTATGTCACTGACACATAAGTATGGGGTTGTCTTTCAAATCAAATTATGTCACTGACATGTAAGTATGGGGTTGTATTTCAAATAAAATTATGTCACTGACACATAAGTATGAGGTTGTCTTTCAAATCAAATTATGTCACTGGCACGTAAGAATGGGGTTGTATTTTAAATCAAATTATGTCACTGACACGTAAGTATGGTGTTGTCTTTCAAATCAAATTATGTCACTAACACATAAGTATGAGGTTGTCTTTTAAATGAAATTTTGTCACTGACACATAGGTATGGGGTTGTCTTTCAAATCCAATTATGTCACTGACACATAAGTATGGGATTGTCTTTAAAATCAATTATGTCAATGACACATAAGTATGGGGTTGTCCTTCAAATCAAATTATGTCTCTGACACATAAGTATGGGGTTGTCTTTTAAATCAAATTATGTCACTGACACATAAGTATGGGATTGTCTTTTAAATCAAATTATGTCTCTGACACATAAGTATGGGGTTGTCTTTTAAACCAAATTATGTCACTGACACGTAAGTATTGGGTTGTCTTTTAAATCAAATTATGTCACTGACACGTAAGTATGGGGTTGTATTTTAAATCAAATTATGTCACTGACACATAAGTATGGGGTTGTCTTTCAAATCAAATTATGTCACTAACACATAAGTATGAGGTTGTCTTTCAAATCAATTATGTCACTGACACATAATTATGGGGTTGTCTTTCATATCAAATTATGTCACTGACACATAAGAATAGTATTGTCTTTTAATTCAAATTATGTCACTGACACATGCATATGATGTTGTCTTTTAAATCAAAGTATGTCACTGACACATAAGAATAGTATTGTCTTTTAATTCAAATTATGTCACTGACATATAAATATGGTGTTGTCTTTTAAATCAAAGTATGTCACTGACACATAAGAATAGAATTGTCTTTTAAATCAAATAATGTCATTGACATATAAATATGGTGTTGTCTTTTAAATCAAAGTATGTCACTGACACATAAGAATAGAATTGTCTTTTAAATCAAATAATGTCATTGACATATAAATATGGTGTTGTCTTTTAAAACAAATTATGTCACTGACACATAAGTTTGGGGTTGTCTTTTAAATAAAATAATTATGTCACTGACACATAAGTATGGGGTTGTCTTTGAAATCTAATGATGTCACTGACATGTAAGAATGGTGTTGTCTTTAAAATCAAATTATGTCACTGACACATAAGTATGGGGTTGCCTTTGAAATCTAATGATGTCACTGACACGAAAGAATGGTGTTGTCTTTTAAATCTAATTATATCACTGACACATAAGAATGGTGTTGTCTTTTAAATCAAATTATGTCACTGACACATAAGTATGGGGTTGTCTTTTAAATCAAATTGTGTCACTGACACATAAGTAAGGGGTTGTCTTTGAAATCTAATTATGTCACTGACACATAAGTATGGGGTTGCCTTTGAAATCTAATTATGTCACTGACACGTAAGAATGGTGTTGTCTTTTAAATCTAATTATGTCACTGACACATAAGAATGGTGTTGTCTTTTAAATAAAATTATGTCACTGACACATAAATATGGGGTTGTCTTTAAAATCAAATTATGTCACTGACACATAAGTATGGGGGTGTTTTTTAAATAAAATTATGTCACTGACATATAAGTAAAATTATTGCCTCTTAAATCTAATGATGACACAGACAAGAAAGTGAGGACATTTTCTGCTGAAAGGGAATTAAAAAATACTAGGTCAATGACCTCAAAATAACACCTCAAAGCAATTTATTTACTTCATTTTATCAAAGTTAAAATTAAAGTCTTCATATTCATATTTTGTTAATTGACTCTAGTCATAAGTACCGTATTATAAGTCTATAAATAACTTGGCCTTAAATAATGAATAAAATATTGCTTACCTGTCGGCATGTGTTTTTCTTTGGCAACATTCCATAATGTGTCATGTGCAGTTGGCGGTCCACTCAATGCATCCTGGAAATCATCCAAAAGATTAAAGCTTAAATCATTACAATACATAATAAAAAAATCAATGTTTCCAACACCCTGTAAACAATGCCAAAGTTTACTATTGGTAATTTATTCACATTTTATACAACAGGTTAGGCATATCATAAAAAGGTTTTATTATTAATCCTAATCTATTCTTAGGCATGACATTTTGGATATAGAGACAGAAAAATATCATCAAGACCAGTTTCGATAAGAACACAAAACATTTCTGATTACCGATATTATCATATCATATTTATTCTAGCCACCTGCCAGCATCAAATAACCTTAATAAGATCTTGATTAAAATTACATAATATCACCATGCGATTTGAAAATATTAAAACAACCATAAAGAAGACTTGCTTTAGAAAAGTTATACCACTTCTTTCAAGGAGCAGATTTAAATCAGTTTCTTATTCAGAGGTATAGCCAGCTTTCATTAGACAGCGAAAGTCACAGTTGGGCGAGTCAATTTGTAAGTGCTAGCCCAACAGTGACAGTATGTTTTAGTTGCATGATTATTCCAGTTGCGATAAAGATAATTTAAAATAAAAGTTTCTTGATCACGAACTCTCACAATAATAGCTACATCACTAGACTCTTTATTTATCATGATCAACAGGTGCACACTGCTTTCTGATTGAGAAAGACTGTGCCCTACTGAACATAACATAAACTTTGCTATTAAAAAATGATCATTCATAAACAAGCTGACCGGTTGAGATGTCGAATCATTTGCATTTTTATACACCAAATTTTGCTAGATTATCATCCCTGCCCACCTCCTCAATTTTTATGCCACCGAGACCCTTTTTATTTTCATAAAAAACACAAACACAGAAAATTAAAAAAAAATAATAATAAATAAAAATAAAATCCCCCCCCCCCCACCCTTCCCTTATAAAGAAAGATTTGGATCAGAATCTAGCAGTTAACTTATATTGACCTATTCATTGCTCTCAAGTCTAAATCCTGGTATACCCTTATCAGCCTAGAATCAAACCCAAGATCACCTCTGAAATGAGCTGCCATTATCCTATCCACTACAACATCGCTCTGCTTTATCTTATATTTTCTGCTGCAGCATAAATAACACATATTACCCCTAGACTTCCAGGTGCTGCATCTGATCCAATGATGTCTGAATAAAATCCTCTCTGCTTGATTTCAGGGTACACTTGGCCGGTCCCTGTTGCCCGCCTCTGTCCAGTCTGTGTTCTATTTGCAGAAAATGGCTTCCCACCATGGGAACTTCGGCTTGCTCTGCTAGCCATAATGTAATCTAGTAAAAATAACACCATTTTTTAACATAAATTTATGATTTAATTTAATGCATAGTTTAACATAACTGTGAAATATTTTGTTAATTTGGTAAGTTTACTTGCCTCTTGAATATTTATGTTGATGTCCCTTATGGTTTTAAAGCCTTAATTTTCAGTGATTTATATATATATACTGGTCATACATAATACCGCGAGTTGAAAAAAAAATTCAACCATGTAAAGAATGACATCAATACTTAACAGTAATAAGGTTACACAAGTGTGCTGAATAAAAAAAGTTGCCGATACGAAATGCAAACAAATGCCGACGCTAACGGAAGTTGGAGCTTTGCACATGTCTTCCCAGATTGTTATTAAACGGGCATTCGCGGTAATAGGTATATCGCGGTATTAGGTATACAAGGGATATATCATTTTTAACTACACCACTAAGCGGGACAGCAGTGCAGTGGATATATATTCGCTCAATCATGATTTTGCATCCGAAACATCCTTGAATCATATATTCATACTCAAAAAGCACTCACAATGATCACAACATGTGTAAAAATATTTTATGTTCGATTTGGTTTGCTAAATGAGTAGTACGAGATAGACAAAGTTCCTTTAAAATATTATAAATTAATGAGAATCTCAGACTACTGCTTCTTGTAAATAGCAACATAAGTATAGCCAATCTTTATTGTTTTATAAGTCATGCTGAAATTAAATGAAATTGTTTATCTTTTGGTTACTTGTGCAATAAGTTAAACTGATCAATGCGATAAGCAAAGAAATTTGCATTTTTTTTAAAATTCATATGGATCGTATAATATAGTTTATTTAAAAGCTTAGATAAACTGCTGAACACAAAAATGTATAATATAATGGTCATTCAAAATGCGTGAAACTTACTTCGAGTTCCATTGTAAACAGTTGAAGAAAAATGGGTGAAGCATTCAAACAGGTGCGCGTTCCACAGTTCATAAACATTACATTTTGTCACTTTACTAAATTTGTAGTTTATATCTATGTAATACAAACACTAAAGATTTTTTCAAACTTACCTTTGTTTGTACTCTGCTAGTACATTACAACTGTTGATCTTTACAAACAAAAATAATCACAACTGTTCCCGACTTAGTGTACATCCAATATGGCGCGTCTCCAAGGCGATTTTGCGATAAAACAGGATATGGATACCCTATAAAAGACGGTATATTTTCCGGCGCAGAGAACGATCGGTCAAACCCGACATGTAATCAATTCACTGCCGAAACCAACTCGTACATCAAAAATTGATATTATTATATTTTAAATATGAATCTGAATTAGGACAGTATATGGATATGTACTTATGTTGGCTTAATCAATTGAATAGTTTGGACAACGACATACCTGGACAGTTATGAACCCAAACAGGAATACCAATTCACAGATTAGATACTGATAGATGGATGTGATCGGAATTAGAAATCAAATGACCTTCTATTATTTCTTTTATACGCTTGTAAACACTCCGGGAGCACAGAGCAGCTCAGAATCTTATTGCTGCTGACTGGAAAATATTACAGATGCCTTACATCCTATGCCACGTGCAACTGATACGGCAGTCTTCGTTACTTATTCTCTGTTTCAATCTCGCCTATCAATCACCATCTATGTCGTAAGTTTGAGTCCACCTCGGTCCAAAAACATTATGTGAGGATGTTTACCAATTGCTTACAGAAAGACGGTAGTTATGCCCATATGTATTATGAGGTTTTCCTCCACTAATAAAAGTTAGACGATGAGCCAATCAGTGTAATTCTACTATCGCTAGCTTATCCTACCAAATGCTATGTGAAGAACCGTTCTACAGTATAATTGTGACTAGAAAAGAATGCCAACGAATCAAATTAGACTGAAAAGGAATCATATTATATAAAGTAAAGTCAATGAACTATATCTCTCTAATTCCTTGGTAAAGTGAGCACATATGAATGAATCAAGGTACTCACAAGTACCTTAACCTGGGCGAATAAATGAAACATTAAAGTTTGTTTCAGTTGTAGTCTGGAACATTATTTAAGCATATCATATCTTAAATATATCGATGGAACGTAATTTTCTGGAGGTTCTTATTTACAAACCATTTTTTGTTATATGGATACAACAAAATACATAAGACGTGATAATATTTTATTCTCTATACGTTTTGTTTAGAATGTTTAACGGTCTGTAAAATACTATTTCACATTTCAGTCTTTAATATGACATATATTTGTATATATTTCAAATAAAGTTAAATCTCCAAGTTAAGTGTTACATTTCAAAGACAGTTCAATCTCCCAGCTGATCTACATAATTATATATAAATATAAAATCAATATTGACATCCTAGTTTACATTACTGTGTATATTTAAAAAAATATGCAAGATGATCTTGATGTGAATGTTTTTTTAAAAAAAGTTCAGGCAGTCTTTAAATTGAATTATACATTTTTTTGTACTAGATTTGATTTTAATTTAATGTGATTTTAATGGTTGAAACCTTTAATTAAAAAAAACCCAAAAATGTGTGTATTTTAATACTGATCTCTATTAATTTCAGTTAAATTCAATTCATTATATAATTAACATAAACATACCATATCTTAATCGCTATTACACTTGTTTTGGCGGTTTATGCAATACAAGTAATGAGAATATATACTATACTAGTACAAAAAAGAGAAAAATAGGAAAATAAAGTATTATACATCGTAGAATTAAGTTATTGTGTAATCATGAATATTTTACAATATGGATAGGCATTAACTTACTTTCTTACTTACTAATTTACTTATTTAACTATTTGATTACTCAATTATCCACTTACTTCAATACTTATTTAATAAATAAATAACTAAATTTCTTACTTACTTAGTTACTTAATTATTACTTAGTCACTTAATTATTTAATTATTTAATTACACATTTACTTAATTATTCAAATATTACTTAATGATTACATTTCTTAATCAATTCCTTTCTTAATTAATAACTTATTTATTAATTTGTTTGGTTACTTATTTAGCATAAGTGCGTACTTAATCATTTACATGTTAACTTATTTATTTACTTAATGAATGACTTGTATATATACTTATTTTCTTACTTACAATATGTTTTCTTATAGCTATCATGAACAGTGAGACGGGTGTAAGTTTTTCGTTAAACTTACGATAAAAATTATGTTAGCTTACGATGTTTAGTAATACGCTCGCCGGCTTTTTAATTATGAATTGGTCGACTACTGGTCAATTTTGAATTGACCAATGCAGTTGTTTGTTCAACAACAGACTCCTTTGAGTGACTTCCCAAGTTGAGATGGATGGTATTGTGTCCGGTGACAAATGTTATCCGCACGGCAGTCGTGCAAATAGTCATTTTCCATTTAGGTTAAACCCCGTGATGCACGCTTGGCATTGAACCGCCGGGTACCAGATTTATTTACTTCCAAATCCAATATGTAGTACAGTTGTGGTAGGTATCACTTTATTTAATTTTAAGCCAATTTGGTTTTGACCTTCATTATATTTATTGTACCATAACTTTATATGTCTCTAATTATACGCAGTTGTTGGACGAGTTTTGTTTTTATTGTAATTGTGTATGCAACTGAGATAAGACATTAAGGTCGTTACTAAAAATAGAACCACTTTCCCTTTCATGCTTAATAATGTCTTAAACTAAACATTTGCAATATACTGTTATGCTTTCTGTATCATCTGAAAATGTTATTAGCTCTATCTTTGAATGCCGTAAAAATCATTAAGCCAACCTTGAAAGTTCGTTAACAGGAAGTGTTAGCGTGATCATGCACTCATTAGGCCATTATAAATTAATTGCCAGAGTGTCATTCAAATTTTTCTTAAAAACGGAGAGGGCGGGGGGATTTTATTTTTAAATTTTTGATGTTTTTTTAACTAAAAATGTAATGTCAATGTAATGGTAATGTATAAGGGGCTATATATATTTTTTTTATTTTTTTTTTTTTATATAAAAATAAAAACAGTCTGAGCGGCATGAAAATAAGGGGGCAAGCGAGAATGATAATCTAGCAATTAATTTATTATGGCCTTAAATCTGAATTTTGTTTTGAAAGGTATCAAGTGACGCATGTATGACATGACTTTCTAATTCCAATTTAAATATTGGATCATGATTTTCCATTTTTTGTGTGTTTCACAATTGTCATGATGTTTAATTTTTGGAAACTTGTACACATTGACCTATTTATGTTTACTCCAAAAAAAAATGTTGGTATTTGTGAAAATATGTACTCTAACGGTATATAACTACAAACAAAAATGATGTTTGTTCAATATCAAATATACAGAAGCTTCAGGAATCCTAACATTGCACTGTTTTAGGAACAAATTAAATGACTATCCTGTCATTAGTAAGTTTAATATAGGACTTAATTCTGATGGTAATTTTGAAAATTGTAATAACAATGAGAACATGACAGAACACATTTGGCTAGTTAAATTATTGCAGTGACTTAAAAATTGCCAATGGATAAAAAAGGTCAATTCTACCCCAGAATGCCTCAGATTGAATCTGATTAGAACCATCGTCATTGCACAAATAACTGGTAAACATTCTCACAGAATCTTTTTAGGCTGGAACTGAGCTCAAACCCTCAACTCACAAAATCCGCGGTGATAGGTTAGTGATCATGAGGTGTTATCTTATACCACTCAGGCCAAGGAGGCGCACTATTGAATAACAAAATGCTTAATAGGACTCACACCACTATTATCTCCCTTGAGTACTCTAGACCTACAGATGAAGGAGGTAGAAACAAAACTTTATTTTTATTTTTCTTCTTTTTTCAGGGCTTTGTACTGTAGTGATTTATTTCTTCCTAGCATGAGTTAAATGGTCAGTATTTTAGAAATCACCACTGAACATTTTATGCTGATACCAGCCTTCTGGACAATTCTGTGTTATTTCAGAATTTTTGGTTTGAACCGCATCGTGGGCGAATAGCTCTGGAAATTGATAGGTCTCACAGAAGCATTGAATTTAAAAAAAAAACTTGGTCAAGGTATGCTTTTTTTCTTTTATAATTGCATATCTTGAACAAGTGAAGAATTTGAGCCCAGACACATGCTGCAGATTTTGTTTTGTTCACTGTGTTTTGGACATAACTGTAACAATGGAGCCCTATGGGAAATGTATTAGTGGTGTGAGACGAATAAGGATATGTCTTGTTTGTTATAGTCTTGCCTTAAACACAGTCTGTTGCCGGGAAATGTCATTTGTGACGCTGGTGTTAAAACTTCTTCAAAGAAAAGGTGTGCTTTTAGTTGTGTATGTTTATCTTTCCAGAAGCAACCTTTGTATGGTTCCCAAAGGAAATAATCATGGCTTGATTTTGAAGAGAATGTTTCTAGTGTCTTCATCCATTCTCATTTTCAACACCTACGATGTCTCGTAATCCTAAACTGCAATCAAAGAATTCAAACTTTAAGGACCCCCTGACTGTACATCCATGGCGGACATTGCTGCACCAACTGTCTGAGGACATTGATGGTCAAACAGCTCAAACTATGATCTTTCTCTCAAAAGACAAATTAATGTCGAAGTACACTGATGTCAGCCAGTCAGGAAATATTCACCAGTTTATTAATGCTCTTGAGGCAGAATATGGTGAAGAGCATGTTGCAGACTATTTGGAGAAGTTGTTCGATCATATGAAACTACATGGTGGAGTAGGTATGTACATGTAAAGCTGTTTTGTCCCAGTGAAGTTTGGAATGGAGTGCAGCACATCGCAGATTAATCAGTTTATACCGTTATATTTTTGGCACATATATTTAATGTAACAGATGATCTGCTTAATGGGTTAGATACTTATTTCACTGATTAATATTCTACACAATTTGTTCATTGAATAATTGGATATGAAATGGTCTGAAAAACAGGAACTAAGGAGCATTTTTATGGCTTGATTTGCATTTTACTGTTGGCTTTTTTCTCTCAAGAATTATGTATATGTTTATTTTAAAACTTATACCATTCAGTGAAAAATTCTGTATATGATTGTATACTTTAAAACTTATACCATTCAGTGAAAAATTATGTATATGTTTACTTTAAAACTTATACCATTTAGTGACGAATTATGTATATGTTTACTTTAAAACTTATACCATTCAATGACGAATTTTGTATATGATTGTATACTTTAAAACTTATACCATTCAGTGAAGAATTATGTATATGTTTACTTTAAAACTTATACCATTCAGTGAAGAATTATGCATATGTTTACTTTAAAACTTATACCATTCAGTGAAGAATTATGTATGTATACTTTAAAACTTATACCATTCAGTGAAGAATTCTGTATATGTTTACTTTAAAACTTATACCATTCATTGAAGAATTATGTATATGTTTACTTTAAAACTTATACCATTCAGTGAAGAATTATGTATGTATACTTTAAAACTTATACCATTCAGTGAAGAATTCTGTATATGTTTACTTTAAAACTTATACCATTCAGTGAAGAATTATGTATATGTTTATTTTAAAACTTAAACCATTCAGTGAAGTATTCTGTATATGATTGTATACTTTAAAACTAATACCATTCAGTGAAGAATTATGTTTATGTATACTTTAAAACTTATACCATTCAGTGAAGAATTCTGTATATGTTTACTTTAAAACTTCTACCATTCAGTGAAGAATTCTGTATATGTATACTTTAAGACTTATACCATTCAGTGAAGAATTCTGTATATGTTTACTTTAAAACTTATACCATTCAGTGAAGAATTTTGAACTCATTTTTTTTTTTTACAAAAAGTCATACTTGAGGATAAAATTTGTAATGGTAATAACTGTAGTAATATTAACACTTGTCATTGCCTCGACTGATAAGCATGATAAAGGATATGTTGACTGTCTAAATGTTTCACTTGTATTTTTCCTCAGGTTAGGCTCAATCAATCCATGAATACTGAAAAAGAACTCTGTTGTTGTTTGTTTTCAGGGGAATATAAACACGCAGATCTATTCAGAAAATACAAAGAGGAGAAACGAGCATACTTGGAAGAACGTAATCTACGTCAGGATTGTTTTTTCTCAGGAAGACATGAAACTTTAGATGGGATTATCAAACATTTAGAACAAGATGGTGGACAGTGTAAAGGTTCATATAAAGCTTGTTTAAATTTTGATTATAGAGACAAAACAGTAGAATTTATTTTTACATTATAGTGATAATGATGATGACATGGTCATATTTGCCACTATGAAGATTCAAACTCATGATTCCTATGGCGTAATGCCTAGCACTTTAAATCCACGATTTGAGTCTCATCATTAACTGCTCCAATCTACTGTTGCATGTAGGTAGGGACATTGGATTTAGGTTTTGTTATAGTTGTCTGGTCTGTAGAACCGTGCCCGGTTAGCTTAGTCGACTATCAGTCAAGGGGTCATGAGTTAGAATCCTCGACTGGACACACACAGTCATAAAAATGATGCTTAATATTCAAACCAAACAAAACCGGTCAGTAGAGACATCTGATTTAGTGTGCCTGTGTGATAGTTATGGTAAAGACTATTGATGTTAAAAATGGTATCAGCGAGACGCTAGTAGTAATAAAGTTGTATACTAATGTCGTATTGATGGTCATCTCGGAAATATTTGTGGAAGTGTTGAGATATGAGATAAAAAAAATGAGATTAAGGGCATGTTGATGTCATTTATACAGTAATATAATGTGAATAGATTATGTGCTTGCTGGTATAGATGATGATAGTTTTCAAAACTGTCAATGATTATAATGCTGCTGTTGTTGTTGCTGCTGTTGCATGAAGATGAGGCTTTTATATTTCAGGTGTTATACTGTGTGGCATGGGAGGTATGGGGAAAACCAGTCTAGCCAATGAGATCTGTTTCAGACTTCTACAGAAACGCGTGTGGAATATTACTGTTGTAGACCAGAGGTGAAGCACATTTTTAGGTCACCGGCTGAATGTGAACTATTCTGATCAACTTTTGTCCGTCTTCCGTACATAAACATTCTGTCATATTCCAATTCTTACTCTAGCACACCCATCTCCACAAGAAACTGATAGCTTTCCCCCTTGAATCAGCTGTGAGAGACGAATGACAGTAAGACTTAATTTCATATATCAGTCATCATAGTTGCCTGGCAGGGATTCAAACCCACGGCTCACTGATTGATAGAATGTCAGATGTGCTACTGACTGAGCTAACTGGGCCTGGTCAATGTGATTCAAGGGAGAATAGATGGAGTGGAAGGTGTCTTAAGAAATTTATACATATAGGTGATAGCGCATATTTACTCAGGTGAGCATTGTGTATATGACAATTGTATTAACTAGAAGTTTAACTCATTCTTGGCAACACAGAATACTATTATCTATGTATGTATTTTTTTAAAATTGTTTAAAGCTTTTTATCACTCAATGATTTTTATCATTTCATGCCTCATACAACTCTTCTGATTTAATATCTGAAAAATAATCAATTTAAAGATGTAAAGGACAAACAAAACAAATTTATATAAAGTCAAAGGTATGCTGAAGACGTATTTTACCACATATGTTCACCATTTTTAGACTTAGTGGTCAGAGGCATCATCTTAAGATACCTTTCATGGCTGACGTCATGAGTTTGAGTCTAACTTGACTCAATTTTTGTGTTAGAAAGTTTGCCAGTTACTTCCTGAAGGAGTATGGACAGTGGTTCTACTTCAGTTTCAGAGGTCCTGCTCTTTCCTAACAAAACTGGATGCTATATATAACCTGTTACTGTATGTATACTATTTTGCGTTACGAACATTTCGCAATATACCGATATTCTAGAATTTTTTAATATATTCGCTCATTCATGATTTTACGTCTGAAGCACCATTGAATCATAAATTTGCACACATAAAACACTTACAATGATCACAACATTTGTAAAATTGTTTGTTATTTGTGTTCGATTTGCTTTGCTTAATGAACGCAAGATAAACAAAGTTGCTTTCAAATATCATAATGTTTGCTATTTGTTTTGCTTAAATGTTCACATATTTGTTTTACTGAAGTTTGAATCATAGATATAAGTATATTTATAGTACCTGTTTTCAAATATCGTAATGTTTGCAATTTGTTTGTACATTTGTGTCGTAAATATATGTATACTTATAGCACCTGAATCATTATCAATGTTGCCTTAAGCAATGAGTGTCTTCTGTCACTGTAAACTCTTTATAGGTGCGAAAATGTCTAAAAACATTTGGAAAGAAATGAAACAAATGGTGTTCTCTGTGTTTATTGTGCGAATATAAGTACACATATAGCTTGTGTTGAAAATGGCATTAAAACCCATTAAACATATTTACAATTATTCCGAAATCTGTAAGTTACTGTGGTTTTGTTATGATTACAGAGAAAAAACAAAACTGTGGGAGTTGATGGCTGACTTGATATCCCAGTTGAGTAACTGTGACTCGGATTTGGTTGTTACAGAAACTGATGAGCAGAACCTGAAACTACAGTTACTCGAAGTCCTGAAAAAACTTGATTCTGGGAGCACAGGTATAAATATATATGGGCATCTTTTAATTATTTATTAAATAATGTTGTACTAAAACCATGTATAGTTGTAGTAGAGTATCAGACCCAAGAACAGAGGGTTGTGAGTTAAGCCCCCAGCCATAGCTATGTCTGTAAGTAAGACACATTATCCACATTACATTATGTTTAATACTGGTTTTACCCAGGAAGACTTCATAATGTGAATTATCTTTAAAATAGTTGTAAGAACTGGTTTCACAATCAGTGTTGTTTGAATATAGGCGTACTAAATTGATTCAGTTGTTTGAATATAGGCATATTAAGTTGATTCAGTTGTTTGAACTATGAAATAATGAAGGAAAACAATTGTAGAGCCAATGTGCCGTTTATTTGAGTTTCAGGAACCCTGATTGTGATGGACAATATTGATGGTCACTGTGACAATCCCAGGAAGTTAAACAACTTTTGTCAATTTATATCAGATATCTTGACCCTCATAGACAACAACAGCAAGGTAAATTTGTTTGATTATCCGAACCATTTCTATAAGATGTAATCTGTATTGTCTGTCTGGTATGAACGCCAGAAAAGTTTGAATTTCATTATGTATTTCATGTGTTCTGGGTGCATTTCAAGGAGATATGATGTATTAGTAAAAAAAATGTGCAAGCCCAGGTGTTGTGGCATAAAGGCAGCTACGCCAGTGCAAGTCTTGAATGGATGTATCAGTCATACACTGTTACTTGTGTGCCCCAACCTTAAAATGGAAGACATATTGTTTTGTGTCTGTTGTTCTGTATATCTCTATGTCTTATTTCCATATAGTTTATGTCTTAGCCCACTTCCTAATTCTTTTTTTGGACTAAATTGCGCCTTTCTTGATTTTATGTAGAAATTGTAAACCATGTGGTTCTGGTCTCCATGAAACCTCTTCTGTAGTATTCAAGACATTCCTTTAAAACTAATTACACAGTTTAGACACAAAATGTAAATTGTGTATCACTTGAACAATCTTTAGCAGCGAAAAAAAAAATTATCACATAATTTATGGTGCAAGAGTGTAAAAAACACTTGATTAATCTTTTATGTTAACCTTGTATAATATCACTACAGATTTGTTGCTCCTTATTCCGTTTAACTCAGCTTTTGTATGTAATAAAAACATAGCTACTGTCTGACTTGTATGAATTTATAAATTAAATCAGTTTGTCGACATATTTCTGAGATGTTACGCACACAATCACTACTAAATACTGATTTTTTCTTGTTCCTTTTAAATGAGATCCGCAAGTAAATGGTGAATGTACCATTTTCCTGAGTTATGTGTTATGAATCTAACAATCATGCTTATTTATTATTTAATTTATTAATATAGCCTCGCATGATATATTTTTTTATACTCGTTTAATATAAACAATATTCAATAATAAATGTAAGATCTGCTACTTATTTTTTAAAATCTGTAGAATAGTTATGGAAAAAGATGTCTTCAGTTCACTACAAAATCTTTACATACAAGAATTTTGAGAAGAAAAAAATCAGAAGTTTGTGTTAAATCTTGAAATGATATGTGTCAAATGCCTAAATTGAGAAATGCTGAAAGTTTTATCATAATTTTTTACACCTGTCAGAAATTTATGTAAACATTTTAAATATCTGTCGGTTTGGTTGCGACACAATAAACGTTACATTAATTTTGCCATGCAAAAGTGTTTTTTTATGCCCCCATTGGGGAGGCATTTGGAAACCACAGTGTCTGTTTATGCATCGATACATCCAAGATTTCTCGTCCATTCTGTAATTTTGTCATACATGAATTGATTTTTAAAAAAAGCTTGACACAAATGATCAACATTACATGATGTGTCGGGTGTAAAACCCAGATCCTTACCTCAAAGGTCAAGGTCTATATGAGATTTAGTTGTCGGTCTGTAACTTTGTTGTACATGGATCTTTTTAAATTCTTTGCTGAAACATGCGCCCCAAGCATTATGCATGCATTGGAATACTTTTCAAGAAATCATTACAATCATTACATTTTCCTTTGAACATTCTTGTAGATCCGGCTACTGATTACCGGGAGACAGAAGCTGTGCCATGAGTCTGAATGTATATGTAAGAGTAATTACCGATTCGGAGGCCAGATGTTGGAACAGGAACTTACTTCATTGTGTGTTGCGGACACAGAAAGTATTCTGAAAAAGGTGGCAGACTTGTCAGATAAGGTTTGTACTGACTTTTTATGCCCCCACCAATCAAAGTGCCAGTAAGTGCTACCGCTGTCTGTCTGTCTGTTTGTGAATGCCTCCAGTCGTGCGTCCGTCATTCAAACTGTTATCCAATGAAATAACTTTGAAGGGTCTATGTATTTGGTAAATGTTCAATGTGAAGCTGTATAATTACAAAATATATGTCAAATTTGATATTTGTCAATATCTGTAAAATTTTACAAGAGTGATGGCCCCTTTTCAACTACTTTTGTTTAATTTTACCAACATAGTGGGGGCATCCATGTTCTATGGTTACTTTTCTTGTCTCAATAAAAGATAATGTGGCTATAACTTACCAAATGTGTGTGGTAATAAAAAAAAAGGATGCCAGGTGTAGGTGTTCAGGAGAGGGTATATAGAGTTATCCTTATCCGTATGCATCCACCATTGGGGAAGGTCACAGGTGGACTGGCATCAGTTTATAAAGGGTTTCTATTGATTTCTTGCTAGTCATCATCATAGCTCGTTACATGTAGCTGATGGTTCATAAACTTTCATGTTGTGTTCATGACGGAAATAGACTTTGGGAATGATAGGTCAAAGGTCATTGTGACATGCGAATGTATAAGAGTATCACCATCATGTTTCAGCCCAGTGACTTTCAAGGTCAGTAGTTAAAGGGTCGACACTGTGACACAATAGTTTAAAAATACTTGTGTGTTAATGATGACAATATACCTTGGGATTGATAGGTTAAAGGTCATTGTGACATGAGAATGTAACAGATTATCACCATCAAAACCTTTTAGCCCAATGATGTTCCAGGTAAATTGTTGACACTGTGACACAATAATGTAAAAAAAAATCGTTACTGTGATAACTCAAAGCTAAGTATACATACAATATTGCACAAAGATACTGAACACACTCAGTAGAGGGCTATTATAGACTGAGGTTCAGTGAGTCCAAGGTCATTATGTCTAGACCACCAAAGTCATACTATCAAACTTCACAGTAGGACTGAGCAGATTGATAAGTATGTATCAAGTTTAAGGATGTCAGTATGCCTAAAGGTCAAGGTCAATGTGGCAACAAAACAGTGTGTATATAATTATGTTGATAAAAACATATTAAAAATAAGTCAAAAGGAAACATACATAAAGATGTTCATTTATGTCTAGAGGCTGAGTTGTGATATATACTCTGCACAGTCATGTATCTAGTTAAATATTGTTGAATTGATAAAATATCAGTGGGGGCTGTAGAGCAGAGGATAGAGTGCTGGTCGCTTACACTAGAGGTTGCAGGTTCTATCCCAACCTGGATCCGATGCCTCTAAAGAAACCAACACTCAGTACTGGTTCTACCCAGGAAACAACACTCAGTTCTGGTTCTACCCAGGAAACAACACTCAGTACTGGTTCTACCCAGGAAACAACACACAGTACTGGTTCTACCCAGGAAACAGCACACAGTACTGGTTCTACCCAGGAAATGGACACAAGAGCGGTTTATATAAGTTTTGAGCTTTCTTCACAATCACGCTAAAATAAATTAGTTGAAACTAAAATGATGCAACATAAGCAGGATAACTGCATTTACAGTGATTATGTTAACTTGATTTCCAGGTGTTGACCCCAGACAAATGTACAAGTATTCATGAACTATGTGGAGGGAATCCGCTGGCAATTCGAACAGTGGCAGGACTGTTAAAGGATGGGTACAGTGTTGATGGTATTATTACATGTCTCGAGTATGACATCAATAATGGACTGGATGTAAGCAAACAAGTGGAAAAATGTTTACAGAAATCATTAGACAGTCTAAACAAGGATATCCAAACTGAGTTTGTCAGATTGTCTGTGTTTCAGACTGCTCAGTTTGACCTTGCCGCAGCCATTGCTGTATGCTGTGACGATGATGAAATGTTCTTTGGAAAAGTGAGAGACAAAAAGCAGAAAATGGAAAAAGACATTCAGACAGGCAAAATGGGGACAAATTTGCAGACACTGAAATTACATCATCTACTAGAAGTGGACAAACTCCCTTTTTCCAGAAAACATCACAAGTCACATTCCGGATACTCTCTGCACCCTCTTGTGTGGAAATTTTTATGTCGAGTTTGCAAGGAATCAGAAGAATTTAAAAACCAAAAAGAGAAAGCACAAATCAATTTTTTGAAGTATTTTTGTACCAAAATTGATGAGTGTGGGGCAAATCAAGACATCAAACCCATTGATGCACACATCTTCATTCAGAATAACAGAGTCCATATTCAGCAATTTTACAAACTCATTATTGAGGATGGTGTTCCTCTTCGGCAGATTCAGACATTGAAAAGCAGACACAAACACAAAGCAAAGTCTACACTTCTGTGTAAGTACGTTTGGAAGACAGCCATCGTGATATCACCAAATTGTAGAAAGTTGTTTTCAAGAAAACAAGCTGAGATAGCAAAGGAAAACAAGCGATTGCATGATTATGTTCACTGGAAATGTATGGAAGCAGAATATTTCATTCAGCAAGACAGGTGTGACCAAGCTGAAGAACTTATGAATCAGCTTGATAAAGAACTTGAAGTAATCTCCCTTGGTTCTTCTGTTACCTCCTACTATGGTGTAGAGTTTGGTTGCCTGGCAACAGGATGGGAAATCAGCAAAGAAGAAAAGGAACCAATGTATGCAACATACCATGTCATTCAAGGAAAAATCAAAAGGCATAAGAAAATGTTTGAACGGTCGCTTGAGTATCTGAAAATTGCCGAGAAGTTGTACAATAAGGTCTCATTTAAAAGTGACCTTGCCCTTGTTGTTAACCTTATTGGCTGTGTGTACTTTCAAATGAAGAAGTACAAAGAAGCAGCTGGTCACCATGAGAAAGCATTGAAAATAGTAGAAAATCTCGTGGAAGCAAGGTGGCATGAAGATTTCTCAGAATATCTGACCAATATAGGCTCGTGTTATCAACAACAAGGAATAGAATTGGGTCAGTTTTCATGTATGTGTTGTAATGTATCCTGTTCTGTTAATTATATAGAATTGTTTGTCAGAACATAAATTCCCTCTCAACTGCTGTTGAATGAGCACATTAAAGAATAATAGTCTTATAATTAATAACAAGGGTAGGACATGATTCTCAGATACCTTGCAGCTAACTCAGTTGAAGGGAATTGGAATCATTTTGTGCCCACAATTACTTATTTTGTAAAATTTTTGTTCTGTAAAAATTCCTGGCTCAGCTCAACTTAATTTAGCCGGCCCTGATCAGCTCAATCAGTAACATGTTGGACTAGCAACCCAGGGGTCATGAGTTTGAATCCCCCCCCGCCCAGTCACAGTCTCTTGATTGATTTATGATATTTCATCTCATTATCATTTGTCTCTCACCACTGATTCAAGTGGGAAAGGTATTAGTTACTTGTGGACATGGGGTGTGCTCGAGTTCTGGTTAACATTCCAGGATCTTAGGAAACAGTGGAAAGGTGAATCATCTGTTAGCCATTGATGGCATATAAAGGACACTGTATTATATTTAATCAATTAATCAATTGACCTACTTTGATGTATTCTTTCATGTGTTCAAATTGTTCCCCTTGAATGATAACTTTTACAACGGATTTGAGTGTACATAACATGCCAGCAGAGTGTGAAAGAATTTATTTGTAATTGGTTATACTAGTAGTTTATATTGTTGCCAAGTCATGTTTTTAACAAACTTAAAAAAAAAACATTTTTTCTAAAAAGTTCAAGCCAATGTAGGCCTTAGATATTTTACATTTTACATGATGTAGCATTGCATGGATGGAGGTTCCCTAATAGGTTTGTTGAAGTAAGGTCCCCAGGGTTAAATTTGGGGTCCACCACAGGGGTCACTGTTTTACATAGAGTTATATAGTGAAAATGTTAAATTAGTGTAGATGTGATACTAGCACTCTCATTTTTCATTGAATCTTAGCCAAACTTGCACAACAGTGATATAACCAGAATGTCTCTGGGGAAGGGGAGGGGGAACTTACCAAAAACATTTCTTCGGTTTGTTTTCAGTAGAGCAATTCAGGCCCTTTTGGGCCTTTTGTTGTGATATTTATCTAAATATTGTTAAATTTCTGTATATTAATTTACATTTACTCCAGTAATTGTATTTCAAAGCCAGTCTTCTGTCAGAAACATGTGCTTCATACTGTTGGATAAATAAAAGTAAAAACAGAAATTTTATTCAAAAATTTTTTTACAGAAAAAAGTAAAACAGAAGAAAAAGAAGAACTGTTCAAAGAGGCTTTGAAGAAATACAAATTAAGTATAGACAATGATAAAATTATGAAGAAGGACATGCTAATATGTCATGCATGTACATTGCGTAATCGAGCAGATGTTTATTATGGTCAAAGGAAACTTGAAAAAGCTGTGGAAGATGGGAGGACAGTGCTGAAAATTATGAAGAATTTTTTAATCCCACCCAATACAGAATTAACCATAGCAATGGGTACTCTTGCATTATATTATTACAAGCTTGGAAAAGAAAAAAAGACAGATAATGAACATGGTGAGCTGTTTTGTTTTGTATACAAAAATATATAAATATTAAGGGCCCACCTCTCATGTGGGATATTGTGGTTTCAATCTCTGGAGCAGCTGACTCCAAAAATGATACTCGTGACAACAGGATAAAACAGTTGCCTGTTTGGAAAGGGCCTGACAGCAGTTCACAACAAAACTACCTAACTGACAAAGGCAGTTTCATATATGGCCAAGAGCAAACCACTCGTGTTGGAGGTTTTAGATTGTCTTCTCAGGTGTCAATATGATATTGATGCAATGTGGGACAGCATTTAGTCACCCCAGATCTGGTGGAACACACACCATAACCGTTGCCTGGCATGTTTACCAGTGTATCAATAGAGTAACACACACTGGAATATGTTAAAACATTAAAACAAAAAAAGCAGTATATATTACAACATGACATGGATGTATTTCTTTATGTAGCATGCAACATGTTTGCCACTTGGTGTTTTATAGAGGTGTGGGGTCGGATAGGGTTTGGGTATTATCTAAATTCTAGTATATGGGAATTTTTCCATAGGAAACTACCTGGTACATATGCTAATGTTGTGACCTAAAATTAGTTATTTTATATTTTTACTTTACTGTAATGGAGAGGAAAGCTTATATGAAACTCTCTTGAGTCCGGTTCCTGTGTAGTATCAGTACTGAATGCTGTTTTTGTCATCCTATCGAGAGTGGGATTGAGCCTGCACCTTATGGCATGAGCAGCTATCGAACACTATCAATGGACCCACTCATAGTTAGTTCCAATAGCTTCGTCAAGCTAGTCCGGGCAGTCACTAACTCAATTTCAGTAGGATAGGAACTTTATAAGTTTATTTTCTTTCGAATCCTAATATTATTTTCTTTTAAATCCTTTTACTATTTGTAAACTCCATGTTATGAAATCTGTAATTTACATGTTTGAAACATCTGTAGAATATGTTTAAACCAATTACAGCTAAACATTTATGGTACAGTATTTGGACTGTATTGACCTGGTCACTAGGTTGGTAACATTTATGGTACAGTATTTGGACTGTATTGACCTGGTGACTAGGTTGGTAACATTTATGGTACAGTATTTGGACTGTATTGACCTGGTGACTAGGTTGGTAACATATATGGTACAGTATTTGGACTGTATTGACCTGGTGATTAGGTTGGTAACATATATGGTACAGTATTTGGACTGTATTGACCTGGTTACAAGGTTGGTTGTCTTGTCATGTCACCATTACATAATATTTGAATACGTGATTAATACGTGATATGATTGAAAAATGGCTGTTCATTTTTAGCTTGAGTATTCGGAGAATAAAGAGAGCTGTTCTAAATGTTACCAACCTAGTCACCAGGTCGAGACAGTCCAAATACTGTACCATAAATGTTACCAACCTAATCACCAGGTCAATACAGTCCAAATACTGTACCATAAATGTTACTAACCTAATCACCAGGTCAATACAGTCCAAATACTGTACCATAAATGTTTAGCTGTAATTGGTTTAAACATATTTTACAGATGTTTCAAACATGTAAATTATTCTACTCACCCTGACGTTGGCGTCGGCCTCACACCTTGGTTAAAGTTTTGCATGCAAGTCCCTATCTCAGTAACTATTGCATGTATTGCCTTGAAACTTTACATAAGCCTTCATAGTCATCAACCCTACTACAATACCTAAGTTGGATAACTCTTGCATGAATATAATACAAATTATTGCCCTTGTTTGACTTAGAAATTATGGTTAAAGTTTTGCATGCAAGTCCCTATCTCAATAACTATTGCATGTATTGCCTTGAGACTTTACACAAGCCTTCCTAGTCATCAACCCTACTACAATAACTAAGTAAGATAACTCTTGTATGAATATAATGCAAATTATTGCCCTTGTTTGACTTAGAAAATCTGGGTAAAGTTTTGCGTGTGCAAGTACCATCAAATCCATGTCTCAGTAACCAGTGCATTTATTGCCTTGAAACTTTACACAAGCCTTCCTAGTCATTAACCCTACTACAATAACTAAGTAAGATAACTCTTGCATGAATGTAATGCAAATCATTGCCCTTGTTTGACTCAAAAAGTCTGGTTAAAGTTTTGCGTGTGCAAGTACCATTAAGTCATATCTCACCAACCACTCAATGTATTTGATGGAAACTTTACACAAGTCTTCCCAGTCATCAACCCTACTACAATAACTAAGTTAGTTAACTCTTGCATGAATATAATGGAAATTATTGCCCTTCTTTGACTTATAACTTTGGTTAAAGATTTACATGCAAGTACTGTCAAGTCCATATAACACCAACCGCCCAATGTATTTGATTGAAACTTTACATATGGCTTTGTAGTCATGAAATCAACTGAATTAATCAAGTCCGATAACTTTTGTCAGATTTTTTTGCAAATTAGGGCCTTTGTTTTACTTAGAAATTTTATAACTCAGCAGTCACTGTGTGTATTTGATTCAAACTTTATACAAGATATTGCAATTATAAGACCTACTCAATTTATTCAATTTTGTAAGTTAGGTAATTCTTATTTGCTTGAATTTGTCATCAGTCTCAATCAAATTTGTACTTCTGTGACAAATATTCGAATAGTCCAGCTTGCTGTCCCTACGACAGCTCTTGTTTTATTGACTCTTAAACTTACATAGTGCATGTAGTCTTATTTCTATAGTTCTTGAAATGGTGATATAAGATGGATTACTCTGAAATTTTTGTCATTTATATACATACCAATAATAATTGTCAGCCTAGGTCAAGTGAATTGATCTTGTCTAAATATTTTCTGTAATGATTTTACAGCAAAAGCGAAGGAACTCTTCCATCAGTCAGTGACCATGTACGATGACGTATTACAGCATATATGCCACGGAGGTCTGCCCATAGATCACAATGACTCCAAAACTTATCGTCACATCAAAGGTAAATTGACAGCTTGTGACATTTCATCCATTTGATTTATTTCTCCTTTAAGATCGGTTTCTATAGTTTTTGTATTTTTTCTTATGTATAGAATTTTTTGAAACTTACCAGTATTTAAGATTAAAGGATGTTTGTGCAATAATCAGAAATAAAAAACACATGAACATGTTAGCATACATATTTGTTTGTATTCTTCATAAACATACCCATCCTTGAAGTTTGGTGAAAAAAATGTAGATTTTACAAGCAATCTAAAATTTATATTTAAAATTGTTTACATCTAGTATTTAATTAAAACTAATACAAAGATGCATGCATATAATAATATATATAATAATTGTCATGGAAATGGTAATTATAAGCTTGAATTTAACTGTTTAGGGTTTTTAGCTCTACTGGCCAAAGGCCAGATGTGCTTATGCAATGGCGTGTTGTCCGTCGTCTGTCGTCTCTGAAGTGTGTTAGCAGCACTTTCTCTGAAACCACTAGGCCAATTAAACTGAAACTTCACATGGATGTTTCTATTGCAGAGGAGACTATTAAGAAGGTTGTTTTTTTTTCAATTTGAAATTCAAGATGGCCACTGTTACTAAAAATAGTCCAAAATTTAAAAATCTTCTGCTCATGAACGGTCCAGCAGATTTTCAAAATGTTTATGTAGTGATGATTACCAACTATAGTTTTGTTAGATTTGTTCAAATGGTGTCCTTAGGGTTAAAAATGACCCCGCTCCGAGGGTTCAATTAGTGGACACGTCATAATAAAAAAATTTATTTATCTTAAATGCAAGATGGCCACCATTATTAAAAATAGTCCAAAATTTAAAAAAATCTTCTTCTCATGAAAGATGAATGCCCCAACAGATTTTCAAAATGTTTATGTAGTAATTATACCAACTATAGTTTTGTTAGATTTGTTCAAATGGTGTTCCTAGGGTTAAAAATGACCCCGCTCCGAGTGTTCAATTAGGGGACGCATGTCATTATAATAAATATTATATATCCATCTGGTCATATTACTATCCAAGAATATATATATAAATGACGGATATTAATATTATGTCAGTTAACTGCCAGGATTAGGTTCCGCAGAAAAACGTACCGATGTTTTCAACTATTTAAAATCCAAACAATGTCACATTTTTTGTCTCCAGGATGTCCATTTTACCAAAAATATGGAAAAAATGATACATACTGAATGGCAGCATGATTGTATATTTAGTTTTGGGAAAAGTAATTCAAGGGGTGTAGGAATATTGTTTAGCAAGGATCTAGATTTTGTCATCCATAAACACATATCTGACCCTGAAGGAAACTATACAATTGTTGACATTACACTGGATGATAATAGGTTGACACTAATAACCTTATATGCCCCAAATCAAGACTCGCCAATTTTTTTTGATAATATAATGAGTATTTCAGACACTATAAATAATAAGGACATAATTATTTGCGGGGATTACAAATTCGTTCAAGATCCAAAATTAGATTACTCTAATTACAAATGTATTAATAATAGAAAAGCTAAAGAAAAGGTTTTAGAAATCAAATCCATTTACAATCTAGTCGACCCATACAGAGAATATTATCCATCCACTAAGCGTTATACATGGAGGAAAAAAACACCCCTACAGAAAGCAAGATTAGATTTTTTCCTCATTTCTGAAAACCTACTTGCATCAATAAGCAAAAGTACTATTGAAGCCAGCTATAGGTCAGACCACTCAATTATCATATTAAAATGTAATTTTAACCAATTTATTAAGGGTAAACCTCTATGGAAGCTAAATAATAGTCTACTCAGTGATGTAAATTATTTAAATACAATTAATGATAAAATTAAAGAAATAAAATGTCAGTATGCTGTACCTATCTATAACATAGACAATATTAATGATATTTGTAATAAAGATATACAGTTTACTATTAATGACCAACTTTTTTTAGAAACACTTTTAATGGAAATTAGAGGTAAAACAATATCTTATTCTTCTTTTAAGAAAAAAGAGACAGATAAGCGGGAATGTGAAATTATACATGAAATAAATAAAATTGAACAATCTCTTAATGCTAGCAACATATCCAATCTCAATATTTTCAAAGAAGAACTTGTAACCTTGCGCAAAAAGAAAATGGAGGGTCATTTTATAAGATCAAGGGCACAATTTATTGAAGAAGGAGAAAAACCTACAAAATATTTTTGCAACCTAGAACATCATAACTTCACAAGTAAAATTATACCTAAAATAGAAATGCCTGATGGTAGCATCATTACAAAACAAGAGGATATTTTAAAAGAAGCTAAACATTTTTATGAAAACCTATATGCAAATAAAGATGAACAACTAATAGACATAGATTTGAATAACAAATTTTTAAATTTTAACATACCAAAGTAAACTGATACAGAGTCCAAGACATTGGAAGGTTTAATTACATATGACCAAGCTTCATATTCACTTAGTAAGATGGTAAATAATCGTTCGCAAGGTACGGATGGTTTTGGTGCTGACTTTTTTAAAGCTTTTTGGGGTAAAATAGGGCATTTTGTTGTTAGGGCTATAAATTATGGCTATATTAATGGGGAGTTATCAGTTACACAAAAACAGGGAATTATTACACTAATCCCAAAAGATAATAAACCTAGACATTTTTTAAAAAATTATAGACCAATATCACTTTTAAATTGTGTTTACAAGATAGCCTCGGGGGCAATAGCAAATAGAATTAAATCTGTTCTTAATAAACTTATCCATGATAACCAAACAGGTTTTATCCAAGGCAGATTTATGGGGGAAAACACTAGAACAATATATGACATTATGCAATCTGCAGAAGATAATAATATCCCAGGACTAATACTTCTGGTAGACTTTGAAAAAGCGTTCGACTCCATGTCTTGGTCTTTTATCCAAAAAGTACTCACTCTTTTTAACTTTGGTGACAGTTTTAAAAAGTGGATTGAAGTTTTATACAAAAATGCAAATCTTGCTGTCAATCAGGGGGGTCACCTGTCAGATTTTTTCTATATAGGGAGAGGTTGCCGACAAGGCGATTCTTTGTCACCATATATTTTTATTCTCTGTGCAGAAATCTTGGCTATTAAAATACGTAATAACAAAAATATAAAGGGTTTAACTATTAACAATAATGAATTTAAATTATCACAGTTTGCGGATGATACATCAGTTGTTTTAGACGGATCTTCTTCTTCACTCAAACATACATTAGAAGAACTCTCTTTTTATGCTAGTATTTCAGGATTAAATGTAAATTTTGATAAGACACATGTAGTTTGGATAGGGGCAAAAAAATATAGTTCAGACTCAATCAAAACTAAATGGAAACTGTCTTGGGGAAGTCAACAATTTAAACTGTTGGGTATAACTTTTGATGTAGATTTAAATAAAATCACAGATATAAATTACAAAGAAAAAAATTACAAAAATAGCAAACTTAATTAAATTGTGGAAGCGAAGATATTTAACTCCCTTAGGTAAAATAACAGTAATAAAAACCTTATTATTACCTATCCTCAATCACCTCTTCTTTTCACTACCTAATCCAAATGAGCATACAATAAAACAAGTTAATGACCTATTTTTTTATTTTTTATGGCAAGGTCCAACGAATAAAAAATGATGTAACAATTAAGAAATATTGTGATGGAGGACTAAAAATGATAAATTTAAAAGCATTTATTGCAGCATTGAAATCTACATGGATAAAGAGACTCATTGTTACAGATGGGCAATGGCAACTTTTAATAAACCATAAAATCAACACTAAAAACATTTCAGATCTGGGTATAAGATATTCTGAAGCCTTAGTTAATGATATTAAAAATCAGTTCTGGAAAGATGTTTTAAAATCTTATATAAGTGTTTTAACACACACTACGGCCACAGAAAACAACTCACTGCAATCAAACATACTGAAAAGTCCAGTCTATTTCAACCCAAACATAAGAATTGGTGGCAAAGATATATTTTATAAAAAATACTATAATAATGGTTTAACTCTAGTAAATGATTTTATAAGAGAAGACGGAAAATTTTACACTTGTGAAGAACTGAACACAATATACAATATTAAAATGAATTTTTTACAATATCATAGTGTGAAGAAAGCAATTGAAGTATACCTAAAACAATATAATATAACCGAATTCTCATCAAAGTTGAATTACCCAACTGTACCGTCTAACATTCAAATATTTTTAAATAGTAGAAAAGGATCAAAAGACATGTATGATATTCTTAACAGGAACAAAAGTTCTCCTACATCAAAACTTAAATGGAACTTAAAATATAACTTTAGTGAGGAAACATGGAAAAATATCTACAAATTCCCATTTCAAAAACCAATAAGCACTACATTACAATGGTTTCAGGCTAGAATAAATCATAGAATATTATCAAACAGACAATTTTTGCATAAAATCAAAATTAAAAATAATCCAATTTGTCTTTATTGCACACAAGAGGAAACCATAACGCACATGTTATGGTCCTGCCCCAAGACACAGTCCATTATAAATGAGTTGAAAACATGGCTATTCTCTATAAATCCAATAGAAATTACTGAAGAAACATTCATTTTTAATATAGGAAAGGGATTATCACAAGTACAATTATATTTACTGTTGGAAACAAAATTTTACATATTCTATACAAAACAACTTGAAACCCCCTTATCTATAGCAAACCTAAAAAACAGACTCAAAAGAACACATAAAATCCTGGAAAATGTAGCTATGAGAAACAACAATCTTGAAAAATTTAAAAAAGATTGGAATCCATGCTCCGATATTCTATCACAATAATTTCAATTTTCAAAATATTACATAAACCTGATAATAGATCTTTATAACTACATAAAACTAAAATCCCTCTCACTTACACAAGTCATGTTAATATAGATGACTGTACTAAAAAATGAAACGATGAATTATTACTATGGTTTTGACTGATGGAGAGATCATAATTAAGGAATTTTTCCTCTTTTTTAAAAAAAAAAAAAAAAAAAAAAAGAATTGTTTACTGGAAGCAATTAGAAAATATCAATTTCCCCTAAACTTAGTAAGACCCCATGTTTATACACTTATCCAAGTATGATATACTGAATATGAGTGAGAATGAGTGAGGGAGACTAGAAAAGCTTAAACATATGTATACAATGTACAGTGTGCGATGGGATGACCCCGACCTATAACACACTTATTGACGGGGAAATAAAAGCATAATAAAAAAAAAAAAAAAAAAAAAAATGGAAATGACTTTGTCTATTTCTTCACAGAAGTATTGTTTGGTGAAGGAGGTTCAGTTTTGTAAAAATGACTGGGTTCCACTGTCTTAAGGGGTCAGGAGGGGCCCCAAAAGGGTAAAAATTTGGAATTACAAAAATCGTTTTCTTAGAACCGGTATGTCAGATTTGTTCATATTTGGCATAAATTATCCCTATGTGTAGGGGTTTGATTGCAGATCAGAATTTAGGGACTTTACAAAATGTATAGGGGCCCTGTAAGGGGACTTAGAATTTGACATAGGAATACCATGGGAAAACAGAAAATTCTCTTTTTTTCATTTAGGCAAAATTATTATTAAGTTGGAGTTCTGAAATATTATCTAGTCATAGGAAATAAAATTGGTTCAATAAGGAGAATTGACTTTCCATAAGGGGCCAGGGTGGGTAAAAAAAGGGTTAAAATAGAAAATGTTCAAAAATCTTCTTCTCAACAACCGGTCTGTAAAATTTGTTCATATTTGATATAGATTATCCCAATGAGTATGGGTTTAAAGTTTGTAAAAATCAAGGGTCTTGTATTTATAGGGCTCTGTAAGGGGACTTTGAGTTTTATAGGAATACTATTGGAAAATGGAAAATTCTCTTTTTTTGTCATTCATTTATGACTTTTTTTAATCAGTTTGAGTTTTGAAACAACTTCAGTCATAACAAATATGATTTTGTTTGATACGAAGGATTGACTTTCTAAAAGGGGCCAGGTGGGGTAACAAAATGATTAAAATTGAACATTGTCATAAATCTTATTTTCAACAACAGGTCAGTTAAATTTGTTCATATTTGATATAAATTATCCCTATGATTAAGAAATTTAAGTTTGTACAAATCAAGGGACACTGGGATGTATAGAGGCCCTGTAAGGGTCTTTGAGTTTTACATAGGAATACTATGGGAAAATTGAAAATTCTCATTTTTTTGTTCATCTGGGTAAATATGTTGTTCAATTTGAGATCTAAAGCATTGTCTAGTAACAATAAATTTGATTTCGTTCAATAAAGAGAATTGAATTTCCATAAGCAGCCATGGGGTGGATGGGGCAATAAGGTTAAAATTGGGAATTTTCACAAATTTCCTCTCAACCTTTCAGTCAAACTAATTCATATTTGATATAAATTATCATTACATCAGCAAGGATTGAAGATTCTGCATATCAAGGGGCTTGAATATATTAGGACCCTGTAATGTGACTTTTACATAGGAATATTGTAGGGAAAACTGATTTTTTTCATTTTGCTTCCATGTGTACAAAAAAAATTCTTTTTAAAATAACAAATCGGTGAGAATGGGTGATTGAAGTTCTGACAAATTAAGGGGCTGGGTTGAATAAGGGTTCTGTACATGGGACTATATTTTTTTTACAGATGAATGGTATGGGAATTGAAAGTATATCCTTTTCATAGCAATTAAGTTTTTGTTCAGTATGGGTGTGGTGGGGGAATTTATCGATAAGTTGTTAAGATGACCCCCCCCCCTCCCACCCCAAAGAGGGTAAATATTGTGGAATTTCAAAAAGTGCTATGGCCACTATGAGTCAGTAGAGCATCCTCAGGCCCCCTTGGGCCTCTTGTTATTAACAAAATCATTTTGGCAGAGTGTCAATTGTTTTTCAATTTTGCAACAAAAATATAGGTGTTTTTTTTATATTTTGATATAGTGTATGGATCAATTTTGCTTAAAACCTCAAAAAATACACTCTGATACCTATTCTATTGACAATTAAAATACAAAATACATTTTACTGCATAATTTGAGAAAAAATAGCTCTTATAGTATGCCATTGTTAAATAAACTGCTGTTGCAAAATTAACGATTTTATACTAAATGACCATATTTGTATGAACATTGAGATTTCTATAATATTTTATATTCAGGTTAAATTGGTATAAACAATTATTTTATACCAGTATGCATATTTCATATAGAACACGATATAAGAGACCAGTTTAGGCGTAGCCGTAAATGAGTGTGCCATTTGAAATAAGGTCAGTTGTAGTATAGTAGTATGTAGTGACTCAGGCAGGTCTCGACAAAGTTGCTTCCCTTTGTGTGTGGAATTAGAGTGAATGAAAAGCTATAGAAAACGTATTAATATACGTATACATGTACATTTAACTAAAAAAAATCAGAACGTTTTTGGCTCATGTTTTTGAAAGAAAAAAAATTAAGAGCTGGTGTCATGCCCATTGCATCTGTCAATTAATCACCATCATGTTATATGAAAGTTTAAATGACTGACTTTGACCTACTTAATGAATCAGGTTAATTCTGGGGTTTAATCATTTTGGTTTTGTTGTTTGACTTTTTCTTAGTTTTGCAATCAAAAGCTTTTTCAAATTAAGTTTTATCAAGTCAATGCAAGTTTATCAGGCACATGACATCATTATGTATAATTATACATTTTGATGGAAGAATTTGATGTGATTTTCAATTTCATAAAAAAGAAGAATTAGAAATATTGATTTGATAAAAAGGGTGCTTTTATATGTTGGGGTGGGGCTTTCATGGGCTTGATTGTAGTGCGTGTTCATCGGTGCTACAATAATTTATGAAATAATTTTATTTATTTTGAATTTATAGATAACCACATGAAAGTGATGATAGAACTTAAGTTTGAGTCACGACTTAAACGTGACAGGAACACGATATATCAGGTAAGGCAATGTACTGGTATTGTATATTACCTCACACCATCAGGTCCAGGAAATCACCAAAACAATAAATAATTAATAACTATTGTTTGACATATAATTTGTTATTACAGAGCCACATTGCAACTATTTCGATTTCGATCAAAATGTTTTTGTTTTTTCAAAATTTCAATCACCAGGGTGTACATAACAATTTCACCAAGGTATACATAACAATTTCTGATTCTGGTACTAAAGAGTCTGCCTTTTTGTCTTGTTTATCTCATAGAAGGTCTGTTTTTTATTGGAATTCTATCAACTTTAGTGTTGTATATAACTGTAAGACATTGGGTGAGTTAAAAGAGCTAGTTCAAAATGCCATAGGCTGTAACAGTGTTACTTGCCCTTGAATTATCATTAATATAACTTTTTACTTACCTAATAGGAACAAGCAGAGCAGCTTTAGTCTCATTAATTCATGGCCAGCTGGGGTCACAGTTGACATAATTATATAAGGAATACTTTAAACAAGCCCAGATCCAGTAGAGATCTAAGGCTTGTTTAAAGTAAATATATTTGGATAATAAACAAATGAAAATTCAAACTGGGACAGTGCCACCCATTATCAGAATATTTAGAATATAACCAAAGGATCATAAGGCGTTGTCCCAGTTTGAATTTTCATTTGTTTATTATCCAAATATATTTCATGCTTTTTGGTGAATTATAGATATTTCTCAGTGAGTTATACATGTACATGTATTTAGTTTAGTTAACTTATTTAAGCTTGATTGTGAAGTAAGCTCGGAGCTTATATGGACCACTGTCGAGGTCATGGGTAAAACCAATACTGAATGATGTTTTATAGAGGCTATCGGTTTTGAGATGGGGATTGAACCTGCAACTTCTAGTGTGAGAGACCAACACTCTATCCACTGTACTACCACTCCGCTGAATTATATTATATAACTGCAATTTTCGAAACATAAAAATTACTAATGATAATTTCATCAAAAAGAATTAAAATACTATATACCCACTTCAATGCTCACAAATACTGGTAAAACATCTGTTTCAGGAGTTTGAAAGTGGAAAATATGACAAGAAAATTGCAAAATGCAGAAATGTTGACATTGACTATGATGCGGCAGAATATTTTAAGAACTTAGAAGGTGAGACGTTTATCCTCGAGTCTTGTAGTGATGATGATACGAGTGAATCTAGTCAATCGACCACCAGCAGCTCCAGTGAAACAGGAAGCATGAACTCAGACAATTCTGCAATAGTGGATAATCATTTAGATGCAGCTATAGCTTGGAGAAGGAAAGACAGTGGAGTAGAAGATAGCATTGATGATGAGGCTGAAGATGAAGTTATTGGCGACCTTCGTTTGGATGAGATGGAAATTGACCAACAGTTTGTCAGGTAAGAATAGGTGGATTTTTTATTCCTATGTATCCTTCAGTCAGGATTGGGCTGAAGATGATTATGGTGTCAAAGTTATTGACGATTGTCCAGACCTTGGTTTGTATGAGATGGAAATTGACCAACAGAGTGTCAGGTAAGAATTTTCATTCCTACATTGTATGTATCCTTCAATCTGGATGAAGCTGAAGATGATTGTGGTGTCAAGAATATTGATGAAATGGAAAATGACCAATAGTGTGTCAGGTAAGAATGGGCAGATTTTCATTTAATGTATGATGTAGAAGATATTGATGATTGTCCGGACCTTGGTTTGCATGAGATAGAAATTGAACAACAGTGTGTCAGGTAAGAATGGGCAGATTTTCATTTAATGTATGATGTAGAAGATATTGATGATTGTCCGGACCTTGGTTTGGATGAGATGGAAAATGAACAACAGTGTGTAAGGTAAGAATGGGCAGATTTTCATTTAACGTATGATGTAGAAGATATTGATGATTATCCGGACCTTGGTTTGGATGAGATGGAAATTGAACAACAGTGTGTCAGGTAAGAATGGGCAGATTTTCATTAAATGTATGATGTAGAAGATATTGATGATTGTCCGGACCTTGGTTTGGATGAGATGGAAATTGAACAATAGTGTGTCAGGTAAGAATGGGCAGATTTTCATTTAACGTATGATGTAGAAGATATTGATGATTGTCCGAACCTTGGTTTGGATGAGATGGAAAATGACCAACAGTGTGTCAGGCAAGAATGGGCCGATTTTCATTTAATGTATGATGTAGAAGATATTGATGATTGTCCGGACCTTGGTTTGGATGAGATGGAAATTGAACAACAGTGTGTCAGGTAAGAATGGTGGGATTTTCATTTAACGTATGATGTAGAAGTTATTGATGATTGTCCAGACCTTGGTTGGGATTAGATGGAAATTGAACAACAGTGTGTTAGGTAAGCATAAACAGATTTTCATTTAACGTATGATGTAGAAGATATTGATGATTGTCCGGACCTTGGTTTGGATGAGATGGAAATTGAACAACAGTGTGTCAGGTAAGAATGGGCGGATTTTCATTTAACGTATGATGTAGAAGATATTGATGATTGTCCGGACCTTGGTTTGGATGAGATGGAAATTGAACAACAGTGTGTCAGGTAAGAATGGGCGGATTTTCATTTAACGTATGATGTAGAAGATATTGATGATTGTCCGGACCTTGGTTTGGATGAGATGGAAATTAAACAACAGTGTGTCGGGTAAGAATGGTGGGATTTTCATTTAACGTATGATGTAGAAGTTATTGATGATTGTCCGGACCTTGGTTTGGATGAGATGGAAATTGAACAACAGTGTGTCAGGTAAGAATGGGCGGATTTTCATTTAATGTATGATGTAGAAGATATTGATGATTGTCCATACCTTGGTTTGGATGAGATGGAAATTGAACAACAGTGTGTCAGGTTAGCATAGACAGATTTTCATTTAACATATGATGTAGAAGATATTGATGATTGTCCGGACCTTGGTTTGGATGATATGGAAAATGACCAACAGTGTGTTAGGTAAGAATGGGCAGATTTTCATTTAATGTATGATGTAGAAGATATTGATGATTGTCCAGACCTTGGTTTGGATGAGATGGAAAATGAACAACAGTGTGTCAGGTAAGAATGGGCAGATTTTCATTTAATGTATGATGTAGAAGATATTGATGATTGTCCGGACCTTGGTTTGGATGAGATGGAAATTGAACAACAGTGTGTCAGGTAAGAATGGGCAGATTTTCATTTAATGTATGATGTAGAAGATATTGATGATTGTCCGGACCTTGGTTTGGATGAGATGGAAATTGAACAACAGTGTGTCAGGTAAGAATGGGCGGATTTTCATTTAACGTATGATGTAGAAGATATTGATGATTGTCCGGACCTTGGTTTGGATGAGATGGAAATTGAACAACAGTGTGTCAGGTAAGAATGGGCGGATTTTCATTTAACGTATGATGTAGAAGATATTGATGATTGTCTGAACCTTGGTTTGGATGAGATGGAAATTGAACAACAGTGTGTCAGGTAAGAATGGTGGGATTTTCATTTAACGTATGATGTAGAAGTTATTGATGATTGTCCGGACCTTGGTTTGGATGAGATGGAAATTGAACAACAGTGTGTCAGGTAAGAATGGGTGGATTTTCATTTAATGTATGATGTAGAAGATATTGATGATTGTCCGTACCTTGGTTTGGATGAGATGGAAATTGAACAACAGTGTGTCAGGTAAGCATAGACAGATTTTCATTTAACATATGATGTAGAAGATATTGATGATTGTCCAGACCTTGGTTTGGATGATATGGAAAATGACCAACAGTGTGTTAGGTAAGAATGGGCAGATTTTCATTTAATGTATGATGTAGAAGATATTGATGATTGTCCAGACCTTGGTTTGGATGAGATGGAAAATGAACAACAGTGTGTAAGGTAAGAATGGGCAGATTTTCATTTAACGTATGATGTAGAAGATATTGATGATTATCCGGACCTTGGTTTGGATGAGATGGAAATTGAACAACAGTGTGTCAGGTAAGAATGGGCAGATTTTCATTAAATGTATGATGTAGAAGATATTGATGATTGTCCGGACCTTGGTTTGGATGAGATGGAAATTGAACAATAGTGTGTCAGGTAAGAATGGGCAGATTTTCATTTAACGTATGATGTAGAAGATATTGATGATTGTCCGAACCTTGGTTTGGATGAGATGGAAAATGACCAACAGTGTGTCAGGCAAGAATGGGCCGATTTTCATTTAATGTATGATGTAGAAGATATTGATGATTGTCCGGACCTTGGTTTGGATGAGATGGAAATTGAACAACAGTGTGTCAGGTAAGAATGGTGGGATTTTCATTTAACGTATGATGTAGAAGTTATTGATGATTGTCCAGACCTTGGTTGGGATTAGATGGAAATTGAACAACAGTGTGTTAGGTAAGCATAAACAGATTTTCATTTAACGTATGATGTAGAAGATATTGATGATTGTCCGGACCTTGGTTTGGATGAGATGGAAATTGAACAACAGTGTGTCAGGTAAGAATGGGCGGATTTTCATTTAACGTATGATGTAGAAGATATTGATGATTGTCCGGACCTTGGTTTGGATGAGATGGAAATTGAACAACAGTGTGTCAGGTAAGAATGGGCGGATTTTCATTTAACGTATGATGTAGAAGATATTGATGATTGTCCGGACCTTGGTTTGGATGAGATGGAAATTAAACAACAGTGTGTCGGGTAAGAATGGTGGGATTTTCATTTAACGTATGATGTAGAAGTTATTGATGATTGTCCGGACCTTGGTTTGGATGAGATGGAAATTGAACAACAGTGTGTCAGGTAAGAATGGGCGGATTTTCATTTAATGTATGATGTAGAAGATATTGATGATTGTCCATACCTTGGTTTGGATGAGATGGAAATTGAACAACAGTGTGTCAGGTTAGCATAGACAGATTTTCATTTAACATATGATGTAGAAGATATTGATGATTGTCCGGACCTTGGTTTGGATGATATGGAAAATGACCAACAGTGTGTTAGGTAAGAATGGGCAGATTTTCATTTAATGTATGATGTAGAAGATATTGATGATTGTCCAGACCTTGGTTTGGATGAGATGGAAAATGAACAACAGTGTGTCAGGTAAGAATGGGCAGATTTTCATTTAATGTATGATGTAGAAGATATTGATGATTGTCCGGACCTTGGTTTGGATGAGATGGAAATTGAACAACAGTGTGTCAGGTAAGAATGGGCAGATTTTCATTTAATGTATGATGTAGAAGATATTGATGATTGTCCGGACCTTGGTTTGGATGAGATGGAAATTGAACAACAGTGTGTCAGGTAAGAATGGGCGGATTTTCATTTAACGTATGATGTAGAAGATATTGATGATTGTCCGGACCTTGGTTTGGATGAGATGGAAATTGAACAACAGTGTGTCAGGTAAGAATGGGCGGATTTTCATTTAACGTATGATGTAGAAGATATTGATGATTGTCTGAACCTTGGTTTGGATGAGATGGAAATTGAACAACAGTGTGTCAGGTAAGAACGGGCAGATTTTCATTTAATGTATGATGTAGAAGATATTGATGATTGTCCGAACCTTGGTTTGAATGAGATGGAAAATGACGAACAGTGTGTCAGGCAAGAATGGGCCGATTTTCATTTAATGTATGATGTAGAAGATATTGATGATTGTCCGAACCTTGGTTTGGATGAGATGGAAAATGAACAACAGTGTGTCGGGTAAGAATGGTGGGATTTTCATTTAACGTATGATGTAGAAGTTATTGATGATTGTCCGGACCTTGGTTTGGATGAGATGGAAATTGAACAACAGTGTGTCAGGTAAGAATGGGCGGATTTTCATTTAATGTATGATGTAGAAGATATTGATGATTGTCCGTACCTTGGTTTGGATGAGATGGAAATTGAACAACAGTGTGTCAGGTAAGCATAGACAGATTTTCATTTAACATATGATGTAGAAGATATTGATGATTGTCCGGACCTTGGTTTGGATGAGATGGAAATTGAACAACAGTGTGTCAGGTAAGAATGGGCAGATTTTCATTTAACGTATGATGTAGAAGATATTGATGATTGTCCGAACCTTGGTTTGGATGAGATGGAAAATGATGAACAGTGTGTCAGGCAAGAATGGGCCGATTTTCATTTAATGTATGATGTAGAAGATATTGATGATTGTCCGAACCTTGGTTTGGATGAGATGGAAATTGAACAACAGTGTGTCGGGTAAGAATGGTGGGATTTTCATTTAACGTATGATGTAGAAGTTATTGATGATTGTCCGGACCTTGGTTTGGATGAGATGGAAATTGAACAACAGTGTGTCAGGTAAGAATGGGTGGATTTTCATTTAATGTATGATGTAGAAGATATTGATGATTGTCCGTACCTTGGTTTGGATGAGATGGAAATTGAACAACAGTGTGTCAGGTAAGCATAGACAGATTTTCATTTAACATATGATGTAGAAGATATTGATGATTGTCCAGACCTTGGTTTGGATGAGATGGAAATTGAACAACAGTGTGTCAGGTAAAAATGAATGGATTTTTCATTCCAACGCATCCTCCGCATATTTTGAGTGAATCTAAATGATTTGTGCACTTAGTGAACAAGGTGTTTTTTTTAAAATAAAATCTATTTTGTTTTTAAGTTTTATTGAAATCCTGTGACCACATTACAAGGGTCCTTCACATTTTTATTAACCAAACAATGTGTTAAAGAGCAATTGAATTAATTTTGGTTAATTTAGCAATTTGTTGAAATCTTTAAATGTAGCAGTAATATATCTTAAACCACATTGTTCTTTACATTTTAAATTAAATGACAAATTGATCAGTATATTCAGCTAATGGGGTGTTAAACAACTACCAGTAGTCTATTCATAATTTTTTTTTTTTCAATGGGGTTTAACTTTATTTCAACATATTTCAGGTTATATATGGCATATCCAGTTTTGTTGGTGGAGGAAGACCTCAGATTGAATCTGAGTAGAACCACCGTCCTTCCGCAAGTAACTGGCAAACTTTCTCACATAAAGTTTTTGGACCAGGCGGACCTCAAACCTACAACCTTAGCGGTGAGAGGTAAGTGGTCTTGAGATGGCGCCTTAGACCACTTGGCCACGGAGAACCCTTTTATTCATTAAGTTAATACTGCAGGTCAAATAGACCTGGACATACCTACATTCTACTAAAAATGGATTTTTTTCTATTTTAGGCATGCTGAGGAGAAGATTCCACAGGGAGATGAGGACAGTAATGGTTCACACGTTAAAACAAGTCAGAAAGGTCAACATGAAGAAGTGTGGTCAGCTGGAATGAATGATTCATCAGAGTGTAGTCATAGCAATGACTCTCACGTGGAAAGGAGAAAAAAGAGACGATTAACCCATCAAGATAATATTACGGAGTCGGACAGTTGTAAATATAATCAGGATGGTGTGCCAGGAACCAGTTATATTGACAGATTATCTGCTTGTTCATATGACTCTGGTAAGGGAACCAGCATATCCTCTCAGCAGTCACGAGTGTCTCTGAGAACATCAAGATTAGGGAGTGGTACCAGCAGTCATGGAAGTCAGGAGCTCGGAGAATCTTTCAAAAGTTCTGGTTCACAAGACAGTTTAACGTCACAATTGAGAAAAAATCCGAAAATAGAATCATTTGAGGAAGTGTTTGTAGGTAAGTGATTGCAGAAATCATAAACTGACATTTATTCTTGAGTTATCTGCTCATTACCATATTCTCCCATGAACTAATACACATTATGATTAGGTGGTGTGTTATATAAAAAATTCAGAGCCAAATTTGGGGGTGGGGGGGGGGGGGGGGGGGAGTGGGAGTGGGGTATACAGGGGAATGCGGTATCATTTATACGCGGGAATACAGCATTTATTGTTTGAATACTGGTATTTTTTCAACTGCCTAATGTCTTCATCTTGATCATCTTGGGTTGACCTTTATAAAAACTATTTTCATCTTATATCTTGACGAATCTGATTGATATGAAAAAAATGTATTGCTTCTATAAAAAAAACTATGGAGATAGAATTAAACATGAAATTATCTGCCTCCAGCCTACATTAGTCCATGATCCCAAACTGGACTCCACACTTGGCAAAATGTTTTGGTGGGTGGTTAGTTGTGTATATGATGATTTAAGAGAAGGCACATACTAATATATACATTTTAAGGAGGGTTTCATGTTGAATCCATGTGTGGGATTGGGGAGAAGGGGGTTGTTGCGCCAGATTTTAAGTCAATTTCATCATACTTGTCCCCCTGCACCCTGTGACCATATATAATATTACATGTACATGTATATATGATTATTATAGTATCCATTTTTTTATTTGATCTAGAAGAAGAGGAAGAAGAACCTTTGAGAAAGAGAACAAAAACATTGGATGATTCAAGTAGAGTTGTAGGTGATGGTCTTTGTCCTAAACTAGAACAAGAGACAGAGACAGAAGATATTGCTGATACATCCTGCAAATAAACGAAAACAGTGTTGGATGTTTGGCTTGGAGTCATCAGAAGAGATGCAGGACTTTAAATGCCAGTGTTAAACATTTGGTGATACTGTACAGGTTATATAAAGGTTCAATTTGACACTGGTTTCTAGTTACCGGTACAAGATATAACTGGTTTGGATTTGTAAAAGTGTATTTAAAAGTACACTCAAGTTATATATGAAAACACAACACAGGATGAGATATAAAAACACAACACAGGAAGAGATGTAAAAACACAACACAAGAAGAGATATGAAAACACAACACAGGATGAGATATGAAAACACAACACAGGAAGAGATATGACAACACAACACAGGAGGAGATACGAAAACAAAACACAGAAAGAGATATGAAAACGCAACATATTTAGCACAAGTATTGTATATCCATATCCTACAGTAATTATTGTCTATTGATGTTATTGGTTGTTTACCAGAGATGTTACTGAATAATTTGGTACCTCCTGCATCAGCATCACTCTTATCCATTTCCAAGTAATAAGTAATTTCCCCTCTAAACACTGTTGCTTTTTAATATCTCTTCCTGTGTTGCATTTTCACATCTCTTGAGCGTGTATGTATAGACAGATTATAGTGGGAAGTCAATGAATATTAAATATTGGGAATGCATTAATGCTTTAAGAATCTCACTACCTGGTATTAATTTTGTTATGACTGTTTATTCTTCAAGTAGTTTAGTAATGTATTTGTTATGACTGGTTATTGGCAAAATGTTTTGTTATACATTTATTATGGCTGTTGAAACTGCAAATAGTTTAATATTAATACATTTGTTATGACTGCTTATTCTGTATGTAATATATTAATACATTTGATATGACTGCTTATTCTGTATATATATTATATTTGTTACGACTGCTTATTCTGTATGTAATATATTAATACATTTGATATGACTGCTTATTCTGTATATTATATTTGTTACGACTGCTTATTCTGTATGTAATATATTAATACATTTGATATGGCTGCTAAATTTTAATAGTAAATACAGTTAAGATATGTTTTTATTATAACTGCTTATTGTTCAAGTATTTTAGAGACATGTTTGTCAGTTAGAGATATTTCTATTATGACTGCCCGTTATGAAAATATGTAAGATATATTTTTGTTATGACTGCTTATTCGGCAAGATATTTTTATTATACTGCTATCTGTAGTTTTGTAAATAGTTTACGGTAGTAATATATGTTATGGTTGCTTTAACTACATATTTTAGCTCACCGGGACGAATGTCCAAGTAGAGCTATTGCCATTACCCTGCCTTTGTCGGCGGCGGCGGCGTCTGTAGACACCCTGGTTAAATTTTTGCATTTAGTTGCGTTGAAGTTTTACATATCTATGCAACCACTCACTGGATATAAATGAAACTTTGCCTGTGTGTTCAGCAACTTCAGTGGAACACAAAAGGACAAGAACCATAACTCTGGATTGCATTTTGGCAGAATTATGGCCCTTTTTGGACTTAATTTTTCAGGTTAAAGTTTTTTATCAGGTAAGATATCTATGCAACCACTTATTGGATATGAATGAAACTTCACATGTGTGTTCACCATCATTGATGGAACACACAAGACAAGAACCATAACTTGGGGTTGCATTTTGGCAAAGTTATGGCCTTTTTGGACTTAATTTTTCATCTGTAGACACCCTGTTTAAAGTTTTGCGTTTAAAGTTTTGGTGTTTGCCTCCAATCTAAATCTTTGCATGGGTGGTGAGTTTTACCCAATCGGCGAGCTTTGTTGTTTTCTGACAACTCTTGTTATTATACTGCTAGTTTTGGAAATAGTTATTTAATATATCTGTTATGGTCGTTTAGTCTACAAATATCATAGGTTTCGCTATAATTATATATTCTGCAGTCGTCATACCGGTAGTCTCTTTGATTCACAGAACCACAGCATGGTCTAGTGGAAGAGCGTCTGCCTTGCATGTGAAAGGTCGTGGGTTTGATCCCCGACTGGGTCATACCAAAGACTTAAAAAATAGTACTAGAAGCTTCCTCACTAAATGATGCTCAGCATTGAGTTAATAGTTCTAGATCTGGTCAGCCCGGTATCAGTATAATGTGACTGGGTGGGGTATCATACCATGTGTCTGTGGCATGATACCCCAGTGTAGCAGCGCTTGGAATACTGTCTCGTGTAGACACTGTCACGATATTTCGGAAATATTGTTAAAAGCGACGCTAAACACCATACAACAATTTTTTACTCCGAATATTTTATTCTGAGATTTATATTTATTTTATGAAAACATGATTACAATCAGAAATAGGTTTGTTCATAATGAGTTGAAGAAAGCAAACAGTCAATTTTGGAGAAAATTGTATATTGAGAACTGTAAGGCTGAAGGTTTTTAAATAACATTCCTTTTAAATAATCGTAATAATTAATTTCATTTCATTAATGAATTCCTTTAATTGTATTTCGTATATACAGATGTCACCACTTTATCATATGGAAATCTTAGATTTATGAAAGTAAGATGGTTGTCCAAATAATTAATATGCCACAGAATTTAATTAAAATAGTGTAAAAAAAACAATGTCTGGGACATTATTTTAGAAAAACATACTTTTTTATATCTTCACAAGAAAGGTGCAGTGGCATAAAATGTCTCTGTCCATCTCTGCAACAAACTTGATTTGATGACCAACTTCTGAAAGGGTCCATGTATTTAATTGATAATTAGTGTGCATTTTTATAATTATAAAGTACTGGACATCTAATTGTAATCTGTACAGTTTCCATTGTATGAGAATGCCATTATTTAACGCTCAGTTTTATTTGTTGAATTAAATATCATCAGACTTAAGCTCATCTACACTGGCATTTGAGCTATGTATTTGTTTATTTTTTTTTATGCCCCCCAAACAATTTTTTGGGTGGCATATAGTAATCTCAGCATCCGTCCGTCCGTCTGTCTGTTCATCCATCCGTCCTTCCGTCCGTCCTTCCATCCTTCTGTCCATCCTTCTGTCCGTCCTTCCGTCCGTCCTTCCGTCCAGTATTTCGTTTCTGGCCTGTAACTTTGTCATGCATAGATGGATTTTGTTTATACTTGCAACAAATGATCAACAGAACAAGACGACGTGTCGCGAGTAAGACCCACACCCGTACCTCAAAGGTAAAGGTCACAATTTCAGTTTGTTTGACAACACTTTGAGTTTATGTGAGATTTCGCTTCTGGCCTGTCACTTTGTCATGCATAGATGAATTTTAATGATACTTGCTACAAATGATCAACATAACATCATGACATGTTGGGGGACATGTGACACTTAACAGTGACATTTCTTGTTTGTCTTTAATTTTCTTTCCCTATCTTTGAATATCTGCCACCACCTTAATTATATTGTACAAAATAACGATTTTAGAAATTTGGTGATTTTTCGTACTGTCCAATCAGAACAAGTGTTGTTGTTTTTTTATATATGGAATTATGAAGTTATAAACAGGATCCTCTCCACCCAGTTAAGTCTAATCATCATCATAACCATAGATAATACAATGTTAAAGTAGTTCAAGTACTGATAGCCAGGCTGTAACAAATATTCATACGCCTTCCAAATTTTCATCAATATCACTGCCGTGTTTTATTTTATGCAATATTTTTAAAAATGACATAATATAATGTCCATCAAAATTTTTTTATTGTTTTATTTGTTGCCTTAGAAAATTATATAAAACACATGAAAAAAAAGTAGTCCCTGTCGCGTATGATCATTTTGGCGGTGATCAACCCTGCAAAGCTTGGACACGACGACATAAGCAGGGTTATGCATTTGGCACAAAGCCTGGCTTAAAAAATAATCAATTTGCCAAATGTTTTGGCAACAATATTGTGTCAGTCATAGATATTTAAAAGTAATGGGGAAGAAAGTTTAAAGATGAACAGAAAAAATAAAGTGAAATGTAAGTCGTCAAATAAGTAGGCTGCTGTTAGTGCTAGTGCTCACCTGGAACTGTGGTAAGGGATTTAACCCTCTTGGATCTAGTCAAATAATAACAATCATAAAAACAAGGCTTCTGTTTCCCCAACACATTTAAGTACATGTATATACTTCAATACCTTAATTCTAAGAAAGCAGCCAGGTGATCATGATTTCAGACTGGTTCCATTAAAACTTCATATGGTTATATTGATACTGATTTTATTGTAAAAATCAGTCAAAATTGAGTTAAGTTTTTAAAATGTTGGTGAAACAGGTGCCAGTTTTTGATAACACATAGGTTGGGTTATATGCCATCATTATTATATACTTTCATTGAATAATATTTAAAAATTGTTAATATTATATATATTTATATTTTTTTTTTTACCAAACTTTTTTTTTAAATTGATTTTGTTGTTATGTCTGTTGGTAAAATTAAGCTATAATTATATAATGCTTGTCTGTTAAGATTAAATTAGCAAAATGGTTCAACAATAATATTTATTTATTTTTATTTTTTTTTTTTTCAGTCACCCATTTGGATGACCCATTTATTCTCCCCGTCCTAGGTGTGCGGGGGTCAGGGAGGACCATCCCCCTACACACCTTACAATTTCAAAATAAATATATATATCTATATCAATAGCATATAAAATAATTCACCACTTTCATTCATCTTTCATTCCTCAAAGAATTCAATTTTGTAAATGTATAATACTTCATAACTGTATATATATATTACTTGATCTCTATTAAGAATGGGGAGAATAAATAATAAAAAAAGAGAAAAGAAAGGTGAAGATAATAATAATGATAATAAAAAATATTGGGGATAAGGTGGGTGGGGGGGGGGGGGGGGGGGGCCAAAAGAGGTTGAAGCAAATATCAAAGACATATACAGTCCACATCCAAGTTTGATTTTTTTTTTTTAAATTAAAGAGAAAAAAACAATAACAAAAACAGACTATATATAAATACGTTATTTTACAGGATAAGTTTAAGTATGATACTCCAGTCTTCCTCAAATTTGTCAGATAGTCCGTTCTTAACAGATATACATCTATTTACGTCAAACATGGATTTCATACTCATCAGGAGTCCTTTATTGGAAGGAGTGGCCTCCAAGCATCTACTTGCATAAATGTATCGTTTTATCTCAAGAATTAACAAATTCTCTGTTAATGTTCTTTTATCATTTTTTGAAATCCCAAATAGAAGCTGAGTTTCATTCCATTGTATTTGAATATTTATATTATTTAGATGCATTATTACATTTGATAAAAGTTCTTGTGTATGAGAGCAATGCCAAAAGATATGTTGCAATGTTTCTGTCTGTTTCTTACAAAAAGTACATTTTTCATTTGATTTAATCTTTATCAAAGTGAGGTACCTATTAGTGGGGAGAATTCGATGTAGAAGTCAATATTGCAACCACTGGAGTTTAGTGTCTCTTGTTACTTGGAAAGGAATGTTATAGTATATATTCCAATCATTTTCATTTATATCATACATTTCATTCCATTTATTCTGGCTTGTTGGTTTCTCATTATTTCTATTTAAAACGTCATATATTGGTTTAGTCCCAGTTTTGTTTTTCAATATTGGAAACACATGTGATGGAATGAAAGGATTTGGTTCCTTTTTATGTTCACTTTTCAGTTTATTGACTTTTTTAAATTGTTTGATTGCTGTTGTCATACCGAGCAAATGTAGATAGTTAATTTTGATATCTGTAATTTTCTCAAAATCTTCTTTTGTGTAGAATTTACCATTAGTATCAATTAAGTCATTTATATACATTATGCCTTTATCATACCAACTTATAAGAAAAACACTCTGTTTTCCAATCAATATATGATGATTATAAAAAAGTGGCATTTTAAGAAATTTTTCATAACTATTTACTTTGTAACTATTTAAAAAAGTTACATAAGAGTTTAGAACATCTTTCCAAAAGTTGTTTTTTATAGATTTTAATAATTTTTCTGGGTAGTGTTTACCACAAGTTAAAAATTTATTTAAATCAAAATATGAGTTACACAAGTCTTAATATATGGTAAAAAATCATCAGTTAACAAGAAAAAATCAAGCCTGGCTTGTTGTAAAGGCCTAGTGCGTCTCCAGGTATATCTTTTTATATCTGGATAAAATTCTCTAAAGGGATCAAATAATTGTTTATCATTAATAATGTCTAGCAGGGTATCTCTAGCTTTCTTGTTATTTATTGTTTTGTAGTTATTATAATCCATTGAAGGATTAAGTACAAGATTAAAATCACCACATATCATGTAGGAGTTACTTCCCATGTCATTGATAGTTTTAAAAATATTTTGATAAAAGCTAGGTTCATCTTTATTTGGTCCATATACAGTAACAAGTGTGAAACGTTTTGATTCAACTGTCATATCTAATGCTACAAAATTTCCATATTCATCATGAATTTCATTATGTACTTTGCACTCAAAGTTTTTGTTAAATAATATAGCAACACCTCTAGAATTTGACTAAAATAACAATCACCATTCCATTGGGCATATATAAATTTCTTCTGTGACTCAGTAAAATGTGTGTCTTGCAGACAATTTATATGGCATTTCTTATCCTGTAGGTATTGAAATACATCTACTCTTTTTCTGTTACCATTCAGGCTGCGGCAGTTTAGGGACAACATTTTTATATCAGTCATTATGTTTCTTTACAGTTATTCTGAACATAGGATAGGACCTTACTAATTTCAACTTTGTACGGCAACACAAATGGGCAGAGGCAGGGGAAACATATGAAAAAAAATGTGTACAGAACATAACACAGAGTGCAGTAAGACTACGGGTGTAGAGATTAAATGTTTTTGCCAATAACAATTAAGATCAATAATTACAAATATGGCATATCGACACATTCACATACATAAAAACAAATAAACTTTCATACTTGATTTCAAATAAATCAACAATAGTATACATCCTGGTCAACAGTTAATATCATTTAGACTTACTGAAGTGTGCAATTCCATGACATTTTGCACATGAAACATATCTGAATATATAGTACTCCATGTTTTTTTTACACTATCCACACACTTATTGTTATATGTGTAATCCATTTACAGTTAAAATTGTACCTAGTGCTTTAAGATTATCCAGTAACACAATTAAACCTCAATAAAATTATGATCATATTTGCTCGAGGCAACTGTGGCTATTAAAACGTGGCATTTTAACGTCTTAATCAAAAGGTTTTTTCCTTGTTTCACTTTAACATTGTAATCAAAATATTATTTCCTTGTTTCACTTTAACATTGTAATCAAAAGACTATTCCCTTGTTAACATTTGTTTTAAGTTTATATTGTATCAAAATATTTCACTCTTGGGGGAAGAATTGTGCAGCATTTACTTATTTTTACTTCATTCTCAGTTTTTGAGATGTATTATATTTAATGGCAGCAGAACTTTGGTTTCACTTGATTCTCAGTTATTAAGGGGTATTGTTTAAAGGGCAGTAGGACATTTTATTTCATCATACATTGTATATATATTTACTAATTCACTAATAATCAGTAAGTGGAGAGGGGTGGAGAGTAGATGTTTTTCATAAAATTTGCCATTATACATGTTGATTATTTTATTTTTGTGACATTCCTTTGGGAAATAAAAGATTGTTTGGAATTAGATTTTTTTTTTAATTTAACACACATTTTTATTTTACCAATATACGTTAAAAGAATATTGTAGTCTTTAATTTACAAATAACCTTCAAAGACTTGACCTTCCTTCATTAGATGCACTGATCAGTATCTAGGAGTTTATGTGTGAATGTTTTTATGTCTCACGAGCAGTTGTATGCACAGTTCAATATGAAGGGGACACATGGCAACTCTCACTTGACAATAGTTTTGAAAATTATATTTATATTTTGATATACTAAGTAATTATCTTATATAATGCAAGCATGTAATTAATATACACCAGTATGAATACAGACCCTTTATTTCATTTTTGGGAAGAAGTATAAGGCTTTTAAACATTGTAATTTTCACATTTTGTTTCATTAGTGCAAAAAGGTCACGTAGGTGTCAAGTGCCTTCATAGTTTATGTGACACATTTTTGTTTTAATGAAATGACTTGCAGACATCTATGACAAAGAGTAAAATATAAATTAATTTCATTAGTTTTTATCAGTACAATTTAAAAAAAAAATCCAAGGAAAAATCAACTTGTATTTTTAACATTTTTCACTCATATTTTCAAACCTGGCATTGGTAGCACTAGTTTGATAATAACTGATAGTAATTTATGTACTCTGAGGTTTCAGGTAGCAATACGTGAAGTTCATGTTTAATGTTCATGGGTGTACAGATGATTTGATGTGCGAACAGGAGTGAAATCAACTTTAAACATTGCCAATGTGGCCTTTAAATGTATTTTGATATAATTTTGTGTGATCTCCATTCCATAATAATAGAGAACTTATGGAACTACATTTAGTATGTTTAAATCATATTCTCATAATGCTCATGTAATTATTCTAGGGTAAATTAACTTGAAAGAAATCTGCTAGAAATTGTTTATTTAACATATATCTCTAACCCATTTTTGTCTCATTAGCATTTTTACAAAATACTGATCTCAAAACTGACCAATACAAAATCTTGTTTATTTTTTACAGCTCAAGGTATTCACAAACATGTTTCATTTGATACATTTCATGCATCCGTTACAAAAAACACTGTTTATTTTTAAGCACAGGTACTTTGAAAATACAATTGAGAATTTCACTACTTTTAACAGTGAAATTTTTTTTTTTTCATAATTTCACTATTTTAAACAATGAAAATACTATTAATAATTTCATTACATTTAACAGTGAAAAAGGTAAGTCACTAAGAATTCTCTATTATTAATAAAAAGACATATTTTAAAATATAAATGACTATTACTAAACTGGTGTATTCATGTTATGATTCTATTAAAACTTAAAATCATTCTCTCTAGCAGTTTTGCATGAATAAAATATGTTTATGCCACTATCAATACCGTTAGCATAAATTTTTACCATGTATGTGTTTGGTTTAAGATACAATGTATGCGACATTCAATATTGTTAGCACTAAGCATAATTTACCGTTTATGTGTATAGTACACAATACAATGTATGCGACATCCAATATTGTTAGCACTAAGCATAATTTACCATTAATGTGTATAGTACACAATACAATGTATGCGACATCCAATATTGTTAGCACTAAGCATAATTTACCATTTATGTGTATAGAACACAATACAATGTATGCGACATCCAATATTGTTAGCACTAAGCATATTTACCATTTATGTGTATAGTACACAATACAATGTATGCGACATCCAATATTGTTAGCACTAAGCATAATTTACCATTTATGTGTATAGTACACAATACAGTGTATGCGGCATCGAACAGTGTTAGCACTAAGCCTTATTTACCATTTATGTGTATAGTACACAATACAATGTATGTTGCATCCAATATTGTTAGCACAAAGCATAATTTACCATTTATGTGTATAGTACACAATACAATGTATGCGACATCCAATATTGTTAGCACAAAGCATAATTTACCATTTATGTGTATAGTACACAATACAGTGTATGCGGCATCGAACAGTGTTAGCACTAAGCCTAATTTACCATTTATGTGTATAGTACACAATACAATGTATGCTGCATACAACATTGTTAGCACAAAGCATAATTTACCATTAATTTGTATAGTACACAATAAAATGTATGCTGCATCCAACATTGTTAGCACTAAGCCTAATTTACCATTTATGTGTATAGTACACAATACAATGTATGCTGCATCCAACATTGTTAGCATTAAGCATAATTTACCATTGATGTGTATAGTACACAATACAATGTATGCGACATCCAATATTGTTAGCACTAAGCATAATTTACCATTTATGTGTATAGTACACAATACAGTGTATGCGGCATCGAACAGTGTTAGCACTAAGCCTAATTTACCATTTATGTGTATAATATACAATACAATGTATGCGACATCCAATATTGTTAGCACAAAGCATAATTTACCATTTATGTGTATAGTACACAATACAGTGTATGCGGCATCGAACAGTGTTAGCACTAAGCCTAATTTACCATTTATGTGTATAGTACACAATACAATGTATGCTGCATCCAATATTGTTAGCACAAAGCATAATTTACCATTAATGTGTATAGTACACAATAAAATGTATGCTGCATCCAACATTGTTAGCACTAAGCCTAATTTACCATTTATGTGTATAGTACACAATACAATGTATGCTGCATCCAACATTGTTAGCATTAAGCATAATTTACCATTTATGTGTATAGTATACAATACAGTGTATGCTGCATCCAACTTTGTTAGCACTAAGCATAATTTACCATTAATGTGTATAGTACACAATACAGTGTATGCGGCATCAAATGGTGTTAGCACTAAGCCTAATTTACAATTTATGTGTATAGTACACAATACAATGTATGCTGCATTCAATATTGTTAGCACAAAGCATAATTTACCATTGATGTGTATAGTACACAATCAAATGTATGCTGCATCCAATATTGTTAGCACTAAGCATAATTTACCATTTATGGGTATAGAACACAATACAATGTATGCTGCATCCAATATTTTTAGCACTAAGCCTAATTTACCATTTATGTGTATAGTACACAATACAGTGTATGTGGCATCCAATATTGTTAGTACTAAGCCTTATTTACCATTTATGTGTATAGGACACAATACACTGTATGCAACATCCAATATTGTTAGCACTAAGCCTAATTTACCATTTATGTGTATAGTACACAATACAATGTATGCAACATTCAATATTATTAGCATAAAGCATAATTTACCATTTATGTGTATAGTACACAATACAATGTATGCGACATCCAATATTGTTAGCACTAAGCCTAATTTACCATTTATGTGTATAGTACACAATACAGTGTATGTGACATCCACTATTGTTAGCACAAAGCCTAATTTACCATTTATGTGTATAGTACACAATACAATGTATGTGACATACGATATTGTTAGCACAAAGCATTTATGTGTATAGTATTGTGATATACTGCAATAAATGGGCATAATTGTCAAAAATGAAAGGGTCTCATCAAATCATAGAAATTGTGAAAAAGTAATTTGGTCAACCCTGTGTTTTTTCCTGCTCATTTGGACTAACAGAGGACAATCTATAGAAACAAGTCACTTTTAGAACCATTGGCAATGTGTTCAGTGTTCCAGAAGCACATGTTTCTATATGTAGAACAGTACAAAATAAATTGGTGTGTTCATCACATAGTTTTGTGTCACCATATACATGTACAAGTATTCCTACTTTTTCTTATTAATTTGAAATGTTTTAAGCTGTAAATTTTTTTTTTTTTTTTTTAAAAATATTTTAATACCAAGCACATGTGTACATAATTACATACGCTTTAATATTTTATTCATTTGTACTGGTATATTGGTTAATATTGAATATAAATCATTTCCATATATGTTTGTACATTTACTAAGTTTTACAAATGAAGTAGGCTGTCAAAAGTTAAAATTAGATTAAGGAGCCCCTTTTTTAGTTAATAATACAGAAATTGTAAAAATAGTGATGGGGAGGGGGGAGGGGGGGAGAAGACAAAGGAGTCTTGATTTAGTATATAAAATAGAAATAATTTAAAAAGATAAATAACCCCTTATTTAGTAAATAAGACAGAAACTGTAAAATGAGATAATGAGGAATTTGTATCTAACAAATGAAATAAAAGTAATTTAAATAAATAAATGAGCTCCTCATTTAGTAAATAATACAGAAGTTGTGAAATCAGATAAAGGAGGGCCCTTATTTAGTAGATATTTAATTAAAGAAATTACAATAGATATATGAGTTGAGCCCTTTATTTAGTAAATAATACAGAAGTTGTGAAATTAGATAATTGGGGGAGGGGGGCCTCTTATTAAACAATAGTAATCACAATAGATAAAGGAGTTATGGAATTAGAAATAAGGGCCTTTATTTAGTAAATAATGTTGCTGAATAATGAACAATAAACTACATTGTTGTGATATATGTCAATGTGGTTATTCGTATTATGTATAATGTGCATGTACACATTGGTCTATAAATAAAAAATGTAAATAAAAGAATTATTTCCAGAAATGTGTTGTGTTTGTACTTACACCAGGGATCGATAAATATGCTTCAATTTTACAGTTTATGTTAAAAATGATAGTTTAACAAAAAATATGATGATGCAAATGATGTTTCTGTAACAGTGGATGTTGAAAATGATGTTTCTCTTAAAATTGATGTTGGAAATGATGTTTCTGTTATAATCGATGTTGGAAATGATGTTTTCTTAAAATTGATGTTGGAAATGATGTTTCTGTTATAATCGATGTTGGAAATGATGTTTCTGTTACATTTGATGTTGGAAATGATGTTTCTGTTACATTTGATGTTGGAAATGATGTTTCTGTTATAATAGATGTTGGAAATGATGTGTCTGTTATAATCTATGTTGGAAGTTATGTTTCTGTTACATTTGATGTTGGAAATGATGTTTCTGTTATAATAGATGTTGGAAATGATGTTATGATGTTTCTCTTATAATTGATGTTGGAAATGATGTTTCTGTTATAATAGATGTTGGAAATGATGTTTCTCTTATAATTGATGTTGGAAATGATGTTTCTGTTATAATTGATGTTGATAATGATGTTTCTGTTATAATTTATGTTGGAAATGATGTTTCTGTTATAATTGATGATGATAATGATGTTTCTGTTATAATCTATGTTGGAAATGATGTTTCTGTTATAATTGTTGTTGGAAATGATGTTTCTGTTATAATCTATGTTGGAAATGATGTTTCTGTTATAATTGATGTTGATAATGATGTTTCTGTTATAATTGCTGTTGGAAATGATGTTTCTGTTATAATCGATGTTGGAAATTATGTTTCTGTTATAATCGATGTTGGAAATGATGTTTCTGTTATAATTGGTGTTGGAAATGATGTTTCTGTTATAACTGATGTTGGAAATGATGTTTCTATTAAACTTGATGTTGGAAATTATGTTTCTGTTACAATAGGTGTTGGAAATGATGTTTCTGTTATAATAAATGTTGGAAATGATATTTCTGTTACAATAGATGCTGCAAATGATGTTTCTATTACAATAGATGTTTGAAATTATGTTTCTGTTATAATTGATGAACAGAACTTTAACCTGTCATGTGTTAAAGTTGGCATTAATCCCAATAAAAAATATATAGTTACAAATGATCTTTGTGCATACGAAAAAGGCCTTTTTTATGTATCGGCGTGCCATGAAACAATATTCAATCATTTGTGCAAATCTGAAGGAAACATTAACAGTCCTCATCTGTTTTTCTGAAATTCTCCGAAACCAGGAAATTGAAGGGAACAAACAACTGACATACAGAATGGTACACTCTCTAGTCAGCTGACAATTTCCTTGCTTTCTCTATATTAGAGCATCAGACAATGATTTAGCAATATAATATTGTGGTCGATGCGAAGCAGAATAAATGAATGGTGGCATATCTGACGACACATTTTCAGTGAATAATATTGAAAATATTGACAATCTATCACATAGTTTACATTCACATGGGCGTTGCATTTTACTCCCACCGAGGAACACTAATAAACATATTCAAACCAACATTCCTAATGATAAGGTAAGATATATTTATTAAATAGATTATGAAACTAGGCTAAATTTGTAACGTAACTCATGGAACAAAAATAGAATTGTCAATGTTCTGCCAAACATGTTAATACAATGTTATGTAATGGAGAAGACCTTTATAAGATTACATCTCCTGTTCTAATTCATACTTATACTTCAACTGATTTAGATGTATGTAAATGTGAATTAATATGTTTCAACCAAGAATATTATAATCATCAATGCCTCTGCAAGATTGCTAGAAAACATAGCCGCCGACACAACAACTGAAAGAGCAACAAAAAGACTTTGGTTTTAAAACATCTTTAGAGGAGTAACTGTTATAGTGACCAATTTTGTAGTAAAACTTATTTAAAATTAAATTGTTCATTTATTGGAACATTACATTTTTATGCTATCAGAGTGGGGGTGTTGTTTTTTTTCAATTGCTTTTATTTACACTTAGGTTCATCAGAACAGCATAAGCATCAATATACAAATTTCTATATTATCATAATATAATGGTGACATGTAATAAACGTACATACAAGCATAGCTTAAGGAAACGGCTGTGTAATAATATTAATATTAAATATCAATTGTTAGTATAAATAAACTTGTAACGGTCATGAATTTATAATACCTGCATTATATTTTAAGAGCGCAATCTCGCCTGACCCCAGTCATACCATAACTACCTTTTGTGTTTAGTGAATGCAATAATCAACGTTCACGTAATGAATACATACTAATTGTTTAGTTAATTTTTATAAAATCAAGTTGAATCAGTTTTAATAAAATACATTGTTAAGCTCATTTTCTAAAACAATATGTAATAATTTACTTGTTTGATCCTCTTTTAATGATTATATACAAATGTTGTACTAAAAACATGATATAATTCGCATGCTTGTTACCTGTATAATTAAAACCCCACAAGAATATTGATTGATAATTACATGGTAAAACAATAAGAATACACTGTCACAATTTGTTTTCTTCTTCAATTAAATAAATGTATTGGTATATCATCCAGTTATATTGTGATTTTCTTTCTTCTTTCTTTACAACAAAAATAAAACTGCATGAAGGGTAGTTATAGGTCATTTATGATAACATTAGGTTATGTCATAGAATGCAGATTACATGGTTTAGAATTGTTTACACTATTGTTTCAAAATCAACACCTGGTAGCATATCATAAAAAGCACTATACATTTTCGAAATTAATTAAATAGATGTTACTCCAAACAATATCTGATCCCATGTTTGGGATTGCCAAAATATATTTAAAAGAAAATCCAAAAGGTTGTGTTTTACCTTTATCTATCACAATACGATTAGATATTCTTATTTACGTTACACATTTTAAATGTTTTTAATTTTAGAATTTAAATGATAATGTGACAAAGCTATTTTAAATTACATTAATATAATTTAATTTTTATATGGGATAAAAATGATAAAACAAATATTTATTTAAAAAAACAAGGCAAGTGCTATTGTATTCTTAGTGAAAGTGAAATTACCTCCCTTTATGACTTCTTCTTTTTGTGTGTATATGTGTATGTACAATAAAAATGTTTGACTGCTCTCCAACCTAATATTTTTCATGTAGATAGCTATTTTTTGTCAGGTTTTGAAATTAATTGATAATTATGTGGTAAAACAATAAAGGTTAGATACATTGTAACAAACTAAGAAATTCCTCAACTAAATGTATAAATTTGTATATTGCCTTTTTTCTTTCTTTCTTTCTTTAAAACAAAAATAAAACTGCAATATCAGGATTTTTGAGAAAAATAAAATTGGCTAAAAACATTTTCCAAAACAAAATTGCTGAATACACACACTGACCCCGTATTGCCAAAGGGATATCTATTTAATAGATCCAGCATTTATACAAGTTTACACATAGTAAAATTGTTTCATTTTAAAAAGAGTCCCAGTGATGTTAAGCAGTATTTAAGATCTGACTAATTTAAGAGTGGGGATTTCGGGGTTTACCTCTCCAATTTGTATTTCAATTATGTCACGTTTTAGTAGATTTGACATACCAAACCATTTGGATTATATTTCTTATTGATAATGAGATGCTTTTTTTTCTATTTTAAAAATAATTTTATTTTTTAAGACATTGATAGCGTTTTTTCCTGGTATAATCCCTTTAAAATTAAGTATAGGTTATTTATTATGCCGTTAGACCTGGTTATGTTCGAAGGGAAATTATTTGTTTTAGAAATATTTGAAATTGTTTCAAAATCAACACATTCTTCGTCAAACTGAGCATATCACCTGTAAATAAATCAAACAATGCAATCGTTTCAACCATAAAGTTGATTTCATGGTGTTTTTCCATCCTGTCATATCGGTGTTGATATATTGAATCCCATTAATGGGATTGTCAAAATTTATTGTAAAAAAAGATACCCAAGAGGGCTAGGTGATGGTGAAATATTAGTTTAATTTATTCATATTACAAATATTTAACCATTCAGTTTTAAAATTTAAATGATATTGTAAAAAGTTATTTTAAGTTACGTCATTATTAACTTTATTTTCATAAATGTGATAAAAATAATAAAAATAAATATTTTAGTCGCAAAAGAAAAGAAAAAAAAGGTCAGTACTATTTAGCAGTGTTAGTTAAATTACCTCCCTTTATATATTTATTTTTTTATACGCGTAAGTTATCAATAATGCCATCTTTAAAAAAATGTATGTTTGGTGTTTTTTCATCCTGTTTTATTTTTTGCCATATTTTGAATTTTATGTGTCATTTTCAACACAAAAATGGTCAGAAATCATGAAAAAAACAACAATGAAAAAGCGTTAATAAAAATTGGGACACATACTGTAAACAACTGAGTCGCAGGAGTAAAATGAAAAAATGTGCAACATACGCAGTTAAATTTTATATGCGCGTATCAATATTTCAGTGGGTTAGTAATACGGGTCCCTTTCTTAAATTGTTTAATTTTTGAAAACTAACACCCCCACGGTTGTTGATTTGAACCCAACTTGGTAAAACAAACTTAAAGCGAAAACGCTTGTAAACCAGTTATATGTGTAAGGGTGGTGTTTCTGCTGAGATTCTGGTGGCTTCTTCCACCAGTATAATAATATAGCCTGTATCAATGTGATGAACCTTATTCAAAATACATTTTTCCCATTTAACGCTTTCATTATTTGCGGAATATTGCGTCCAGTTTAGTAATTATGCAAATGACCGAAATGAGTAAATAACAACTTATTTCATCACAGTTTATTCAACCATCTTCTAACATTTAATATGGCACCAACATATTCGCAGTGGATTTACTGCAGATACAACAGACTACAGAAACAATTTCTTTTTAATTTGCTTATTATTTCATGGTTTCATCCATGAAATAATAAGCAAATTAAAAAGAAATTCTACTTTCAAATTATTTTTTTTTTTAATAAAAGAAAGAAATTCTGATATTGAAATAATTTATTTGATAATGTTATAAATAGTTTTTCATAAGTACTTATTTTCTGCAAAGTCATAAATGATAATATTTGGGCCGACGTCGTGCCGTTATCAATATGTCACGAATTTCAAGAAAAAACATAATTCGGTTGAATAATTGAAAACTGTTGTTTTTATCATAGCTATTCATAGAAAAATGTATTTGTTTGATATTTAAATATGGAGGATATCCAATATTGGTCCGACATAGGGCCGACATCAGGCCGATATAGTCATGTTTACCGATGTCGGAATTCCGACATACAACCGATATAGGCATGTTTGCTAGAGTATGACCCAGCCAGGGACCGAACCCACTATCGACCTTCATAATTTTATGAAGTGATGATACATCAGTTAGGTCTGACTGTAGAGTATTAAGAATTTCAGAAGAGAAACTTTGTACAAGCTAGAAATAACATTCTTCTTAATTCTTTTGTTATGTATCGCTATATATTGAATATATGTATAAACCCAATTCGCTATTGGGAAACTACATCATTCTATTTTTAGATGGAACCTACAGTATTAGGAATGACAACCCATTTATCTGTTACATAAATGTTACAATACAATAGATTCAATATTTATGTGTTACCTGTATTGGACGAGTCTAACGATAAGTAAAATGACGTATTTTCACAACAGTGTATTGGGTTTGATATGTAATATGTTGACAACAAAAAAAATATTGTTTAATGAGAGGAATTATAGAGAGGTAAAAGTCCTTGTTTAAACCAAGAACGACCCGTTATATACAATATGAACCGTGATCGCAAAAGTGAAGCTCGTTAAACGCCGGCTTTTACTTGCACGCGTTCGACATTTCAATTTCCGTTTCCGCCATCATTGACATTTCAAAATAAAACTGTGGTTTGGTGTGTGTATTAAGTTACATAATAACCTTAAAAAAACGTGAGTATAAACATTTAAAACCTTAACGATGTATCCAATCCGCTAAGTCTATGATAAACTTACTATCTGGTGACAGATTTACGAAAAATATGAAAAATATCACTACATTTACTTTTGGATAGACACTATGGTGATACCAGCCCCAAAATATTACACCTATCGCAGATTTTCCCTCAAAATTTGAGTATAAACCCACACACTATTATTTCTTTATATTTCTCTTCGTCCTTTCTCCAAACATAAACTTTTCTGTTCTTACCTATGCATATCAGTATCTTTGTCTCATCATTAAAAATGACCTGATCTCAACTCTTTTCAACAACTTTACTTTACTGGTCATCCCCTTCGCAATCTGGTATGGATCTCAAACTCTCCTTGAGCACGGTGCTGAGATCATGCTTAATGGAAATTTATTCCACTTGTCAACAACAAAGTTAGCAAAAAAGTGTTTGTGAATGTCAGTATGTGCATAATGTTTTTCAAGTTTCATGTGATGACCACAAGGAATTATATATAGAAGGAAAGGCAACTGATTGAGATTTTGTGAACGCTCACATATTCACGCAAAATCTCACAATAACAAGATTACATACACTTATTTACACTTTATGTACAAGAAATCAATTGCCTGTGAATTATGAATGATTAATTTGCAAATTATGAATTCTTTGTGTGCCGTTTCATCAACATTTAGTCAGGAGATGCAAGTTTCCTATCCTTCTATACAAGTCCTTGGATTACCACTAATAGGAGTATCACAAAATGTAAAAAATTGTGAACTATCAGTTCTGTATAAATTATTTATATACTTGTAAGTACTTCACACATGTCTTGACAAAATCTCTGGTCTGTAAGCTAGGTAAATGAACTGTGTCGTAAGAAAGTCTAAGGCACCGCCTTTGAATTTTATCTAATTGTTAAATATCTTTTCTTAAATATGGTGACCACACAGGTGATCTGTATTCTAATACCGGTCGTATCATGGTAACATATGTAAGGTCTTAATCTTCTCAGGTCTATAATCAGTAAAACATCGTTTGATAAGTTCTATTCTTGTATTAGCCATTTTTACAACCTTTGAAATATGAATGTCTAGCTTCAAAGTGGTTGATATAATAAACCCAAATCCTTCCGACTACGTCTTTATCCAAGATGGCTGTCCACTTGTTTTTGTCTCTACAAAATTTCAGTCTTTTCTCCCTATTTACATTAATAAAGTGGTTGCCTTGAAAACCTGCCTCCGCTTAAAACATATAATTTTCTCACAGTCCTGGCAGATAAAGTATAACCATATTATTCATTGAATCCACATCATAGTACATGTCAAATCATTTAAAGTTTGTCTTTTATTTGTTTTTACTAGACGACTCAGACACCCATCTGCCTGAACTGACGTGATTTTCTTACTCCCAGTTTGTCACTTGTTTTTTACACTATCAGGCAAGCTAGACCTCTTCAAAAAATTTGAAATTGTTCTCGTGTTTTTACCTGTTAATTCACTTATTTTTTTGTGTGAATATTCAATATTTGACATAGCTATAATTAAATCCTTGAATCCTTGACATCAAGTATCAGATTTTTACCGTGAGGAGACATTTCAAATATCAGGCACTGGGGTTGTTAACATCTGCATCCATAGTGTCACACGCTGTTTTGGTTGTTAAACATACCTGGATGATTAATCCTAGGAACATTTTGATGCGATAGGTTTGCACGTTAGTCAGAATTTCATTATAATAAGCATAAATACACTTTTTTTTAATGGAACTGATTTTGCCTATATTTTCACAGAAGCATAGTTTGATTTTCAGATTTATAATGACTGGGTTTCACTGTCTTAAGGGTCAGGAGGGACCCCGAAAGTAAAAGTGTAAAAGTTGAGAATAACAAAAATCATTTTCATAGAACCGGTCCATCAAATTTGTTCATATTTGGCATGAATTATCCCTGTGTGTAGGGGTTTGAATGAAGATAAGAATTAAGGGGCTAATATTGATATGGGCCCTGTAAGGGTCTTAGAATTTTACATGGGAAAACAGAACATTCCCATTTTTTTCATCCATTTAGAAAGTTTTTTTTTATTCAGTTCGAGTTTTGAAACATCTTCCAATCATAGCAAATAATGTTTTGTTCAATAAGAAGGATTGACTTTCCAAAAGGGGCCAGTTGGGATCACAAAAAGGTTAAAATTGAACATTTTCAAAAATCTTCTGAACAACAAGTCAGTCAAATGTGTTCATATTTGATTTAAGTTATCCTTATGAATAGGGGTTTGATATGGATTGTCCCAGTGAGTATGGGTTTGAAGTTTGTACAAATCAGGTGGCTAGTATTTATAGGGGTTCTGTAAGAGGACTTAAGTTTTACATAGGAATACCATGGGAAAATCAAATATTCTAATTTGTTCATCCATTTGTGCAGCATTGTTATTCAGTTGGAGATCAGAAGCATCCTAGAGTCTTAGCAAATTTAGTTCAATAAACAGGATTGAATTTCTGTAAAGGACCAGGTGGGGTCACAAAAGGGTTAACAATGGTAAAAAAAGAGTTAACATTGAATGGTCCCAAAAATCTTATTCTCAACAAACGGTCAGTCAAATCTGTTCATGATATAGATTATCCCTATGATTAAGAGTTTTAAGTTTGTACAAATCAAGGTGCACTCAACACACCGGGATATATATAAAGAGGGCCTGTAAGGACTTTGAATTTTACATGGGAACACTATTGGAAAGCAGAAAATTCTCATTCTTTCATTGTAATTGTGTTAATTTGTTGTTCAATTTGAGATCCAAGACTTGGATCTCAAATTGAACAACAACTAGTGAAAGTAAATTTGATATTGTTCAATAAAGAGGATTTAATTTCCATAAGGGGCCAAAGGGGATGGGGGCAATATGGTTAAAATTGGGAATTTTCATAAATGTTTTTTCTCAACAGCCAGTCAGTCAGATGTGTTCATAATTGATATAGTTATTGCCTATGGTGTTTGAAGCTTTTGGGAGTCCAGAGGCTAGGGTATATAGGGGCCTTGTTAGGAAACTTAGAGTTTTATATACAAATATAATGGGGAAATGAAAAGTTCACATTTTTTTTATCCATTTGTTCAATACTAATTCATAGTTTCATATCTGAAGTATGTATAGTCTTAGCAATTTAGATTTGGTTCAACAAGGAAGATTGAATTTCCAAAAGGGCCTAAAGAACAACAAATGGGTTGAAATTGTGAAATTTCAAAAATCTTCCTCTTAATAACTGTTCTTGTTCATACATGATATCATATTAATTATCCTTACATCAGCAAGGGATTGAAAATTCTGCAAATCAAGTGGCTGGAATATATAGGGATCCTGTAAAGTGACTTTAACTTTTACATACCCCTGTATGAATATTATGAGGAAAACTCATTTTTCACATACATGTTACTGTGTACAAAACAATTACCTATTTTAAATCTAAAGCATCGTCTTCTCATAGCAGTTCCCTATGAATGGGTGATTGAAGTTTTGGCAAATCAAGGGATTTGTATGTATAAGGGTCCTGAATGGGGACTATATAATATTTTAAAAGATGAATGAATGATCTGGGAATTTAACTGATTATTAATTTTTTGTTCAGTAAGGGTGTGGTGGGGGTATTTATCAATAGGGGGTTAAGATGACCCCCAAAGAGGGTTAAAATGGTGACATTTCAAAAAGTGTGACTATGAGCCAGTAGAGCATCCATAGGCCCTCTTGGTTTACCAATGCATTTTTTTTGTCTTTAGTGTATTACTTAGTAAGTGGATAATTGTTGGAATAATTTGTATTATTGCCAATAATCATACTGTGTTCGCCTTTGTTCAGCACATACTTTTAGAATTCAAACAGGTTGTTATGCAAGTAATCACATATACATGTATTATTGATAATGGAAAAAAAAAAGAACTTATTTTAAATGTAAATGAAAAATGGCGGTACAATTTATGTATTAATTAACAATATCGTTTATGTGATACTATGTTTTGTAAATATGTTATTATGATGATGTATTTTTGTACAAATCTGAAATAAAATATCTGTTCTGTTCTATTGAAATATTATATTATGAGTTTCTTACAATCGGGTAATTAGATAACATATATACCAGTAATCAGAAAAGTTAATTATAATGAAGTAAAAATGTTGTTGTTCTTTTTTACAGGCAATGGCGTCGGATGCTATTTTGAAGAAAGGAAAGATTTTATCAAGAACATTTCTCGATTATGAAATAAGTGAAACACCACCATGGGGAGATGGAGAAATTGGAAAAGTTGACGAAATGATTGGAGAAATTGTTCATTTGAAACGCCTGTATCCTGACAATTCCTTGAATAAGAATACTTTGATGAAATTCAGAGATGAATTTATTCTCCAAATGTGTCATGGTGAAGGTGTAGGTCTTCAAGATAGGGAGGAATTACTTGCTGTAACAAGAGAAGAATATTTAGAACCAACTGAAATTGTTAGTGTAAATATCTTACCTGTAAATGCAGATCAAGTAGAAGATACTGTAACTTATGAAAAGGCTCTACTGGAAACCAAAAACATGCTTAAAGCTTGGCGGTTCTTGGAAGCATTACGAAATTCAAACTGTGAATCAATTTTAACATTAGATATAATTTTAGAGTGCCATCAGATTTTGATGAAAGGTTTAAAAAATCCAGGCCAACTGTCTGAATATCAACGATGTACAACATGTCCTGTAACTCGTGCAGAGATACGTTACCCATCACCAATGTTTGTTAAAATGGTACTTCCAACGCTCTTGGACTATGCTAATCACATGGCTTATTATCTAAGAGATAGATTGTCCAGGGAAAGTCCAACGGAAGAAATTGTTAAAGATATTATTAAGTTCTGTGCCTGGTTTTTCGCTTCTTTTGTACAGTTGCACCCATTTAGTGATGGCAATGGTAGAATTTCCCGTTTATTGTACTTCTACATACAGTCCTTGTTATCACCCTTTGCAGTAGGGGTTTATAATATTTTTTCTCCAACAAATGAAATGGATTATTTTAGTGCTATTTGTAATGTTCGCGAAAATAACAGAAACTCTTTAGAAATGGAAGAAAATGAATTTAAAGACAATAACTGGACATATGAAAGCCAGCCAACAGATTTATCAAGGATGATACTAGAATGCCAATGGAATTCATGGAAAAAGATTGATAAATTAAAATAAATAAATATTGTAGCCAGTATTCAATAGAGTTGTTTATTACACCAAAGTCTTGCATAATATTATGAATTATTATCTGTGGTGGCTGATTTCTGCCATGATGTGTTGTCATTTTGGCAGAGTGCCGATATGACAACACGAAAACTTGGACAAATTTCATTTTGGTGGGACGGCAAAATGACGGATTTCACACAACACGATGGCGTGATGTCCTGTCGTTTTGGCATGTGGCAAGTTTTCGTTTTACACCCAGTTGTTTTGTCCTGCCAGAATGACAACACTCCAAATGGCCTATCGGTATGTATCGTTCTGTCATGTTTGCGACCCGCCAGAATGACAACACGAAAACATGGCAAATGGCCTATATGTCATTCTATTATGTCAGTGACAAGCAAAGAACGAAAACACGCCAAATGGCATGTTGTGTCAGCATGCTGTCAGGATAACACTCCTAACATATAATAAGGAATACTGAGTGCATAAGGGCATATCATTGATAAAAATGATAAAAAGAAGTGGGCCTAAAACAGATCCTTGAGGTATACCACATGCTACTGATCGATTTTCTGAAAGTGTACCACATATTTCAACTTTTTGTGAGTGTTCACATTAATACGATTTGAACCAATTTTGTACATCTTTATGGAAATGGTATACATTTAGTTTTTCAAGCAGTTAACCATGATCAACCCAATCAAATGCTTAAGATAGGTCAAGGTTCCAGATATTCTGTTTTGATCAATAGCTGTGATCCAGTCATCTACCATCACTGTTAATGCTGTTTTGCATGAATGATCAGATCTGAACCCTGATTGTCTTTCATACAATAAATTGTACGTATTTAAAAAAGTCTGAACACTATTACTTACATGTCTCTCAAGTATCTTAGACAAAATAGGAAGAATGGAAATTGGGCGATAGTTATTTTTGACTTGTTTTAAACCTTTCTTAAAAATTGGTGTGACTTTGGCTAATTTAAACTGCTTTGGGAATATTTGTTTTGTTAAACTAAGGTTGAATATTTTTGTGACTGTTTTAGATATAACACTGGCACTCATTTTCAAGAATTTGGCAGATAGATCATCAAGTCCAGTAGATTTATTCTGTGATATATCATGAAGTTGTTTATATACATAGTCTTCTGTAATTGTAATGAAACTAAACTATTAGTTATTTCCAATATTAGTGTTTATTCTTGACTTTGTGGTGAATTCAAGTATTTATACAAGGTTGGTAGTTTGGCAAAGTAATCATTAAATGCATTAGCTCGCTGGTACGAAGTCCAAGGAGATCTATTGCCATGACCCTGGCGGCGTCTGCATCTGTAGACACCCAGGTTAAACTATGAAACTTCGCATGTGTGTTCACCATCATCAGTGGAACACACAGAGACAAGAACCATAACTCTGGATTGCATTTTGGCACAGTTATGGCCCTTTTTGGACTTGGACACCCAGAGGCAAGCTTTGTTGTCTTCTGACAACTCTTGTTTTGTAGATGGTCTCTAATAAAGATTCATAGATTCAGATATCATATATCATTATTAAACCAGGCTGGCTGTTTGGGATGCTTGAAATGCTTTTTGTTTTTAGGGGCATGATTATTTAAAATGCTAATAAATGTCTAAAAAATATTGAAGTGCATCATCTGGGTCATCAAAAATATCTATAACAGACCATGGTTGATTTTGAAGCTCTTGAAGAAATGCTTTTTCATTAAATTGTTTCATGCATTTGTAGTTAATGCTATTGGGTTTATTGCCTTTTTCTGGTTTCTGTATTAATTTTCGTGTCATGCATATTGGGTTTTACAATGATCACTTATAGAAAGTTCTGGAACACTAATGTCTATAACATTACTTTCTTTGTTAGTGTAAATATGATCAATTAAAGATGTGGAAGAGGTTACCGCACGTTGGTGTCTCAATCATTTGTTTCAAATGAAAATTGTGTAGTACATTTAACCAGCGTTGGCAAACATTTGTGACATTGTTAAATTTAAAATTTATTAAAACGCCCATTAAATGTATTTCCATATTTTCTGTTTGAACCTTTTTGAGAATTATCTGAAATTGGTCTATTTAAGATTAAGTTGATGATGGTGGCCGGTAAACATATCCAGACATAAATGGTTTCTGCTGTCCATATTTAATCTCGAGCCATGTAGTTTCTAAGCTATCTGATTCAAGCTCATTGCGCTCTTTGCATAAATTTCTATCCTTTACATGAAATTATATAATAAGACCACCGACATTAGAGTTTTTATCTTGACGGAAAAACTGATAATTTTGAGTTGGTAAGAATCGTCTGCCCTGGAAGTGTTGTTGAAATCATGCTTGGTACATCATCCATGAAGGTGGAGGGTGGCTCATTAAGCATTCGGGTCCTTTCTGGCTTGTTGGGTTTGTTGTTCGCTGGTTTCCTCCCCTGATATAGACCATGATGAAAAAGAGTTTTATCAGAATTTTCTCTTCTGACAGCAATGTTTTGTTAAGAATATTACATACACCTACTAGAATTTTCTGATCAGTATATATAAAATAAAAACAAAAATTAATCACTTGTAAAAGAGGTATTAGCAGCTGTTAGAAATTTGAGGAAGACAACGAAAATTCACAAAAATGTTTGTCAATCATAAATTTGTTGTTCATTTCTTTATAAAATAAACATATAAAGTAACTGGTTATGCTGCTTTAAAGTGATAACATGCAATGCAATGGGAGTTATTGGACATTATGTCCAACAAAACACAAAATGTAGAATGTAAATATGATATCATACTTTACCTACCTACCTATCTACCTACCCAAGATCAAAATAATGGGTAGCTAAAAGACAAACAAACTATCATATACCTGAGACTGTCTCAAGGGACCTTTTGTGATCAACTTTTGTCCGTTGTCATCTGTGTGCATTGTGGGTCGACCAATATGCATCTGTAAATAATTAATTTTACTTCTTCTCAAAAACCGTAAGTTTGATCGTAATGAAACGTATGCAGCTTTAGTACTTAAGGGTGAATCAGAATTGTGAATTGCCTGGAGCATTGGGGATGAGACCAAACAGTCAAAATTCAAAATAAATTCAAGATAAACTTTAAATATCTTTTTGTTACTATAGGAGGAACCGGGAAACAATTGGTGAGCATGATTATGGACACATTGGTCCTTTATAAAAATTGTGAATGGCATGTCCCTGGGTCTCATGGTTTGGCCCCGGGGATGGGGGCCTAAAAAAATTAGTGTGTCGGTAAACAATTCACATTTCTGACTTCTCAAAAACTAAGCTCAAACGTAATGAAATGTTGTATGCAGCTTTAATACCTTAGAGTGAATCAAAATTGTGATTTGCATGGTCCCCCCTTGGGGGTTGGGTTAAAACAGTCAAATTCCAAGGTAAACGTTAAAAATCGGCTTCTTACTATAGGAAGCACAGGGAAACAATTGGTGAGCATAATTATGGATGCATATGGATCCTTTATAAAAATTGTGAATTTCATGCCCTTGAGTCTCACAGTTTGGCCCTGGATATATAGAGGCTTAAAAATGGTAAAACTTTAAAAATCTTATTATATGAAACACATTGTGGGCATGATTGTTGGGTTAAAACAGTCAAATTCTAAGGTTAACTTTAGAAATCGGCTTCTTACTATAGGAAGCACAGGGAAACAATTGGTGAGCATGATTATTGACACATATGGGTCCTTTATAAAAGTTGTGACTTTCATGCTCCTGTGTCTCACAGTTTGACCCTGGCGACGGGGCCTACTTTATTAAATCTATATAAGTTAAAATGACAAAAAACATTATTTCTTATGACTGAATAGACTTGCGTGAATGTTTTTTGGTGTGATTTGTTGTTGCTGACTTGACTGTTAATACCTATGTGAAATTCCCATGGGGAGTCTTCAGGGCATGGCCAAAACAGTCAAATTCAAGGTAAATTTTAACAAGAGGCCCGTATGCCTTAATGGTCACCTGATTACCATATCTCTGATGACATAAAGTTATACGTATCTATTTTCCAATTTTTGTCCTTCAGGAAGTGGCTTAAATCTAAACATGGATTTTGAATGTCACATCTGCATCAACAGATCAAATCAATCTCCTTTATAATGATTTAGTAAAGTAGTACCCACTTCAAGGGTCAAACAAATGAGACCCAGGGGCATGAAATTCACAAATTATGATGGCCACATTAATAATGCTTACACTTTATTTTCCAGTGCTTCCTTTTATAAGATGAAGTTGCTTTAAGTTTACCTAAATCTTGACTGTTTTTGGCTCGGGGCCCAAGGTTACAGAGGGGTTGGGGGGTAAGCACTCAATAAAACATACCCCCCCTCCCCACTAGGCTGGTCGGTGTCATTATAATGTGACTAAGTGGTATCATACCATGTGTCTGCGATATGCTTCTCCAGTGTTGACATTGGTTTTAAGCTTGACTGGTCAAAGAGCAGAATGGCTTATGCAATGGTGATTAGTCTGTGATCCTTCCTTGTCTGTCCATTAACTTTTCTTGTTTCTTGGTCAGAATTTTACTTTGAATGGACCATGAATGAAAGCCGGGACAAGTGCTTGAACCGGCAGTATCAGACCAGAATGGACAGAGTTATGGCCCTTGATTGATGAAATATTTTTTTATTTCTCAATGTTTGGCCTAGAATCACCAAATCTGGTTCAGAGTTATGTTATATGTAGTACTTCTCAAAACCGTGCAGCACTTGATTGGGTGACCTTGACTGCTTTCTATTTTTTTATATAAAAAAAATAAGTTGCCCTATACAAAAGATGTTGATAAAAAGTAGTATATATATATGGAGATAAGTATTTGTGAATGACCAGACATACAGACAAGAATACGATGAGAGCATCTAGCTGAAATGTAAACCATAGACACAATATCAAGGCCTCTACCAACTTAATAGAATTGGTTTTAACCAAGACTTATGTACTATTGTCTTACATGCAACACATCTGGACTGGACGGACAATTTACATACATGACGTGATAGCTTTATATGAATAGGATCCAGTAAAGGATTCATGACTACTCATGTACTATATAAAGGACAGATTTAGAAACCCATTGGATCATAAAGATACAGTGAAATCATGTATTTATTTGATAAAAGGAGATAATTGAAATCACAACAACAGAATTAAAGATGCACATTCACAATGTATGATATATATATATGGAGATAATTATTTGTGAACCAGCCAAAAATGTAAAGACCAGACTCCTCTTTCAATCTGTAGATCTTCCTGATGAATGAAGTGGCTGTTCTCTGTACATGCTCGTCTACATCAACGCAGTCACACTTAACTGTTACGCAACAGGTGATGCAAGGTCAAGAAAAGATGATGAAAGGATAAAAAGTAAGAAGAGGTTGGACAGTTAAAAAGAATAAAGTGTGTCCAGCTACTTTTTCGCCTGTTCAACCCAGTCATTGCTGGTTACGGTGGCTGCGGCCAACACAGCAATGGGAATCACTAGAAATTACTTGTTGCTAGACCCCCCACGAACTGGAATAAGATGTTGATAGCCTGCTTGAAGGATGCCAAGTCGGGTTTCTGCTACGTCGGCAGGTAGGCTGAAATTGTTCGAGTAAAGTATGAATGACTGTCTACATCGACCTGGACCGTATGAGCATTAGGTAGGCATTTTTCTTGCAAGCTGCTTACTCCTGAGGAACCCATGTTGGTAATGTGAGGTCAGTAAATGTGAAACCACGGTATGGATTGTCCTTTACCTGTTTCACGATCTGACCGTCAGTGGTATAAAAATGTTTCTTCTATACATTGAATTTCATTCCCAAATCTTTCGCTTGCTATTGGAGGTTGTTGAGATCCTCTTGGAGAATTTAAGTGGTCTTGGACCATATTGCCTGCATCTTTAGTAAGTGTTGAGGTGCGAGTGCAATAAACGATGGTGCGTCTATTGTAATGCAAAAGCAACTTGTGAACAGGTAAATTGTCATGACTCTCTGTTTATTATGACGGAAACATTTAAGTACTGTGTGAATAAGAAAATTTGCATCTATTTTATTTTAAATTTACAGTAGAACTTCTATAGCTCGATGGGCAAGCAAAATAAGTTTTTTCTTGTTTGCATGAGGTTTATGCTTTTTTACCACCAGTATTTTGAAAGATTTTTTAAATTTCTGTTTATGTGACAATTTTTAACAAACCCATAACATAACACACTTTGTTACGGTAGTTGGTCCATTAGTCAACAATTGTGTTTAAGCATATTTCATGTAAATGAAGCTAGCATAAAAATAACATGAAGAGCTGCTAAATAAAACTAAAGTTGTTTTAATTCTGCCAGCTGTAATAGCCATTATTACCAAAATAGACAATATGTGGTCTTCTTTTCACGAACTGGCGGTCAGATTTGTCGTGTTATTGTTTAACAATGCTTAACAAATGTAGAACAACTAAAACCTTTTCTTTCTGTTATTAAATAGAATTATGTACAAATATTTGAAATTATAATTTTTATATCGTTTGATATTAAAATACAATATTACTTACCAAAATATCTAACATTATACATAATAACATGCTATGTTGTAATTGAGTGAAAAATGTGAAGAACTACTAGAATATACACTATATATTAAGTACTGGTCATTCGAAGTCTCGCGATGATTACATATATGGATCAAATAACTATCGCTGTTTCAAATAAATATATAATCTATATATAGATCTACAAAAAATATATGATCACTGATTCAGGTGTTCTTTTATAAAAAAAAAAAATATATTAAAATGTGTATGTATGTATAATTCTAAATCTTAATGCGAAGTGAGCCTTCGACCAACCAATACAAACTCAACTTTACTACATGTTGTAATATTGCATACTGTTATATAATTTTTTCTTTTACAATGTATTTTTTGTATAAACCGATATAAACGTTATATTTTATTCTGTTATATGGTAATTTTTAAATAAAAAATTTAAAAAAAAATACTCATGTAGAACAGGTGGCTGTACTTGTCAATAAAAGTTATAATCACAATAATTTCTCCTCTGTGACCTAAATGCTTTTAAAAGATATAATTTGCAGTTACTCACAGCTGTTGAAACAATTTATTAAAAAAGAACAAATATTCACATTCAACCATAAGAATTACTTAAAATTAAGGCATATTTTTTAGGAGTTACTCCTCAGACATTGCAGAGAAGAACAATGGCTACACATTGGCAACAGTTTGACAATGTTGAAAGAAGCAGGACTCCACAAGATGAGGGCAGTTTGAATATAGAGCTAACATACTATGGGCACCACCAATTTGTGTATATTGTGGTAGTGAGGAAAACCTGTTGAATGACTATGATGATTATGTGAAATTCTGTATGAAAAGTATATAGTTGTGAGGCCAATATGTACTCACTATAGAAGTAAAGGCCTGGAGGCCAAAACATGAGGAACAAACTTAAAAAAAAATTAAACTGCCATTGAAAAGCATTGCTACAGATATAGATGAAGATACAGAGACAATCCATTTGGAGATTGTTCTGTTTCTAGTCAGCTTGACTATCAAAAGGGCAGGACTGTTTATATGTATATATATTCTGTATGTTGCCTGTTAACTTTCCCTTTTTTGTTAACATAGAGCACCTCCATTTTTCAAAGGATCTTAACTAAACGTGTACATAAGTCATATACGATCTCTGACAATTATTTGAACATCAGTAATGCCAGAGGTAGGTGAACCTGAGTTGCCTAAAACACATAATTCGCATTTTAACCATCAAATTGAGCAACTTTTTGATATTGATTCTATTAAATATTCATAAACTACTGAATATGTACTTAGACTAGTATGATTAAGTTACTTGCCCTTGAATACATGTAATTAAGATTAAACAACACAACATGTTGTTTTTTTGTTTTGTATAATCCTAAAGCATGTATGGCTCTCTTGGACCTCCTGTGCTTTATGTTTATATACTTGATACACTTGAAATATTAAAACCATCTTAAATAGTGTTTGTGTGCCTGTTATTTTGCCTGCTAGTATACCATCTTAAATAGTGTTTGTGTGCCTGTTATTTTGCCTGCTAGTATACCATCTTAAATAGTGTTTGTGTGCCTGTTATTTTGCCTGCTAGTATACCATATTAAAAAGTGTTTGTTTGCCTGTTATTTTGCCTGCTAGTATACCATATTACATAGTGTTTGTTGGTCTGTTATTTTGCCTGCTAGTATACCATATTACATAGTGTTTGTTGGTCTGTTATTTTGCCTGCTAGTATACCATACTAAATAGTGTTTGTTTGCCTGTTATTTTGCCTGCTAGTATACCATATTAAATAGTGTTTGTTGGTCTGTTATTTTGCCTGCTAGTATACCATACTAAATAGTGTTTGTTTGCTTGTTATTTTGCCTGCTAGTATACAATATTACATAGTGTTTGTTGGTCTGTTATTTTGCCTGCTAGTATACCATACTAAATAGTGTCTGTTTGCCTGTTATTTTGCCTGCTAGTATACCATACTAAATAGTGTCTGTTTGCCTGTTATTTTGCCTGCTAGTATACCATATTAAATAGTGTCTGTTGGCCTGTTATTTTGCCTGCTAGTATACCATATTAAATAGTGTTTGTTGGTCTGTTATTTTGCCTGCTAGTATACCATACTAAATAGTGTTTGTTTGCCTGTTATTTTGCCTGCTAGTATACCATATTACATAGTGTTTGTTGGTCTGTTATTTTGCCTGCTAGTATACCATACTAAATAGTGTCTGTTTGCCTGTTATTTTGCCTACTAGTATACCATATCAAATAGTGTTTTTTTGCCTGCTAGTATACCATATTACATAGTGTTTGTTGGTCTGTTATTTTGCCTGCTAGTATACCATATTACATATTGTTTATTTGACTGTTATTTTGCCTGCCAATATACCATAATTTTATTACATATTGTTTATTTGACTGTTATTTTACCAGCTCAAATACCATATTAGATAGTGTTTGTTTGCCTGTTATTTTGCCTGCTAATATACCATATTACATAGTGTTTGTTTGCCTGCTAGTATACCATATTAAATAGTGTTTGTTACCTGTTATTTTGTCTGCTAGTATACCATATTACATAGTGTTTGTTTTCTGTTATTTTGTCTGCTAGTATACCATATTACATAGTGTTTGTTTCCTGTTATTTTGTCTGCTAGTATACCATATTACATAGTGTTTGTTTGCCTGCTAGTATATCATATTACGTAATGTTTGTTTGCCTGCTAGTATGCCATGTAACATATTGTTTGTTTGCCTGTTATTTTGCCTGCTAGTATACCATATTACATATTGTTTGTTTGCCTGTTATTTTGCCTGCTAGTATACCATATTACATAGTGTTTGTTTGCCTGCTAGTATACCATATTACTCTGTGTCTGTTTGCCTGTTATTTTGCCTGCTAGTATACCATATTACATAGTGTTTGTTTGCCTGTTATTTTGCCTGCTAGTATACCATATTACATAGTGCTTGTTTGCCTGTTGTTTTACCAGCTATTGTACCATATTACATAGTGTTTGTTTGCCTGTTATTTTGCCTGCTAGTATACCATATTACATAGTGTTTGTTTGCCTGTTATTTTGCCTGCTAGTATACCATATTATATATTGTTTGTTTGCCTGCTAGTATACCATATTACATAATGTTTGTTTGTCTGCTAATTTGCCTGCTAGTATACCAAATTATATATTGTTTGTTTGCCTGTTATTTTGCCAGCTAGTATACCAAATTACATTGTGTTTGTTTGCCTGTTATTTTGCCAGTTAGTATATCATATTACATAGTGTTTGTTTGCCTGCTATTTTGCCTGCTAGTATACCAAATTACAAAGTGTTTGTTTGCCAGTTATTTTGCCTGCTAGTATACCATACTAAATAGTGTTTGTTTGCCTGTTATTTTGCCTGCTAGTATACCATATTACATAGTGTTTGTTGGTCTGTTATTTTGCCTGCTAGTATACCATACTAAATAGTGTCTGTTTGCCTGTTATTTTGCCTGCTAGTATACCATATTAAATAGTGTTTGTTGGTCTGTTATTTTGCCTGCTAGTATACCATATTACATAGTGTTTGTTGGTCTGTTATTTTGCCTGCTAGTATACCATATTAAATAGTGTTTGTTTGCCTGTTATTTTGCCTGCTAGTATACCATATTACATAGTGTTTGTTGGTCTGTTATTTTGCCTGCTAGTACACCATATTACATATTGTTTATTTGACTGTTATTTTGCCTGCCAATATACCATAATTTTATTACATATTGTTTATTTGACTGTTATTTTGCCAGCTCGAATACCATATTAGATAGTGTTTGTTTGCCTGTTATTTTGCCTGCTAATATACCATATTACATAGTGTTTGTTTGCCTGCTAGTATACCATATTAAATAGTGTTTGTTACCTGTTATTTTGTCTGCTAGTATACCATATTACATAGTGTTTGATTGCCTATTATTTGGCCTGCTAGTATACCATATTACATAGTGTTTGTTTCCTGTTATTTTGTCTGCTAGTATACCATATTACATAGTGTTTGTTTCCTGTTATTTTGTCTGCTAGTATACCATATTACATAGTGTTTGTTTGCCTGCTAGTATACCATATTACGTAATGTTTGTTTGCCTGCTAGTATGCCATATAACATATTGTTTGTTTGCCTGTTATTTTGCCTGCTAGTATACCATATTACATATTGTTTGTTTGCCTGTTATTTTGCCTGCTAGTATACCATATAACATAGTGTTTGTTTGCCTATTAGTATACCATATTACTCTGTGTCTGTTTGCCTGTTATTTTGCCTGCTAGTATACCATATTGTATAGTGTTTGTTTGCCTGCTATTTTGCCTGTTAGTATACCAAATTACATAGTTTGTTTGCCAGTTATTTTGCCAGCTAGTATACCATATTACATAGTGTTTGCTTGCCTGCTTTTTTGCCTGTTAGTATACCAAATTACATAGAGTTTGTTTGCCAGTTATTTTGCCAGCTAGTATACCATATTACATAGTGTTTGTTTTCCTGTTATTTAGCCTGGTAGTATACCATATTGCATAATGTTTGTTTGTCTGTTATTTTGCAAGCTAGTATACCATATAGCATAGTGTTTGTTTGCCTGTTGTTTTGCCAGCTAGTATACCATATTGCATAATGTTTGTTTGTCTGTTGTTTTGCCAGCTAGTATACCATATTACACAGTGTTTGTTTGCCTGTTATTTTGCCTGCTAGTATACCATATCACATAGTGTTTGTTTGTCTGTTATTTTGTCTGCTATTATATCATTTTACATGGTGTTTGTTTGCCTGTTATTTTTCCAGTTAGTATACCATATTACATAATGTTTGTTTGTCTGTTATTTTATCTGCTAGTATATCATTTTACATGGTGTTTGTTTGCCTGCTAGTATACCATATTATATAGTGTTTGTTTGTCTGTTATTTTGCCAGCTAGTATACCATATGACATAGTGTTTGTTTGTCTGTTATTTTGTCTGCTAGTATATCATTTTACATGGTGTTTTTTTGCCTGCTAGTATACCATATTATATAGTGTTTGTTTGTCTGTTATTTTGCCAGCTAGTATACCATATTATATAGTGTTTGTTTGTCTGTTATTTTGCCAGCTAGTATACCATATTGCATAGTGTTTGTTTGCCTGTTATTTTGCCTGCTAGTATACCATATTACATATAACATGGTAATCAGTGTAAGTTCATTTCAAAATTATAATCATATTATAACTCCAGTCTTGTTATATATTTTCTAACTCTTATAGTTTTAAACAAAGATTAGAAGAGCTTTGTGATCACCATTTGCCTGTCATTAACATTTAATTTAGTTCTCTCTTTTTTAATCAGATTATATTCAAACTTGGCTACATGTTATAAGTAACTAAAGACTCTGACAAGTTGGAAAGCTAGGCTGACTTGCATGTTGCTAGCAAAATCAATAGCATAGAAAATGCCATTAAATGGTCATGTTACATATCAACCACCTTTCTTTGCTTATATAAAAACTGTATATAATAAGTGTATAGAATCCTGAATAAGTTAGCAATTAAGCTTGATCAAATTGTCACTGAAATTTTAAGGTGGGAAATGGGGTCAGAAACTTTAGTGAATGTTTTTGTTGAAAGTTCACGAGATATGACTTACTGTTTAAAACATGCAAATTGTACAAATTAAGTGAGACCATAGGTTTTACTAATTTAACTTAGCTTGACTGGAAAGAAAGCTTCACTCTTATATGAATTGCACTTAAGTTGGCTTTCTGGGTAGAACAAGTACTGGGGGTTAATTTTCAAAAGGCATCGGGTCAAGTTGGGAATAAAACCTGCAACCTCTAACGTGAGTGGCCAGTACTATCCACTACACTACCGCCTGCTTAAAATGAAACCTACCAGTAGACTGTTGAGGTTAGAGGTTACGTCGAATAAAATCGAAAGTGTTATTATGTCTGCTCTGTAATTTTGCCATTATACTCACTGCAACAAAGTTGTAGAGGGCTACTAAACCAGTACTTGTTTCATAATGATTGGGAGTACTGAGTGTTGATTTTTGATAGGCATTGGGTTGAGTTGGAGATCAAACCCGCAACATCTGGCGTGAGCGGCCAACACTTTATCCACTACACTACCGCCACTTAAAATGAGACCTACCGGTAGACTGTTGAAGCCACAATAAAAGGTTAAATAGCTTATATGTCACATAATATAGAAAGTGATATTTATGGTCGTCTGTAATTTTTCCATTATGCCCACTGCAACAAAGATGTCGAGGGGTATACTGGTTTCATAATGACTATCCATAGATAAAATATTGTCTAGCCTGTACTTCCTTTCTTGATGCACAGATCTCTTTTAAATTTTCCACAGTTGTTGCTAATCAATATCAATTAAAAGAGTGTACAATTATTGAATAAAAGTTTTCCAATTGTGGGTTTATTCAAATCTGCTTCATGGCGACAGTAGTTTCAATATTTATTATTTAAAAGCATTTTGAAACTAGAATTACTGAAAGACTTAAAAATAAAACAGGATTGTGAACTATCATAATTAATGTACAATACTTAAATGTAGCTTCAAAATGCATCCTTATAGTACAATGAAGTACATCCATCTTTAAGATGGAAAATGTTGGTTCAATTCCAACTAAGGATATCCTGTTGAAAGCTCCATGCTATGTATTGTAAATCATTTTTGAATATACGAAATGGGGGTATTGAAAATTGCTTTTACCGTAAGTAAATAAGTTTGGGTCTGATCGGGTGATAAAAAACAGGCTAGTTTAATGTCTGAAGCCTGAACTAGACTAGGGAATGTTTTTCATCTCTCAATAATCCCCCGCCCGGCAACAGTCTCCATGATGATTGATATACGACATTGTGTCTCATTATCATTGTCTCTCACCACTGATTCAAGTGGGAAGTTATCAGTTACTTGCAGAGACGGGGTGTGCTCGAGTACTGGTTAATCCCAGGAAACAGTGGCTAGGTTAACTGATCGTCTGTTAGCCCTCGATGGCATAAAAATGACGCTAAATATTCAATCAATCAATCAATCATCTCTCAATGAAAACTCAAAATTGTACTTTGAAGTTTCCATTCTTGTATAATTTACAATATATTTTCAAATTATTTCAGATGAAAGAATAATGATGATGTTATTTTTTTTATAATAAAAAACGGGAGTATACATATATCTAGCTACCAATTTAATGTCATTGTTCGAATGGCAACTTTGTCCATAATCATGTTGAATAAGCACAGGACTTCCTGCACATTTTCATATTTTTAAACATTATTTGTTATTTTTGTTATAAATAATAAATAAACACCATCAATCACAAAAATAGCATTATTCTTTAATACTATTCTTATTATCTGATATGTATGTATAGTGTTGTTATATTTATTATTTTTGTTACAAATATTAAATAAACACATTAAAAAAAAACAACAACACATTTTTACACCTTTATATATCTTTATTATCTAATATATGAATTATATACGGTTGTTATATTTATTTATTTATTAACTGAACGTGTGCATTACGGAGAAATTTTATTATGTGTGTGTGTGTGTGTGTGTGTGAGAGCCTGTGACATGGTATATTAGAAGATATGATGTATATTTATAATAAATATATTGTAGTAGACTCGAGTTTTGCTTATTTTAACCATTTTATGATTATGATATGTTGTGCGTTTTTCAGTACTACAAGTCCATTGATATTTTACCTTTTTTTCCCCGCCGTTTTTGGCCAGGCGTTTCTGTTGTTAGAAGTTCAGTTGAAAGTGGACAGTTCAGTTTTTGAAATAAAGTCGGAACAAAATATCATTTGTCCTTGCTTTAAAGTATATTATATGGAGGTTATTATTATCTGTGCATTTGAGTATTTCATGCACAACTGAATTTGTGTCGATTAATTGTATGTTTTAGTCGGTTATTGTTGTTGAAAGGTAGCGTCTATTTCCGAACGGTTTACGAATTTAGGACTGATATATATAAATTGTAATAACATCTTCCATGTACGGTTAGGATTTGGTTATATTTTACAGCTAACCTGTAACCATGCACGTTGACAGTTATGTATATGAATGCTTGTACCTTTTGTTACTATATGTTGTATCGTTAAAATGTAAGCGGGCTTGTGTTTGTTTGTAAAGAAAGCTAATTAAAATAAGGCACACGTCGTTTTCGTTGTTTGCACCTCTGAGCTGCTTGGATGACGACATTCAATTTATTGAGTAACCAAACATCTAATTGTATAATCAAACATATAAACAACTCGTAATACCTGTAATAATCCAACCGAATTTATTATCCACTAGCTATTACCCGTGCTGGGCACGGAGTTGAGGCAGGTGTTTGGTGGAGCATGGTTTGGTTGACTGTGGCAAAATTATTCTCAAGCTATGACCCGTGCTGCGCACGGTGTTGAGGATGTGGCTTTTTATGGGGGGTGAACCATTCACAGGGTGTTGGAGTGGAGAGGGTGTTTAGCGTGATGTTACCTTTGTACCGGGAGCATACAGTAGCAGGCGGGAGAAGCAAGTGCACTTTCATCACGTACCACTTCTGTCCCATAAAATACAAATATTCTTCCTAACATAGCTTTATTACTTAATCCTTACGCATCATACTTTTTATCATCACAATTTTCATGTGTTATCATTCAGTTGTAGTGCAATGATTGCTCCCTTCGTTGTGTGGCAGCACGTGATAGCGGCAGATTGTCGAACTACTGGCTTGCATGGGGAGCATGCATTGCATGTTACCGGGAGCATACGGTAGCAGGCGGGAGAAGCAAGAACATTTTCATCAGGTTCCAGTTCTGTTCAATAAAATACAAAAATTCTTCCTAACTTAGCTTTATTACTTAATCTTTACGCATCACACTTATTATTATCACAATTTTGTTGTTGCAATGCAACGATTGCTCCCTACGTAGTGTGTTTCACCATTGACAGGTGGTAGCAAATACCGATTGCTCCCTACGTAGTGCGTTTCACCATTGACAGGTGGCAGCAAATACCGGCACCCTATTGGTGTGTTTCACCATTCACAGGTGTCAGCAAATACCGGCAAGTTACATGGCGATAGTGACTGAATCTGCGATCGTGGTGATTGAAAATCTTTCCTGAAGCTACGTTGATACATTATCCACTTTGCCACATAGCTTATCTTCTTCGCCACATTTATAAAGCCCCACATACAAAAAATTAGCACGTTCCTTCAAGCGGTTTCGGAGGAGATACGTCAATTTACAGACGGCTGCTTACAGAAATAATAAATAGATGAAAAATTTCACTCTGTCAAAATATCATATGAATATAGATTATAATTATGTCAAGTGCAAAGCTGGATTAAATTATTATATGGATTGGAAGGTAAGTAATGGATACTTTTTATAGTTATAGGAAAAAGTTGTATGCTCCTTCACGTTGATTTTTACGTATAAATTTATGATTTCTTCAACGTGATGCTTCTTGGCGCAAGTAATCAGATTTCTTGACGCTGATATTTTGAAACACTTTTTACAAGGTTAAGCTTCTTGACGCTTGTAAACAGATTTCTTGACGCTGATATTTTGAAACAATTTTCACAAGGTTATGCTTCATGTTGATTTTTTGCGTATCAATTTATTATTTATTCAACGTGATGCCTCTTGACGCTAGTTATCAGATTTCTTGAAGCTGATATTTTGAAAACAATTTTTACAAGGTTATGCTTCATGTTGATTTTTTACGTATCAATTTATTATTTCTTCAACGTGATACTTCTTGACGCTAGTAATCAAATTTCTTGACGCTAATATTTTGAAACACTTTTTACAAGGTTATACTTCTTGACGCTAGTAATCAGATTTCTTGACGCTGATATTTTGAAACACTTTTCACAAGATTATACTTCTTGACGCTAGTAATCAGATTTCCTGACGCTGATATTTTGAAATTTTGAAACAATTTTTACAAGGTTATGATTCATGTTGAATTTTTTACGTATCAATTTATTATTTCTTCAACGTGATGCTTCTTGACGCTAGTAATCAGATTTCTTGACACTGATATTTTGAAACGATTTTTACAAGGTTGTGCCTCCTGGCGCTAGTTATCAGGTTTCTTGACGCTGGTATTTTGTAATAGGTTAACATGTGCCGACACCCTTTTTAGCAATCATAACACTTATAAAAATTTATTGGAATGTAATTAATTTATTGAAAACAAGCGTTAGTGTAGACAATGTTTATCATTGGTGTCACATACACCAATACAGCTTCTTGACGCTAGCGGGTTACTATCCTTTGCATAAACAAAATGGCGGATCTTCTTGTCGGTATTGCAACGGAGAAACAAAGTTCAATTATGACTTTATTAATGAATGGAATTTAAAAAAAAATCAACTGATATATGTTTATATAGGTATAATATACACATGGTTATTTCCTGACGGTAAATTTTATTAATAATAAAGCTCTTGACGCTTCTTGACGCTAAATAGTGAGACCCGTGAAATCGCCATGTTTTTATAAAAAATATATGTTCTCTGTATCGAGCGAAATAAACAACTATATGTTATTGATTTTGTTTTTATTTTCATTGTTATAGATTCAGCATATCTTAATCTTTGTAAGAATTGATTAAAACCATGGTTATTTACAATGAATATACTTTAAAAAGCCATTCAAACGCAGCCGGAATTAGTAAAAAAAACTGCGAAAAATCGTCAAAAAACGTCATAAAAATGTAAACTTCAAGACCAGATTTAAAGCATTATTTTATTTTTTTCATGTATTTTCTTGAAATATATGTCAAGGGCATTACATAGTTAATGGGATTAGGGAAGTTTAACATCATAATCACTGGTATACACGCCACATTTGCCTTTTCCCCATGGCCGGAAAAGTGACCGGATCGGCCGGAATTTGACCGGGTTTTAGTAGTACCCGTATGCGATGTTCCGATTCTCCAACTTTTCTTCAGGCATAGCACCACCATTATAAACAGGAAATGCTTCCGTAAAAAGGCAGATTCTTCTTCTTCTTCTTGAAAAATGCATTTTCCTATTTTGAATGCTCACTTTTTATTTGAATGACATTATTGATGTATTTTGAACAATTTGATAGCATTGTCATGTTTGAGTTGTGAATTTAGAAAAAAAAAATCGATGCTTGGAAATTTGGTATGAATACATGATTTCAGAAGTCTACTTTCACTTTGTCAACAGTGTACACACTGAATAGAAAAAATCTCCTATATGACACATGAACGCTACCTTTCTCAGTGTCAAGGTTGGCAAACAATAAAATGTAAGTTTCACTGCTTTTACTTGGGTTTTTCTATATGAATGACAAGCCTTCACACTTTTATTATTTACTATCAATGGTGGACATATACCTTCACCGTTTGACTCCATTTCCGTTTCCGCCAGATAGTGTTTTCAAAAGGAAGAGGCTATTCATCAAGGAAGAGGCTATTTATCAAGAAGGTTCCCCTGTCACTGCGCATGATCAATATTTTTTCATATTCGCAATATCTCTCCTTCGAATATGAAAAACCCAAACCTCCATTTCTGGAGAGTATTGAACCTTCTTGACGTTTTATCTGTTTATATTACATTTTTCTGCATTGTGAAGGAAAAATGATATTCTCTTGACGAATATACATTATATTTTTCTACATTGTGAAGGAGAAATAACATTTAGACATTGATTGGTAGGTGTTTTTCGATCAGAGTTCTGTAAATATCATAATAATGTGACTTTAAAATTTGGTTTTACCAGTGGGAGTTTGTTATTTTTAGTTTTTTATGAGTATAACAATGTAATCGATAACTTATATACCTTCATTACAAAAATTGTTACCCCCCCCCCCCCCCCCCCCCCCATTCCCTTACACACATACAAACATGTATATGGAACTGTCATTATAAGAGTTTAAAAGCAAAAACATCAAAATAATACACCACATTAAAATGCTACCCACCCACAAACAGATCTTTAACAGTATACTGCAGTCTCAACAAACGTTTACTCTTCGAGAAAAAATGACAGTGATTGTTTGTATTTATATTTATTAAAGAGTGGTTTAAAACATTAAATATTGTTCTGTAACTTCTGTGTATCAATATTAAGTGTGTTTTTTATTGTAGAAATTGTAAATACAGAAAAGAGGTAATACTTTCTTAGCTTTACACAGGAAGTCTATCAGGGAGAAAGTCTTTGTAGTACAAGAAAGTACAAACTCCTCCAAGGAGTGAGATGTCAGTTCAAGTCTGACCTTGGACAAATTGATAGACTTCCATTACTTTTTCATAATGATATATAATAAAGGCTTTCAATTGTGCAATGATGTGGACTTTGGTTAAAATATTTGGTATGAAATATGGCTTATTTATACAAATAAGACAATCATTAAGCAAAGTTTAACTTATAAACTTTTTAAACCCTATTTAGTTTCCATTCAGTAAGGCAAATTGAAATGAAAATAAAGAATATTGAAATACTTGCATACAATCATTCAGTCTGTATGTCAACTATATATAGTGTGTGTTATTGTCAGTCACTTCACTTCAATTATTAATTATTGTATTCTATTTTTTTTTAATAATGTAAAACTTAAACCCAAAATAATACTTGTGTGTATGGCATGCTATAAGTACAAGCATTTAGTTATTTAAGATTTGGAGATACTAATTAGTTTGAACTTTTGATATATGACACTGTCAAAGGTTCACGTACAGCAGGCAAAAAAATATAATTAGTAACATATTTTATGGTCATTTAGCGAAGAGAGTGGACATCTGATATATAGAAAATCGTGCATTATGTGTTAATGATGTGCAATGTTGAAACAATAGAAACTGCATTTCGTTTCTTTATGAAAATCAATTGAATTTGGGTAGTGCTTAAAGTACCAGTTTGCATTTCATTGGCACCATTATGTTGCTTTGCTTTTAGCTTGTAGGACATTACATTTCATGGGATGCTTACTGTAGCCTAGGTAGCTATAAAGATGTGCACAACTGTGCTTATTCAACAGGGCTTGGAACAAAGTCACTATTCAAACAATGACATTAAATTGGTAGCTAGATACTTTAATATAAAAAAAACATCATAGTTATTCTTTCATCTTAAATAACTTGAAAATATATTGTAAATTATACAATTTTGAGTTTTCATTGAAAGATAAAAAACATTCTCTAGTCTAGTTCGGACTTCAGACATTAATCTAGCCTGTTTTTCATCACTGAATCAAACTCAAAATTATGCTACCATTCCTGAAATAAACACAAACTTATTTACTAATATAAGCATTTTTCACTATCCTCATTTCATAAATTCAAAACTGATTTACAATACGTAGTATGAAGCCTCCAACAGATATCCTTAGTTGGGATTGAACCAACATCTTCCATCTTAAAGACAGATGTACTTCATTGTACTATAAGGATGCATTTTGAAGCTGCATTAAAGTTACACTGTACATTAATTATGATAGTTCAAATTCCTGTTTTATTTTTAAGTCTTACAGTAATTCAAGCTTTAAAAATGTTTGCTTTTAATTATCAATTTTGTAAAAATTAAATCGTCGCCATTAAGCAAACTTGAATAAACCGACAACTTTTTTCAATAATTTTACACTCTTTTTACAGCGACACACATACACATACAGGTATGAAGAGGTACATAGGTAAGAGAAGTAAACTTACCTTGACACACATACACTCCTTGTACATAAGTATGAGGAGAGAGAATCTTACCCCAACACACATACACTCCTCATACATAGGTACGAGGAGAGGGAGACTTACTTTGACACACATACACTCATCATATATTGGTATGAGGAGAGGGAAACTTACCTTAACACACATATATTCCTTGTACATAGGTATGAGGAGAGAGAAACTTACCTTGACACACATACACTCCTCATACATGGGTTTGAGTAGAGAGAATCTTACCTTGACACACATACACTTCTCATACATTGGTATGAGGAGAGAGAATCTTACCCTGTCACACATACACTCTTATACATTGGTACAAGGAGAGGGAATCTTACCCCGACACACATAAACTCCTTTTTTCTTCTGTGTTGCCTTGAAACTGAGTCGTTTTCTATTTTCTTGTTTGATGAGATTTTTTACTTAGGCGTAAGTTTTTCTATTGTGTTTATTGTGCCATGAGTAGAATCTATACATATAACATCAGGGGCATAATGTTTAAATTCTATAGCCTGTTCTTTGGTCATCAGAACCAACATGAAATCTTCTTTCCTAAGTTGGATAGGATTAGATTGTGTGTGTTGCTGCTTATATAACAGCACAGGAAGATTGAGGAGTGACTGCAGACTTTGAACTCTTAAATGCACTGATGTTGACTACTAATATTTTGTACCATGGATAAACGTGACCTAATCTGATTCTTTACAGATTCTGGGATAGGAAGGAAACGAGTTTGATTTAAACCAGTTGTATGAAAATGAGTCTGTATGTACTTCACAGAAACAACCCCAGAACTTTGCACTATTACATTCATTCTTGATGGGCAGATCTTACCTATTTTTGCTGAGCCTTTACATGCACGTTGCCATTTCAGTTCCATGAATAGTCTTAGGTGTTCAGCCATTTTATCTACTGTCCTAAACTTTTCAGAACAAGATGGTACACTGCAAGGAATTGAAGTCAATGGTTTTTCCTTTTTGTCTAATGGACTAGAAAGGCATTTACAACTATGTCTTTTCAAACTTTTCTTTGAAGAGAAATACATATTGCAATGACTAAAAACAGTTCCAACAAGACAAGAGTCTTTACCTTTACATACACAGGTGTCAGGTGAGTGAAACTTAACTTGACAAACATACACTCTTCATAAACAGTTACCAGGTGAGTAAAACTTACCTTGACACACATACACAGGTGTCAGGTGAGTGAAACTTACCTTGGTACACATACACTCTTCATACACAGGTGTCAGGTGAGTGAAACTTACCTTGGTACACATATACTCTTCATACACAGGTGTCAGGTGAGTGAAACTTACCTTGGCACACATACACTCTTCATACACAGGTGTCAGGTGAGTGAAACTTACCTTGACACACATACACTCTTCATAAACAGGTACCAGGTGAGAGAAACTTACCTTGGTACACATACACTCTTCATAAACAGGTACCAGGTGAGTGAAACTTACTGTGACACACATACACAGGTGTCAGGTGAGTGAAACTTACCTTGACACATATACACTCTTCATACACAGGTACCAAGTGAGTGAAACTTACCTTGACACACATACATTCTTCATAAACAGGTACCAGGTGAGTGAAACTTACTGTGACACACATACACAGGTGAGTGAAACTTACCTTGACACATTTACACTCTTCATAAAAAGGTACCAGGTGAGTGAAACTTACCTTGGCACACATACACTCTTCATAAACAGGTACCAGGTGAGTGAATCTTACTGTGACACACATACACAGGTGTCAGGTGAGTGAAACTTACCTTGACACATATACACTCTTCATACACGGGTACCAGGTGAGTGAAACTTACCTTGACACATATACACTCTTTATAAACAGGTGCCAGGTGAGTAGAACTTACCTTGGCACACATACACTCTTCATACACAGGTGTCAGTTGAGTTTAACTTACCATGGCACACAAACATCAACTTAATTTACTAAATATATATTTAAATTATACCTTGATAATATCTTCATGTGCCTGATTAGGACTAAATTCAACTAGTTGCTGAGTTGGTGCTACCTGAAATCACAAGTAAAAACTTAGGTGCAAATAAGATAACCCACTAATATTTTTGTAAATTTTGGTGTTGTTAAACAGACATTTGATCATTGATTTTCAATTAAAACCTTTACATCAATCATTACTGACTGCAAGTCTAGTAACACATGCTTTATCAATGAGGTGAATATTTGTATCAAGCTATATCAAATTTGTTTCAGGGATTTAGATCATTTGGAGCAGTCAGCAGACACTGTGCTAATTTGAACTTTAAACTGTACGACCTAGACTTGATCTAATACTTGAAAGGACACACAGTTTTGTATGATACTATTCTTATATCAATGCAACAGAAGATAAAAACAGAGAAAAAAAGATTATAAGAAATATATTGTTTTAATTATACCTGGATGACTTCAGACAGTGCCTGATCAGGGCTAACTACCAGTACATAGTCAGTTGGCACTACCTGTAATATATGCAAATATTTGCTTCTTTAAACCTACATAATGGTTTCTCCATGACCTAGTGGTCTAAGGCGCTGTCTCAAGATCATTGACCTCTCACAGCTAAGGTCATAGGTTTGAGATCCACTTGCTTCAAAAACTTCAATAGAGGAAGTTTGCCAGTTACTTGTGGAAGGACAGTGCTTCTACTCGGATTCATTATGAGGTCTTCTACCACCAATAAAACTGGATAAGCCATATATAGCCTGAAATGTGTTAAAAATAGCTTTGGTGCTATTGCCTTTGCATTATTTATGTTAAATAAATGCTTCAGGAACTTTTAACCTATGGTTGATTTTCATTCTATAAATAATCTATAACGATTAAATGACAAAACGAGACTATGAATCAATTTTTTAAACTGAGTCTGATTATTTGTCATAATGCAACACCATGACAGTTGTCATATTTATCTTGATCTTGGACTCATTATCCAAAAGGCTACAGAGGTAATTGTCAGTATATTTATGTATAAAAGTTGCAAGTGCATCTAAATTGTTTTGAGGCGTTTCAATAAAGAACAGTTAATCAACATATTTTTTTCTCTATTGGTACTTGTATTGATTTATTTACTAAAAATAACTGTGAATGTATGAAATGAGATTATTAAAATACAACTTTTTATTTTACCTGGGTGATCCCATCTGGTGTAAGACCAGGACTGACAGCAACATGCTGATTTGGCACTACCTACAATTAACATAATTTAATGTTAGCTGAGTTGTATAGATCTATTACATTGTTGAAATTGTAAAAAATATTTATACATTAGTTACATTTTAATAAAAATTAGTCCAATCAATCAGACATTTGAAATGCTATTGCAGCCTCATCAAAATTGGATAGAATATATATATATATTTACACAATGTCATTCACAAACAAATTCAGTGAATCCTGGGCAATTAAATAGAACTGATGACACAGCTCTGTAAACAACGGCAAAAAGTGTTACTGTTTCCTTTAAAGGAAAACATATTGTAAAATGTGGGAAGATATATGTAATTGTATTGTTTAAATGCAATTATATATTACCTGTGCAATTCCTGGAAAAGGATCTACAGCTAACTGTGTTGGCGCTACCTACAATCACAGCAAGTGAATATTTCATGACCATACTAATACAAATATATTATCTACTTATTTGTGTGCTAACATATGAAAGTTTTGTATAATATATGTATTTATTTTTTTTAAATCCAAAGCAATATTTAATTGTGTTATTAATGTTTGTTTGAATATTTAGCATCACTATTATGCCACTGATGGCTAACACACGATCAGTTAAGCTAACAACTGTTTCCTTGGTTCCTGGAAAGTTAACCAGTACTCAAGCACGCCCCATCTCTGCAAACAACTGGCAACTTTCCTACTTCAGCATCAGTAACAAATGACAATATATATCAATCATCACCGAGACGGTGACTGTGTGGTGATTTGAACTATGACAATGTAAAATGATATGATTTTAAAATATACCATTTAATGTATTTAAGTGTATTCATTTTATTATTTTATTCTTAATGGATATTCTTTATCTTACAATGGTTACCCTAAATAATAACACATTATTTCTTTTAAACAATTGTAAAGTATTCTCAGTGACAATCCTGTCATTCTTTTTAAACTCTATTTATAAGAATTTATTATAACAGTTAAACTTACATTATAGTTGTGCTCATCAGCAAAAAATAAACACAATGACAGGAGCTGAAAACATAAATTACAATGGATACAATTAAACCATTTTCAAAGATTGGTAGAATGTGGGGCGGAAGTCAAATGGATAGTGTTGGCTGCTCATGCCTGAGGTTGCGGGTTCAATCCCCAGTTGACCAGATGCCCCATATAAAACAACACTCAGTAGTTGGTGCTACCCAGGAAACGGACTTCGAGAGTGGTTGATATGAGCTCTGAGCTTTCATTGCAATCAAGCTAAAATAAATTAGTATGAACTAAATTATTATTAAATTTAGTTACATACATAAATGTATAGTCAGTTACTCACCAGCTCAGTTGGCTATATAATGATTCAAACTCTTGACCCCTTGATTGAAAGTCTGACACATTACCCACTTAGTGCGACATATTGCAATTTATAAGAATCCTTGTTAAGATTTTTTATTTTAGTATTAGAGCACTGAATCCATGTTCGATAGAGGGGGGGGGGGGGGGAGTTGATTGCAACTTATTAACTAAAATTAATAAGTTTAAACTTAACTCTCGTTTACATGTACGTGTTCGACTTAAACAAAACATAAACTAAGAGTATCACACGTATCGGGGTTTACATCCAACCACTAATTCCGTATAAAAGACATTATTATTACCGAAAGCATTAACATTTCGTGTTTACTGTCCATCTTGAATTTTAGCGGTAAATAGAAAAATCCGAGGATTCCGAATGTTGAATGTTCCAAGTTGATCATGCGCAGTGAAAGGGAACCTTCTTGATATTTAGCCTCTTCCTTTTCAAAATAATACCGCGGTTTGATTGCTGATCAAATTAGTCTGTAAGTTACGTAATACAAAAAAACTTGTAAGTATAATTTGATGGGGTCCATCTGATTGATGATCGTTGGCTCGAACATGGATGGCTGATATAGTTCGAACCACTTGACAATTGAATTGAAAACCGGTAACACAATCATACTGTACACCAGAAAGTTTTCTTGTCTTTTTAGCAAACGTGAATCAGTGCAAAATTCTAAGTGTACAAACACACTGTTTATGTTGATTTGAATCTTTAATTATATTTTTCATACGGGACTAGCTTTAAATTATTTGAAAATTTAATGGAGTATCAGTATTTTTCCTGATTACACCATTTATAGCCGTCTGAATGGCCGATTCGTGGTAATATCTATCTATCTAACTTCAAATAAGTGAAACCCCTCACAAGGACATAGACTTTGATGCGCTTCAACTGACAAACAGAGAAACAAATAAATGTATAAAAGAGAGAATATATACAGATTGTATTTAAAAACAGGTTAAAAACAGAGCAGGTTTCTAGGGTGAAACATGTTCAGACTGCCTGGCTGAACTAATTGGATCTGAGAAAGACAATATTCTCAGGGAGTGAGTTCCAGTGGATAATAGTACGAGGGAAAAATGAATACTTTAACAGACATGTGAAGTCTCCCGCATTGTGCGGGAGTCTCCCGGAATCAAAGAGAAAACCTGCGACTCCCGGATGGAAGTCAAAATCTCCCGCAATCACAATATCCTTAGTATTATATTTTCATTCAAGTGCAATTTGTTGTAAAAACAAACTAATTGACACTGCGAATGTCAATCATTGTCCTAAACATGACCAAGATACATCAGCTCCGCCTTTTTCGGTTGTAAGCCAATCAGATTGCAGATAATATCAGTACTTTCAATGTGATTACACATGAGAGGTGTGACAATCAAATTCGACACAGCATGACTAATTGGCATCAATTGCTTTTACACAAATTCTCATAGTCTGAGTCTTATCGGGTTTCATTAGTTTAACGCTGAAAAAAAGATAAAGAAAATCAATTTATAAAACTATACCAAAAACAATCTTTACACATCCTAAACTTTTATAAAAGTGTGACTTGAAATTCGAAAAACTGTGCTAAAAGACCAAAAATAAACAATCTGAAAAACTGTGAAAAAGAAATGGCACAAAATATTTTCTGAAATTGTTACAATATTTTTTCTTTCTACATTTCAACGCATTTATGATTGTTAAATCATTTGCAAATTAGACATTGAATGTTCCTTGGCAATAAGTTATAACACGAGGAAATTCTTGTTGAATCTCCAAGGAATCTATTCATCGCAAATCATTCACCATTTTCTTATATAGGCATAGTACCACCATTGCAAAAAGGAAGTGCTTCCGTAGGGTAGTCGCATAATGGTGGTTATAAATAATCTTTGTTTCTTCTTCTTTAAAAATGCATTTTCCTTATTTTAATGCTCATTTTTTTATTTGAATGGCATTATTGATGTATTTTGAACATTTTGATAGCATTGTCATGTTTAATTGTGAATTAAAAAAAAAAGATGCTTGGTAATTGGGGTATGAATACATGATTTCGGAAGTCTACTTTCACTTTGTCACCAGTGTACACACTGAGCAGAAAAAAAATCTCTTATATGACACATGACCCCAACTTTTCTCATCATATTTTGATAGTGTAGAGATTGACAAACAGTAAAATGTAAGTTTCACTTCTTTAATTTGATACTGTCTATGAATGACAAGCTTTCAAACTTTTATTATTTACTATAGAATATAGAACAAGTTCAATGGTGGGTTTACACCTTTTAGGTATCAAGGCGCACATGCGCGAATTTCTAATCTCGGTTTAAACATCAAGCTATTTTCCGGTATTTGCTGTGTTTTTTTTATTGGACGGGAAAACCCTGGGATCAAAGTGGATTTTTTCTATACAGCGAATATCTACATAAGCACTCGATAATAAAGTTTAAAAAAAGTTTCTACCCACCATACCTGTTTTTGTTTGGACAAAATCACACTTACATGGTTGGATTTTTACAAACAAAATAAAATAAAATGCTCCTTTCACTGCTTTCATATTCATTCAGAAAACTTGTTTGTGGTGTTAGAGTAGTTGTTTGAATAAAATTAGAATTCAGACTTTTCAGACTTATTAGGAAGTTAGAATGCTAGGTTTAAACACACACACACACACACACACACACACACACACACACATAAAATCTGAGCTTGTTTGCGCTTGTCTATAGCAAAGCCTATAGGCCATAGAGTGGGATAGACGACCTGTCCTTTTATTTGGGATTAGAAAGGGTTCAGCTGGAATAGCAACTAGGTTATGGGTGATGTTATAAAGCATAACCAGTCTTTGGTCAATACGACGCAGATCAAGTCATCTCCAGTTTAAGGTGGTCAACATGTCAGTAGCACTGGAGGTGCGGCCATAGTCGTGCATTGCCCAGTGAGCAGCCCTCCTCTGCACAGACTCAGTTTGTCCGATGTCCGATGCCAACACTGGTGTGTGGTGATCAGATAGAGAGCAGTACTCTAGCTGGGGTCTCACAAGTGTCATGTATGCTGTAGATTTTAGTTTTGACTGAGTGAGCTTTGACGTTGCGTCTGAGGAATCCTAGTGTTTGATTTGCTTTTTTTGTGATGTTATCTTTGTGTTTGTTCCATTGTTATAAGTCATCTGATATTGTGACACCAAGATGAGGTTGTTTCTAGTGTGGTGTTGTGAAGTGTATGTTTAGTATCTATTTCAGTTTTTCTTTTTGTAAAATGAATGACTTGGCATTTGGATGGATTGAATTTCATATCCCATAGTGATTCCCATTTCTGGAGCTTGTTTAGGTCATGCTGAAGGTATTTGGAGTGTGTGGCTACTGTGAGAGAAAGATATATTGCGGTATCTTCTGCGAAGAGATTGACTTTTGAATTGGAAGCATACTCAGGAAGGTTGTTTATATACGGTAGATAAGAAAAAGTAAGGGGTCGAGTACAGAACCCCGGGGCACACCAGAGGAGACAGGGATAGTATCTGACTCTGGACCATTGATGGTGACAGACTGTGACCTGTTGTCAAGAAAAGACTTTATCCAAGATTGAGTATTTCCATGAATACCATAAAAGTGGAGTTTATACAAGAGTTTTTCATGATTTACCATATCAAGGCTTTGCTGAAATCAAGAAGAATCAGGTGTACTTGGCTTTTTAGATTGACAGATTTCAGCAGATCTAGGCGTTGGGTATTGCAAAATCTTTTTTCCCTGAAGCCATGCTGAAGTTCTTAGAAAAGATTAGAATGTGAAAAGTGTTTTGTAATGCTTGACGAAACAATATGTTCAAGAGCTTTATAGAGAATACAAGTAAGTGAGATAGGATGATAGTTTGCAGGATCAGATCTTTGACCCTTCTTGTAAATTGGGGCAACATTTGCCATCTTCCAAAGTTGTGGAGTGGATCCAGACTGGAGACATTTTAAAAAAAAGAATCTGGAGAAAGGGAGAAATTTCCTTGCTTACAGTCTTGAGAATGATGGATCAGATCTGGTCAGGACCGGCCGCCTTGTGGGATAAGATTAGAGAGGAGTTACTCTATCCCTGGTGTAGATACCTCAGTGTCTGGCATCTGTCTATGGGGGCTATATGTTGTGTAGGGTTTGTTCCTTGAAGTTTAATTTCAGAGAGAGACTTTAGTTATTTGTGAATACAGATTGAAATTGTTCATTTAGAATGTTTGCCTTGTTTATTTTGTTTTTTGAGTGTGTCTATGCCTGTAGAGTCTTGCTTTGAGTGCTTAAGTAAGAAGTATAGCTTTTTGGTCTAGTCTGTTGTTTAGTCTTTGTTTATTTTGTTCTGTGTTGGAGTCTTTGCTGATGTTAAGAATATCTACAAGATAATGTTTGTATGCAATTTTTGTTTCCTTTTGACAGAGGTGTTTCAAGTAAAGGTATTGCTTTTTGGTGGTGTGTGTTTGACCTGATTTTTTGTATTTTCTCGTTTCCTGTATAAGCGTTTAAGTTCTAATTTGATCCATGGTAATTTGATGCAGTTTTAGTTGGAATGAATTTATTTGTGGCTGTATTGATGGAATCAGAAAATAAGGTCCACAACTGGTCAACAGAGCAATGGTCATAATTACCTGATTCACACATGTCCCTATGGTAGTCGACCATGTGTGTTCTTAGGCCATCACAGTCAGCACTCTTGTACAAGGGTATCTGTCTTGGCTTTTGTGGCCTCATGCAAGCAGCATGTGTATAGCTGGAAAAAATTAAAATGGCCGACTGTGTATCATAAAATTTTTAATAACCACTGTCTTTTCATTTGTTTATCATTTTCAATGGTAAATTTACAAGAAATAGCTTTTAGAAGGATTATTCATTATTCAAGACAATAAAGTAACTTTATTACTTTTTATTATTGATGCCATCATTGACATGGTTGATGAAGTTTTAGACTTGTGGTAATAGGTATAACCAGTATATAACCCAATAGGCCAATGCTATTTTGAAACTACGTCATTCTATTTTTTAGACGGAACCTACATTATTAGATTCAATATTAATGTGCTACCTGTATTGGACGAGTACAATTATAAATAGAATGACGTAGTTTCACATGTACAATGTTATGATGTTAAACAATACTTGGCTCGAACTTGAACTGTTTTGTCCAGTCCCATCGGGTACGAGCCATCGAAGTTCTACTGTGTATACTCAGTTTAAGTACAAAAAAATATGCTGAAAAAAAGAAAGGCTTTTGTGACACAAAGAACTTGAAAAAAAAACAAAATCTATGCAATTGTAATACATCCAAAAATATGTTTGAGTTAATTAGTATCAAGTCGATAAATTTTGTTCAGCTTTCAAATCCCAATGGTTTGGCAAATCCACCTAAACATAACAAAATTTATATCTAAATTGGAGTCGTAAACTTCAAACGAAATTGCCATTCTGAGAATAGACAGCACTCATAAATACTGATTGACAAATTGAAATTGAAATCAGAATGAAATCATGTGATTCATTTTATACACCATAAAATACATTGCAATTTTAAATCATTAAAATGGGAAATCTATTTCTATTATTAGGCGCGCAGAAAATCTATTTTTGGGCGTAACCAAGGTTAGGAAATCCCTTTTCAATATATTAATTTGTCATGTTTAAATATATATTATTTTGGCAATACTGGTCAGTTAGTATATATATAGGCATGTTTTTTTTTAGCCAATTTCATAATTTTAAAAAATCCTGACATATTCCTTTAAAAGCAAAAACAATTAGCAAAAATATCTGTTTCCAATATATATATCAGCATATAATGCATTTATATACCTACTGATCCCATATAGCCAAACTGATACCTATTTAAACATGCTAAAATAATGCATTGAAAAGGGATTTCCTAACTTGGCCTACGTACGTGCCCAGGTTAAAGCACAATAGATTTTTCTCATTATATTGCTGCAATGTTTTTTGTGTTATTTATATCAAATTAGTCAGGTGATTTCATTTTGATTTCAATTTGACCCATCATATTGACTACATATGGAAGAATTTGTTCCTTTAGATTGTCTAAATGACGAATCGAGTCATCAAGCATTATTTGCATGCTATCTATTTCACCGTGTCCAAACGTTTCTGGAGGAGGCGGTGGAGGTAACGTTGTATGACGGTGGGGTAACGTTGAATGGCGGTGGGATTCGCGATCAGCAGTAAGAAAACTGTCTTATTTTAACTATTGTTGATAATTTTGGGAAAATCTAAGTCGAGCAAGATGATGTCATATCATTTCTGATCACTCGGCAGCAACCGAATCCGTGCAGACTGTAGCCGTTTTCTTGATCATTCGGGAAATACAAGGAGTTTTCTGTGTAAACACAAGTGTTTTAAAAGTGCGAAAACTGTCTTGTTACCGAACATAATTTGATATATCATTTTCTTTTATAAGCAACACCCTCCTCAACATTATATTTTTACCCCATTCGGTCTTTTACTGGTGTAAAACTGATTTAGTGACAGTTTTATGGTGAAAAATCAGCTAACGATGGAGGAGCTGGTAGGGCTGTTTGAAAGTTGCATTACGCTGGAGGATGGTGGATTTACTAAAAGCACTTTTTCTAATGTTTCTCATGCAAGCGGTCAATTTTTCGGTTGTTACTCTGTTGTAAATATATTTCAAAAATGTTACTATGGTGTATTTATGTACTGTAAAGAAAATCAAACTGATAATTGCCATTATGGGCTGTATAAAAGACATACAGATTTTAATAAGTATGAAATAATGCACAACTAACAATCTAAGCATAGTTAAGTGTAATCAGTTACCCGGGAGGCTTTTGACGTGAGTTAGCGCCAGTCATTCCCTTTTATATGTTTGTCTTCTTTATATTGGACTCGCCAAATGAACTGTCCTACAGTAAAATATTGTATATAAGATATTCGCCGTGTGATCATTTGCGGTATCGCAATTTGTAACAAGATTAATAAGCTTATTCCAATTTTAATAAAACTGATTGACAATGTCAATGAATATTATATCCTGTTCAGATATCACCATTATCACTTGAGTTTCGTTCCTCAATTAATCAAAAGTGTCGAAACTGGCGACGTGCACTCAGTAATAAAGACATTATTGATCCAGTCGAGGTAACATATCGCTGCGTTTCAATAACTGGCAATGTTTTTGTGTATTTAACTGCTGAAAGTATAATAACTGTCAATGTATAAATAACTGGCAATGTTTTTGTGTATTTAACTGCTGAAAGTATAATAACTGTCAATGTATAAATAACTGGCAATGTTTTTGTGTATTTAACTGCTGAAAGTATAATAACTGTCAATGTATAAATAACTGGCAATGTTTTTGTGTGTTTAACTGCCAAATGTATAAATAACTGGCAATGTTTTTGTGTGTTTAACTGCAAAATGAATAAGTATTAAACTGTCAGTGTAATGGTTTTAAATACATATATAGTTCAACCATTATAGCATATTGTGGAACGATGTATTATTAACACAGAACATTTTTTTAATATATTAGAATTTGAAATATACCGCGACAGTTGAACATGTAATCATCAGAGTACATAATTATCAATGTAGTCAATTGGTTAATACGGAAGGCAAAATTGTATCCGTAGAAAAGATACAGGATTGTACCATGGTACAAGATTTGAAGTAAGTAAGAACCGAACGCTTGGACCCTTTTATCACACTTTGCCTTAATGTATACATGTATAATATATTTTCAGACGAGGCAAAAATCTCTATGTCTATACATAAATCAATCTGTACTCGTATGAAAATAGTAACCTCCTGGCATTGCGATACACACCTTAATAATTTAAAAATACAAAGTGGTCGTCACTATTATTTTATCACACAGATATAAACGTTTTCAAGTTGTCATTGATGATTTTAAGTCTTTCAGCCAATGTATGTACTGTGATATTTTAATATCATGTACATGTACATACATTGCAGAAAAAAGTTTAAGTGAAAATTAATGAAAATGTCCAGAGTGAAATAAAGTAATTTCAGCGGTCAGCTGTGATTGTTTGATCTTAACGTCTAACTTATTAACTACTAAAAAAATAGCTTCTATGGTTATATACCGAATATTGGATAGAAGAAAAAGATAATACAGTCAAACCTGTCTTAAGCAGCCAGTCATGGGAAGGAGCAAAAGTGACCTTTTAAGACAAGTTAATTTGCTTTGAAAGCATAGAAATAGGAAAAAGCAAATGTGGCTGCTTAAGACAAGTGGCATTAAGTCGTACATTACGGCACCGGAAGGATAGTTAGTAACAATCATGGCACCTATTCAAGACCTGCGCATGGGAAAAATGCATGTTGCTTTTAATTCGCTGTTTAAATAAAACAAACACTTCAATTCCTTTCTATTTATCACTATAGTATTAAGGACAAAGCACTGTGATATTCCCAAAACGATATCAATACATACATAACATATTGAGAACTTTCCGTGTGGATGTTTTGATAAAATCAATATGTTTCGTGTGATACAAGCATTTATGGCAATTTTTAACTTGATTTGCCTTATATGAGCCTATTTCATCATCGAAACATATTGTAATAGTTTTACATTACATTGGCAATCGAGCACACGTGTTTGTATCGAAAATAACATAAAGCCGTCACTTAATCAATTTTACACCAGTAAAAGACTGAATGGGGTAAAAATATAATGTTGAGGAGGGTGTTGCTTATAAAAGAAAATGATATATCGAATAATGTTCGGTAACAAGACAGTTTTCGCACTTTTAAAACACTCGTGCCAATGTTTACACAGAAAATTCCTTGTATTTTCTGAATGATCAAGAAAACCGCTACAGGCTGCACGGATTCAGTTGCTGCCGAGTGATAAGAAATCTTGCTCTACTCAGATTTTCCAAAAATTATCAACAATAGTTAAAAAAGATAATTTTCTTACCGCTGGTCATGAATCCCACCGCCATTCAACTTTACCCCACTGTCATCCAACGTTACCTCCACCGCCTCCTCCAGAAACATTTGGACACGGTGTATTTTAAAATGGGGATCTTTTGCCACTTCTTTTGGTGGGTTTGAAATACCAAATCATTCGTATTTTATTCATTAATGTTGATGAGATACTTTTATTTATTTTAAAAATAAATCTATTTTAAGACATTTATAGTGAATTTTACTGATATAGATCTACTGCCTTTAAAATGTTGTCAAAACATTTTCTCGTTTTTTTTTTCAGTTATTGAACAGACAATGGCGTCGGATGCTATTTTGAAGAAAGGAAAGATTTTATCAAGAACATTTCTCGATTATGAAATAAGTGAAACACCACCATGGGGAGATGGAGAAATTGGAAAAGTTGATGAAATGATTGGAGAAATTGTTCATTTGAAACGCCTGTATCCTGACAATTCCTTGAATAAGAATACTTTGATGAAATTCAGAGATGAATTTGTTCTCCAAATGTGTCATGATGAAGGTGTAGGTCTTGAAGATAGGGAGGAATTACTTGCTGTAACAAGAGAAGAATATTTAGAACCAACTGAAATTGTTAGTGTAAATATCTTACCAGTTAATGTAGATAAAGTAAAAAATGCTGATGAAAAGGCTCTGCTGGAGACCAAGAACATGCTTAAAGCTTGGCGGTTCTTGGAAACATTGCGGAATTCAAACTGTGAATCAGTGTTGACCCAGGACATAATTTTACAGTGCCATCAGATTTTGATGAACGGTTTATCAATAAATCCTGGGCAGTTGTCTGAATATGAACGATATACAAGATGTCCTGTGACTGATGCAGAGATACGATACCCATCACCATGGTTTGTTAAAGTGGTACTTCCAACACTATTGGACTATGCTAATCACATGGCTTATTATCTAAGAGATAGATTGTCCAAGGAAAGTCCAACGGAAGAAATTGTTAGAGATATTGTTAAGTTCTGTGCCTGGTTTTTCGCCTCCCTGGTACAATTGCACCCATTTGGTGATGGCAATGGTAGAATTTCCCGTTTACTGTACTTCTACATACAGTCCTTGTTATCACCCTTTGCAGTAGGGGTTTATAATATTTTTGCCCCAACAACTAAAATAGATTACTACAGAGCTATTTGTAGTGTTCGGGAAGAAAATAGAACATTTCTAGAAAGGGAAGAAAATGAATTTTATATCAATAATTGGAGGTACGGATGTCAGCCAGAAGAGTTAGCAAGGATGATGTTAGAAAGCCAGTGGAATTCATGGACAAAGATTGATGAATTTCAGCATCTGACATACAAAAGAAGGTTATCAACAGAGTTGGTAATTACCCCAGAGCAGTCGTTAGAATAAAATAATAATTATGAACTTTTTTTTTTTTTTTTTTTTAATTTCAATCACTGAAAAGTGATCCATTTAATCACCCCGTAATAGGTCTGTGAGGGTCGGGGTGGGCCATCCCTCAACAAACCGTACAAATATATATATCAGTCAAGTTGTAACATACATTCACATATATACACTGCAAGGAAAAAGAAAGCATACATTTTGGTTATTGAAATTATTTCATTATTGACTAAGTTTATTCATGTGATGGAATAGTGAACTGATTTTAATCTTATTTTTTTGCTTTGAAATGAATTAAATGTTTGTTTTTTGATTCAACAGTATGATGAATTATAAATATACAAAATTTATATGCAATACATTTTTTGTTCCTTGACCTGTCGACGTTTATAGGTATGTATACTTTCTTTTTCCTTTCACAGAATACACATATACACATTAATCTTAAAGGGACACACCAGTCTAAACAAATTATAGATTGAAGCTCGAGCTAAAACAAAAATCAAACAGAAATAAAATATAATTTGACACAGCAGATGGTAGTATAAGAAAATTATTTAGTCTAATGACTTCAGGAGATTTTTCTCTCTTAAGTCTATAGTGGCTGGCTTGGTGTAGGACCTTAATAAATATTAAATATGTATTTTGGTTTATCCCTTTTTACTGAAAAGATAAAGTGGCAATAATTACATGAATTTTATTATATTGGGGTTGTTTTTGTGTGTTTATATTTATTAGAGGTATCTATAATTGGAATGGTTTATAAACACAATTTTTTGTGTGTTAATTGATGGTGTTTATTGAAAGCCAGGAGAAGACATTCAAAAATTATGAACTTGACAAAATTCAAAACAATGTTTTTTTTCCCGTTACAAGCACACTTTAATTTGAAAATTTCTCAATAACCATTCAACCAAATTTGTTCATTTTTACCTCTTTTTTTTTTTTAAAGAAAAAAAAGAAGAGCTATTAATTTGTCATGACCCTGGCAAGGGAGCCCAATTTTATGTTTAACTCAGCTTTTTCCTCTGTTTCTTAACAAGTTTTGACTAAATTTCATAAATACATTCATATCATGTTTATACAAACAATGTATATTGCTGTTTTTATACCAAAATTTCCATGCTTTAGGATCTTTTTTATTTAGCTAGTATTTGAACTTATTTTTTAAAATCCATTTTGTTTTTCATTATTAGGTATTCTGTTAACTGATCACCATCATGTTAAAAAAATTTACATCACTGACCTTGACCTACTTAATGGATATTAAAAAAATACCAGCTTCTGCATCTGCTTGCAGAATCTCCCACTTTCGGTGCTCAGTGCTTTTGTTTGGTATGATTGATCCCTATGAGCAGGGATTTCAAGTTTGTACAAATGAAGGGGATAGTTTATATTGGGGCCCAGTAAGAGGAATTGATTTACATTTAGGAATACTGTGAGAAAACAGGAAGTTGTCTTTTTCTATTCTATTTTAGTTAACATTCTAATCATCTTTAGGTCAGTTATATTGTTAAGTCATTTAGTTGAAACTGCATGAGTCCTTAACTGGGGATCGAATATCAATATGGGGCCAAAAGGGACCCAAAAAGGAATAGCATTTTCTTAAAAAACAATCAGCCGGGGACTCGTCAGTTTAATATAGGGATAATTTTAATTTAAAAATCTTCTTCTGAAGAACCTATCAGCCAAATTTGTATTTTTTTTTGTATAATTGATCACTCACTGAGTAGAAGTTTCAAGTCTTTTAAAAGTAATTGATAAGGATTTTTCAATATTTTATGAATTGGCTAAAAACATTTTTTTCCTTTATGTACTCACTAACCCCATTTTGCCTAAAGGATATCTATTTAAACATGAAAAAATAATATATTGAAAAGGGATTTCCTAACTTGGGTTTCGCGCCAAGGTTAGACTAGATTTCCCACTTAAAAGTGCAACTTTGTGACGTATTACATGCGCAACGTGATTTCACTTGGTTTCAGTTTGATTCGTTATACAGGTTTACACGTAGTAAAAATGATTTCATCTCAGAAAGAGTCAGAATGACGAAGCACAGGTATTCAAACAGTATTTTAAGTGCTGTCTATTTTTAGAATGGATATTGTTAAAGTTTACCAGTCCAATTAACATACTGATTATGTCACGTTTTGGTAGATTTGATATACCAAACCATTTGGATTTTATTTATTAATGATAATGAGATGCTTTTTGTTCATTTTAGTTATTATTTTATTTTTAAGACATTTATAGCGTTTATTACTGATATACCCCCTTTAAAGTTTATTTTTGTTCCTGATGATATTGGTACTATTTGTTTTCCAACAGTCTTGTGATAAGTACTGTTGCCAAAATTTTGTTTTACAATTTATTTGAGATATTTAATTTGATTTGTAAATAATGCTTTTTAGCTTCTCTGAGCTGAAGGTCTCGGGAGAGTTCTTGTTAGAACCCCGAGTTTGTCATGCAGTGTTATACTTATTGTACATCAAAGAAAGAGAGGGGAACAGATGGTGTTACTCTGTGTGCCCATCATTTGAATTTGTGATCATAAGGTCTGATGTGTGGCTTGCTAGTTACCATTTAGGGTTGATTGGTTGAAGAATTGCTGAGTTTACCAGGTATAATTGATAAGGTGACCTCAGGGCAAACTTGGGCTATTGATTTGTTTTATGTTGACACTTAAATGTCTTATAGCTGAATATGTTGTTAATCTGTTTGCTTCTAATCTTAATCTAATCTTAAGAGAATTAAAACATTATATGTTTTCTTAAATAAATCAAAAAGAAATATGCCTGTTTAAACATTTGCTTTTAATTGTTGTAAAATATTTTAATCTTAGTAAACTGCCAATAGAGTTAAGATCTATAATACATTTACATGTATATTTCATATTTTACTATACATGTATTATGGTATTTTTTTATATAAATGTGTTAATAAAGTTTAGATATATATGCTTTAAAACTTGTTGATGTATTTTTTTGCGTAATTTTTGTAACATTAAATTGAATCAGCTTAGTACCACTGTATTTCATAACAGAAATAAATAGATCTGAATTCATCAATAATTTGAGCCTGAGAATCGGAGTAATTGACTCGAAATCTTATATTTTAGTAAAAAACGATAAACATACAATTTTAGTTAATAAATGTGATTCAGTTACATTTTCTGGTAAATAATCATTAAAACTGCTATTTTCTGCAATAACATATAGTCATTTGCTTGTTTAACCCTTTGCTCCATAAGCATTTTCTTGGACTCTTTCAAATTGAAAGCATTAATTCACCTGACAGAGTGGAAAACAGTGCAGGAAGTGTTCAGATTGCTCGTCAGGAGTAATCTGAACTCTTTCTGCACTGTTTTCAAAGACCTTCTGTGATACGTGTAGGAAAACGCGTATCTATGGATTAAAGGGTTAAAAGATATTACAGGTATATGAATCTTACATTTTTCACATTCTGAGTCTTAGTCCCAGACTAAAAATATTGACGAATAAAGGCACTATTTGGCAGTAATAGTCTGGGTTAAAGGCACTGTCTGGCAGTAATAGTCAGGTTAAAGGCACTGTTTGACAGTAATAGTCAGGGTTAAAGGCACTGTCTGGCAGTAATAGTCAGGGTTAAACCTAAAGGCACCATCATCTGGCAGATATAGTCAGGGTTAAAGGCACATTATCTGGCAGCAATAGTCATGGTTAAAGGCACCATTATCTGGCAGTAATAGGCGGGTTAAAGGCACTGTTTGGCAGTAATAGTCAGGGTTAAAGTCACCATCTGGCAGTATTAGTCTGTTTTAAAGGCACCATCTGGCAGTAATAGTCAGACATTTTTCTTTGGGCTTGGAAGTTGTTTGCTGTGGGCCCTGGGTCTTCATCCCCGTCTGGTCCAGGACCGTGTGTGTTTTTCATTATGTCAAATCTATGGTGATACTTGACACATTTGACACAGAAATATTCCTCACACTTCACACAGAAGTAACTCGCTATTACGTTTTCCCCATCTAGTGTACACAATGCACAAGGATAATCCAAATATTCATCACAATTTCTTCTGGAGATTGTTCTAATCCTTCCCCAGATGCCATGTTGAAGTATTTTGATATTGACCCTATCTGGAGATAACGATAACCTGCTTCACTCAACAAAACAATCTGCCGCCTCATGTGACTATAAAATATGCATTTCAAGTTTGTACGTGTTCAAGTGCAACAAAAACTGATAACTATCTTGCAACTTTATGATAAGATGTTTCTGTTATATTAAAGGGAATATATCAGGATTTTTTTTTTAATTTTAAAATTGGCTATACAGTATACATTTTTTTCCAAAATATAAGCATGCCTATATAATTATCTCACTGACCCCATATTGCTCAAAGGATATCTATTTAAACATACCAAAATAACATATTGAAAAGGGATTTTCAAACTGGGGTTATGCTCCTAGACCTAGGTTAGACTAAAATAGATTTCCCACTTTAAGGGAATTTATTAGGATTTTTCAAACTTTTAAAATTGACTTAAATTTATTTTTTCCAGATATCATTCACTGACCCCATATTGGCAATATATATATATTTAAACCTGTCAAAGTAATATACTAAATAAAAAGATTTCGTAACTTTCTTTTTTTTTTTTTTTTTTTTTTTTAAGGACATTTATTCCACTTTTCATTTACATTATAAATACATAGTATAGCATAGTTGTAATCAAATAACAAATGATCATTATCTTTCTCGCTATAAAACATATCTCTTTCTCTCAGTCTTTCTCCAGTTTAAAAAAGGTGTAGATTTTTTTTTTTGTTACATTTTTCTAGATATCATTGTTTTTCTAGTGGAAAATAAATGGTAAATTTAACATACTTTGACTAGGTTAAATATATACACAATGTTCTCCATATACGGTCTTGTGGTAGTAATTCACTAATATAATTGAAAATTGTCATGTGCCAGGATCCAGTTTCTGCGAGTGTACTAACATTGTTATTAAAGATCATTTACATATTTTCATTACCAGGTTAAAGTTATCCCTTTATATGTCGTATTAATTTAAATAATCAGAAGTTTATGCCACTGTGCTTTAAAGGTATCAATTTTTCCGTTTTTTTATTGCTATTTCTTTGAGTGATAAAAGAGTATATTTGAGTCTGTTTTTAAAAGCAGCAGTGGAAAGTGTTCCATTCAGTTGTCTTGTAGAAAATATGTAATATTTTATTTCAAGAATAATTTGGATTTCTGTTTGTGACATGTTGTTTTCTATATTGGTATTAAATATAAAACATTTTTCATAAAATGAGCATTTTACATTAATAGTAGAGAACCAAGTTTTGAGTTTATTAAGGAATGTTTGTGTTGTTGGACATGTCCAAAACATGTGGACGAGGGTCTCTTCCTGGTTACAGGATGTACATAGAGGACTGTTAATTATTTTTAATGTATGTAGATATTTCTTACATGGTAGAATCCTATGATTTATTCTGGTTTGAAACCATTGTTGTTGTGCGCTAAGATTGTTATTAAAAGGTGACACAAATATTTTGTCCCATGTTACTTCATCTATGATGTAGATCTGTTGCCATTTTAACTTTGATGTACCGGTAGGTTCATCATTGTTATTATTAAGTATTGCGTATATGTCTTGACAACCTTTTTTAGATTTTGTTATATAATTATATGTTGGAGGTTGTATTGGTCTTAAACATTTTTTATTTAAAGTCATATTGTTTTTATGTACAAACGATTTTATAGCATTAACTACTCCATTGTTTTGTATAAAATTTGTTTTTACATTAAATATATTTTTAAATTCCGATTCTAAATAAAAGTCCCCAGTATTGTTTACGAAATCGTTGACAAATGTAACTCCATTATCGTACCATTTTGAGTAAAAAAATGGTTTTCCTCCAATACATATATTTTCATTAAAAAAGATGGGTGTTTGTAGTATATTATCCATATTTTGAGGTTTCTTTATTTTTATTAATGTGTTTAGTGACTTGAGTACATCTAACCAAAACGGATTTGAGATAGTTCTCATTATTTTCAAAATATAAGAGTCCCCAAAACATATCAATTTTTTTAATGGTATTTGCGTTATATTTGCCCATTTTCCATCATTTAATATTAATCGTCTAATCCAGGTGACTTTTAAAGCTGCTATGAATGATTTTAATGTTTATCATCTTAAGTCTTCCTTGGGTATACTCTTTAACAAGAACCGACTGTTTAATTTTAGATGGTCCATTCCAGATAAAACTGGAGAATAACCTATTAATGTGTTGATAGTATTGAGGTTTGGGTTTGGAAGGGACACAAGTGGTGATTTAATATTGGAATTAGAAGGGATTTGACAACAGTTATTTTCCCTATTGGAGTAAGATATCTCCGTTTCCAAGATTTGGTTAAGGTTTCTATTTTTGATATTTTTTCTTGGTAATTTTTTGATATTATTTTATCAAGATCTATGTCAAAGTGTATTCCTAACAGTTTAAAGTTTGTTATTCCCCATGTTAATTTCCATTTTGTTTTGATAGTTTCAGTACTGTATTTTTTCAGCCCTATCCATATAACTTGTGTTTTGTCAAAGTTAACATTGAGACCGGAATATCCGCATAACTTGATAATTCAGATAGTATTTCATTTAAAGACTGTTGTGATCCGTCTAAAAAAGCTGATGTATCATCTGCGTATTGTGATATTTTATATTCTGTATTGCCTATTTTGATACCTTTTATATTTTTGTTGTTTCTTATTTTAATTGCAAGAATTTCAGTACATAAAATGAATAAATTGGTGACAACGAGTCTCCTTGACGGCAACCACGGCCTATATTAAAGAATGATGATAAGTTACCACCTTGGTTTACTGCAAGCTTTGCATTGTTAAAAAATAAGTTTACCCAAGATATGATAGATTTACCAAAGCCAAAAAATTTTAAAACTTTATTAATAAAAAACAAAGATATTGAGTCAAACGCCTTTTCAAAATCTATCAAAAGCAGTAATCCTTTCTAATTGTTTTTTTCTGCACAATGCATAATATCGTATTCTAATCTGGTATTTTCACCTAAATATCTGCCTGAAATAAAACCTGTCTGATCTTTATGTATTAATTTATGTAAAGTTGATTTAATTCGGTTCGCTATAACACCTGAGGCTATTTTATAGATGCAGTTTAATAAAGAAATAGGTCTGTAATTTTTCATATTATACCTAGATTTATTTTCTTTAGGGATACATGTTGTAATACCTTCTTTTTGTGTTATGGATAACTCCCCTTTTTTAAATCCGTAATTAATTGACCTAACAATAAAATGACCTAATTGTTTCCATAACACTTAAAGAAATCTGCATTAAATCCTGATGTGCCAGGTGAACGGTTATTAGCCATGGCTTTTAGAGATGCTGATGCCTGTTCATAAGTGATTAATCCTTCGAGCGAATTGCTTTCTTCTGTACTAAGTTTAGGAATGTCATAATTAATAAACTCCCGTTCTAAATTAATATCAATTAAAATGTTATCTTTACTAGAGTAAAGATTTTCATAAAAACCTTTTGCTTCATTTAAAATTTCCTTTTGGTCTGTTATGATGCTACCATCTGATTTTTCAAATTTAGGTATGATTTTATTTAAAGATTTAAAAGTTTCTAAGTTACAGAAATAGTTTGTTGGTTTTTCGTCATTTTCTATTATTTGTGCTCTTGAGCGTATCATATGACCTTGCATTTTGTGTTTACGTATATTTTTTAAATTCATTTTTAGATTTTCAATATAATCTGTATTTTCATTTGTGACCTTATTTTCGTGTTTTTCTATTTCGATAATTAAATCTTTTTCTAATTGGTCATTTTTTTTCTTTTTATAGCATGAATATGAAATTGACTTCCCCCTTATTTCCATTAATAAAACTTCGAGGAATAGCTGGTCATCTATAGTGAACTGTAATTGGTTATCGGGGATCAAATTAATGTTTTCAAGGTTGTATACAGGCAATGCATATTGACATTTAATTTCTGATATTTTATTATTAATGATCTTTAAATAATCTAGATCGGTTAAAAGAGAATTACTGTGTTTCCATAATGGACGCCCAGGAATAAAATTTGTAAAAGTCATATTAAGAATTACCATTGAGTGATTTGACCTATAACTAGGTTCAATAGAACATTTGTTTACTGAAGCATGTAAACTTTCTGATAAAAGAAAATAGTCAAGCCTGGCGTGTTGTAACGGTGTTTTTTTCCTCCATGTATATCTTATTAACAATGGATTATTTTCTCTAAAAGGATCAATTTGATTAAAATCCTGCATAATTTCAAGAATTATATCATGAGCTTTTTTATTATTTTCTTTTTTATAATTACAGTTATCTAGGTTGTAGTCTTGTACAACATTGAAATCTCCGCAGAGAATATAAGGGTTTTTATTATTTATAATATTATAAAAAAATGTTGGTGAGTCAATATTTGGCCCATACAAGTTAATGAGGTTGAACCTGTGATTATCAACTGTTATGTCTATTATAATGAAATTCCCCTCAGGGTCAGATAAGTGTTTATGAATTGTAAGGTCAAGGTTTTTATTAAATAACACTGCTACCCCTCTTTTATTAGAATTAACTGAGCTAAATAGGCAATTATTGTTACCCAACTGTGTCTGAATGAACTTTTCAGTTTGTTGTGCAGAATGTTTGTCCTGCAGACAATAAATATGACAATTTTTGGCTTGTAAATAATTAAAAACATCAAGTCTTTTTTCTACAGAACCTAGCCCCTGGCAATTGACAGACAGTATTTTAAACTCCATACTTATCTATAGAATGTTTATTATACAACAAAGACCCGCTTATGGAGAACATGAGTAATTCTATGTATGAAACTAATAAAAACAAATTTGAAAAACAGTCCATTGAATAAAGCAATTTTACTGTTAGCTTTTCAAGCTAAAAATAGCTGTACATTTTGGTGTTTATTATTTGGAAATAATTGATCGTTTTCATAATAGTAATTTTCTAATTTGTGTAAATTTCTAATAATGTTATTATACATTTGAATAAAATATTTTTCATGCTCATCCTTTAGTTAATACTGTTATTTACTACGTTATTGGTATAAGGCCCTACTGGACACTTGTTAGCTCTACTGGCCAAAGGCCAAAAGTGCTTATGCGATGGCGCGTTGTCTGTCGTCTGTCGTCTGACGTCTGTCGTCTGTTAGCAGCACTTTCTCTGAAACTACTAGGCCAATTAAACTGAAACTTCACACGGGTGTTTCTATTGCATAGGAGACTATACAGAAGATATTTTTTTTTCGATCTGAAATTCAAGATGGCCACCGTTACTAAAAATAGTCCAAAACTTAAAAAATCTTCTTCTCATGAACAGCCCAACAGATTTTCAAAATGTTTATGTAGTAATGATGACAAGCTATAGTTTTGTTAGATTTGTTCAAATGGTGTCCCTAGGGTTAAATATGACCCCGCCCCGAGGGTTCAATTAGGGGACACATGTCATAATATTTATTTATTTATTTTTTTTTTTAAAATGGAAATGATTTTGCCTATATCTTCACAGAAGCATTGTTTGGTGAAGGAGGTTCAGATTTGCAAAAATGACTGGGTTCCTATGTCTTAAGGGGTCAGGAGAGGCCCCAAAAGGGTAAAAATTGGGAATTACTAAATTCGTTTTCTTAAGAACCGGTATGTCAGATTTGTTCATATTTTGCATAAATTATCCCTATGTGTAGGGGTTTGATTGTAGATAAAAATTTAGGAGCTAAAATTTATAGGGGCCCTGTAAGGGGACTTAGAATTATACATAGGGATACTATGGGAAAACAGAAAATTCTCTTTTTCTTTCATCTGTTCTTAAACCGCTAGGCCAATTAAACTGAAACTTCACATGGATGTTTCTATTGCATAGGAGACTATACAAAAGATTTTTAGCTCTACTGGCAAAAGGCCAGAAGTGCTTATGCGATGGCTCTTTGTCTGTCGTCCGTCGTCTGTCGTCTGACGTCTGTCGTCTGTCGTCTGTTAGCAGCATTTTCTCTGAAACCACTAGGCCAATTAAACTGAAACTTCACATGGGTGTTTCTATTGCATAGGAGACTATACAGAAGATTTTTTTTTTCAATCTGAACTTCAAGATGGCAGCTGTTACTAAGAATAGTCCAAAACTTAAAAAATCTTCTTCTCATGAACGGCCCAACAGATTTTCAAAATGTTTATGTAGTAATGATGACCAACTATAGTTCTGTTAGATTTGTTCAAATGGTATCCCTAGGGTTAAAAATGACCCTGCCCCGAGAGTTCAATTAGGGGACACATGTCAATATAATATTTATTTTATTTTTTTTAAACGGAAATAATTTTCCCTATATCTTCACTAAAGCATTGTTAGGTAAAGGAGGTTAAGATTTGTAAAAATGACTGGGTTCCTATGTCTTAAGGGGTCAGGAGGGGCCCCAAAAGGGTACAAATTGGGAATTAGTAAAATTGTTTTCTTATGAACCGGTATGACAGATTTGTACATATTCGATATAAATTATCCCTGAGTGTAGGGGTTTGATTGCAGTTAAGAATTTAGGGGCTAAAATATATAGGGGCCCTGTAATTTTACATAGAAATACTGTTGGAAAACAGAAAATTCTCTTTTTTTTTCATGTTTTCTGAAATCACTAGGCCAATTTAACTGAAACTTCACATGGATGTTATTATTGCATAAGAGTCTATACAAAAGATTTTTTTTTTCTGTCTAAAATTCAGGATGGCCACATATACTAAAAATAGTCCAAAACTTAAAAAATCTTCTTCTCATGAACGGTTCAACAGATTTTCAAAATGTTTATGTAGTAATGATGACCAACTATAGTTTTGTTAGATTTGTTCAAATGGTGTCCCTAGATTTAAAAACATAAGCCCCGATGTTTCTATTGCATAGTAGAATTTCAAAAAGTGCTATGGCCACTAAAAGTCACTAGAGCGTCCTCAGGCCCTCTTGGGCCTCTTGTTTTTTGTTAAGAGTCGTGTTATTTAAGCCTGTCCAAAAAGAAAGCTGATTACGTTTCCGTTTTAGATCTGAATGTCAAATTGTTTATCATATTCATATGAATAGTGTTTCTCTGTAGCAGACTTAAAAGAATTCAACAATGAATAATCAGCCTTATTGAAAATAATTATCAATCATTATTGAAAACATAAACTTTCTGTTTGATGGTAAGTTTGGAAAGTTACCGTAAACCAGATATCCAACAGGTAGATTTATAATAATTTGTATAAATATATATGCCTATAAATATTTATTTTACTGTTTCTGGTAGGGAACTGTGGGATGATACATTGAGGGGGGAGAAATAAAAAATAACACAAGGGCACTCACACCAAACACACAACAACCTACCTATGCATACTTATAACCATTGACATGACACTGCATATATATCAAATGCGGTGTAGTCAAAAAAGGAAATGTTAATAATCCATCCAGAATATCACAATATGTACACAATATGTATAGATGCTTGCAGTGGTACATTGAAAAGTTTCACTGAGTTCTACATGCACCATTTTATCATTATATGTAATCCAATGACATTAAATTAACGAGTCTTGTTTCACTTTAATCTAGATCTTAAAAAAGAATCAAGATGCTTGCAGTGGTGCGTTTAAAGTCTCACTGAGTTCTAAGTTGCATCTTTGTTTAATTTTGTAATCCGTAATTGAATAAAAATGATAATTCACATTATAATAGAATTAGGGAATTCTAGCAGAGAAATCTCTTCAATAAATTAAAAAAGGAGGAACACATGCATGGTAAATGCAAACTGGAATCGATACATTAAAAACACTGACACACAAAAAGTTTCATAGTAATTCCCTTTGGAGACAGTTTTAAATCCTTAGTGTTTGGGTATCACTGTGCACAAGTATCACATAATTTGGAAATAGGTATAAGGCATTAAATAAAAAGCATTAAACCAAAAAAGTATTCCAATAGTATAATGTGTTTCTGAGTTCAGTTAATACACTTAGTTTTTCAGGATTTGGCTGATATTGTCAAATAGATCAACTTTGTAGCGTTTATCTGTAGCCCTCGATTTTGCGAAGACGGAACCATTGAAGAACCATGCCTGTTCTACGTCATCTCGCTCCATCAATGTCTGGATCAATTTGGCATTTGGTTTTGTTACCTCATCCACTAGGCGGTTGCCATCTCTTTTGAATTCAGATCGTTTTTTCATGATTTGGTTTTTTCATGGTTGTTTTTAAGCTTAACCAATCAATCTGACTATCAAGCTGACTGCCACTCTATCAATCTGGCTGTCAATCTGGCTGTCAATCTGACTGTCAATCTGACTATCAATCTTACAACCACTCTGTCTATCAATCTGGCTGTCAATCTGACTGTCAGACTGACTGGCAATCTGGCTATCAAATCTGACTATCAATCTGACTCACTCTGGCTATCAATCTGACTCAAACTGACAGTCAATCTGGCTGTCAATCTGACTGTCAATCTGGCTATCAAACTAACTCAATCTGACTGTCAATCTGGCTATCAAACTAACTCAATCTGACTCAATCTGGCTGTCAATCAGACTGTCAATCTGACTGTCAATCTGACTGTCAATCTGGCTATCAATTTGACGGTCAATCTGGCTGTCAATCTGGCTATCAGTCTGACTGTCAATCTGGCTGTCAATCTGACTGTCAATCTGACTATCAATCTGGCTGTCAATCTGACTGTCAATCTTGCTATCAATCTGACTGTCAATCTGGCTATCAATCTGACTGTCAATCAGACTGTCAATCTGACTGTCAATCTGGCTATCAATATGACTATCAATCTGACTATCAATCTGACTGTAAATCTGACTGTGAATCTGACTATCAAACTGTCAATCTTGCAGTCAAACTGACTATCAATCTGTCTGTTAATCTGGCTATCAATCGGACTCAATCTCACTATCAATCTGACTGTCAATCTGGCTATTAATTGGACAGTTAAACAAACTGTCAATCTGGCTATCAATCTGACTGTCAATCTGGCTGTAAATCTGAATGTCAATCTGACTATCAATCTGGCTGTCAATCTGACTGTCAATCGGCTATCAATCTGACTGTCAATCTAGCTATCAATCTGACTGTCAATCTGGCTATCAATCTGACTGTCAATATGACTATCAATTTGACTGTCAATCTGACTGTCAATCTTGCTATCAATCTGACTATCAATATGGCTGTTAATCTGACTATGAATGTAGCTGTCAATCTGACTATCAACATGGCTGTCAATCTGGCTATCAATATGGCTGTCAATCTGTACAGTATCTGAACATGTACAGTATCTGAACATATGCAGTATCTGAATATGTACATTATCTGAACATGTGCAATATCTGAACATGTGCAGTATCTTAAAACATGTGCAGTATCTGAACATGTGCAGTATCTTAACATATACATTATCTGAACATGTGCAGTATCTGATTATGTACAGTATCTGAACAAATGCAGTATCTGAACATTTACGGTATCTAAACATGTACAGTATCTGTGCAGTATCTAAATATATACAGTATCTGAACAAAGAGTATCTGAACATATATACAGTATCTGAACATATACAGTATCTGAACATGTACAGTATCTGAATATATGCAGTATCTGAACATATACAGTATCTTAACATGTACAGTATCTGAACATATACAGTTTCTGAACATGTACAGTATCTGAACATATGCAGTATCTGAACATACACAGTATATGAATAGAACTTTTGTCATTCCGTTTTTAATTGGCAAAATTTCTCACTTAAGTTAGCGTTAAATTAAATTCTACAAACGGCAGGGGCATGATTAATTACAAACATTTGCATATATCAAATATTTAATATTTTGTATTTGTAGGTTAACAAACGCTACATAATATACAGGATCAAACATACAAATGTGAGATTCATGTTTCAATTAATAAGGTACAGGTTCATACAAAAATATAATTGTAATAGTTCTTAAACACATCACCATGCGCAACCTTGCCTTTTGCAAATATGCCATTCATGCGGAAGTTCAATTGTAACCAGATGACCCAATTTTAATTTCAAAACTGATCTTTATAAAACACTGTAATCAATTAACCGATACTTTACTGAAACAGTTGTTTGGTCACAAAATATCTCATTTTACTTTATGAGATTTTCCTCAAAAATGTTATTTTTTCACTAATGTTCCTAAAATTACATATTTCACTAAATATTTCCACAAGTTGTTTATTATTTTGCTAGATTTTCCCATAAACTATGTCTTCATGTATTTCAATATATTTTTTCAAATATATTTTTTTCTCTCAAAAAATATAAAATAAACACCACAAATTGTTCTCATTTCACTAGCCTATGCTTTTCCCACAAACTATGACAATGTAACAAACTTCTTATTTTCGCTATATTCCTCTACTGAATAAATAAAGTATTCATATTATTAAAAATATAGATTTTATTTTTTTTAACTTTTGACTGTCAATAACAACAGAAAATTTGATTTTTTGTACATTTTATAAACGCTCACTGAAAACTAGGAAACTCTCGGACTTAATTAGCATAGAACGGCAGGGTACAACACTTCGGTGCTGGACAAGGGGAAATCAATACATAATGGTCCACTAATATGGAAGTAAAAATAACTACAGTGTACAACAAGTATGGCCAATAGTTACATATGTACTGATACACAAATATGAAACTACCTACACATGTATATAAAATATAAAATTGTACATTTCACAAGCTCAACATTATCTGTTTGGAAAGGTTCAAATATCTTAAACTCCCTAGAAACACTCCCCTACACCCTTTGCCCATTTGTTTTGGTTTTTTTAAAGAACAAAATCAAAACTAAACTTTACACCAACATAGTAGTATCTGGTTTAAGTGTTTGCCGAGGAATCCATTTATTTCAAATTCTATCACTATTTTTATCAGTGGACAGCATGTTTTTCCAAAAGAACATGATTTGCTACTGATTGATTGTTTAGCGTCATTTTTATACCATCAAGATGGTCATTTCACCTAAAAACCCTTTCCTGGGATTTTGAAAAGTTAACCAGTACTCGAGTACACCCATTTACACAAGAAACTGATAACTTTCTTACTTGAATCAGAGGTGAGAGATGAATGATAATGAGACACAATGTTCAATATCAATCATCATGGAGACTGTGGTCGGGCATGGCCCCCTTGGGAAAACTGTTAGTTCTCCGGGGGGGGGGGGGGGGGGGGGGGTTTTCAGCATATTCAATCATTGGAAAATTCAGTTTAAATTTGAAAGAGAAATCAGAATATATAGTGTATCCTGACATTTCAAATGGTTGTGTTTACTCCTAAATAATCTCAAAATAGACAACTGATTTAATAAGGTAGACAATTGCTTACATAAATTACTCACTGCATAATGGCAACATATCCAAAAATAGACTAAACAATCGTTAACACCACCTTTTTCTGTCTGCTTCTAGCTATTGCAAAGTATTGAATAACATGTAGAAAGTGTGGGAAATTAACAAGAGGTCCATGATGACCTTTATATCTCTACTGAACATGTTAATTTTATGAGAGAGATAATATGTTATCAACACTTTATTCTAGCCAAGTTTGTCTCCCTACAGGTAGTTACTGATGGAAACGAAAAACAATATTTGTGACAATTTAAGGGCACATAACTCTGTCTTTGATAGTAAAATATTGACTGTTTTTTAAACTAGTCAAAGATACCAGTATCACTTTTGTAATCTTTGGTATGAATGGGAAAGATACCAAACCTACAACCATTGGCATGAAAAAACAATTGCCGTTCAAAATAAAATCAAATACATGAAGCTTAATGCTATATTAAAGACACTAGGTCAATGGAATAATAAGATGAAAAAATAAGAACGCAATGGTGGTGTGGGTTTTATTTAAGGTTTAGTGGATAGATCGCTTATTGAAGAGATTGCAGGTTAAATCCTAGACTTGACCAAACAGCCTCTAAAAAACAACACGTAAATGTTCTACTTGAAAAACAGACTCAAGAGTGATTCACAGAAGCTCTAAGCCTTCTTCTCAATGGAACTTTAACAAATTAGTATAAATGAATATTCAACATATATGTCTTAGTGATATTAATATAATTAATCATTACAACCTTTTTCATATTTTAGGTATACATAAAACTTTATACAAAAACTTTATGATAAATAACACTGTTATTTTTAAAAAAAAAAATTTTTTTTAAACTTACAAATACGAAATACTGGCCACAATAGTTCGCCTAGATGAAGACAATTCTGAAGGCAAATTTAATGACATCTGCAACCTGTTTTTTGTTTGGACTCTTTCTTGTCCTGGTTTGCATAAGTGATAATTAAAACAAGAGTATACAATGGTTGGAGAGACATACTTTTCCTTGTTATTGGACTCAAGTCTCGAAGAAGTAGGAGAAAATATCATTCATATAGCGAGTCTATGATACATGTATGTTACATCAATGTATGTTACAGAGTACAAGTTTTGGCTGTCTGAAACTAGTGAATATTTGAAAATAAATCACCTTTGATAATAAGCCATGGACAAAATTATCCAGTTTTAAGATAAGAATAGACCAGAACTCGCTAACTTGTAAGACTTGATGGTTTCATTAACTAAACTCTACCATCTACAATTCAATGGCATTTTATCAAACTTTATCATTGTAACTCTGTCATGTTATAAATACATATACCAAAGTAATAAGATATAATACAGTCTAAGTTAAACATATGAACCATTTAAACGCATAAGGTAAAAAAAGATTTAAATATTTTAAAATACATAAAAGAACAATATGGTCCAAGACAAAGAAATATAACCAGTAATACATGAATTGTGTCCATAGGACATGGATGACCTCATTATATGCTTAAGTCTGTGTCCAGTTTATTTTTGGAAATACAGGGGCATAAAAAACACCATCAAGCTGGACAATAACTAATAAAAATTGTCTTACATAATAAACATTTATGAGGTCCCGATTTAAGGCAATAACATCTAAAATATCCACAAGAAGAAACATAAATAATATATGCATGGTCTCAAAGAAGGAAAATAACATATCATAAAGTATTATAAGGCCCAGATACATGTTCAAGTAAATTGACAAATATTTCATATTAAAAGTATTAAAGATATACAATATAGTATAAAATGAATATATTGTTTATTGCACATAGGTTAATAATCTATATAAAGTTTACAACACAAAGACTAGTTGCTTGTCCTAAACATTAAAATCAATTTTTTTTTTACATTCAAATCTATTTTATTCACATTTAGATCTACTTTGTTAACATTAAGATCTATTTTGTTAACATTGAGATCTATTCAGTTAACATTAAGATCTCTTTTGTTAACATTAAGATCTATTTAGTTAACATTAAGATCTATTTTGTTAACATTAAGATCTATTAAGTTCACAATAAGATTTATTTTGTTAACATTAAGATCTATTTTGTTAACATTATGATCTTTTTAGTTAACATAATGATCTATTTAGTTAACATTAAAATCTGATTTTTTAACATTAAAATCAAACTTGTCTTGTACAAAATTATTGTCCCACTGATTTAAAGTAAAGTTAGCTACAAAACTAGTGATATTTCCTTTTTACATAAACAAAAAATGAATTGCTGAATTATTTAGGTATAAAACGTTTGCATACAAGTATTAAAATTTTCCATAAACTGAAGCCATTAATATACCCAAATTAGTTTGATGAAAAATGGCTGTTTTAAAATGCAGTGCAGATAGATGTTGGCTATTTGCACATTTGATGTGTTCATTAAATTTTGGCTTCCCTCCATAAATTATTAAAAAAATATATCAAATTGGTAAATGACTATTAATTTATGAACACTTAACATACTATAAATGTTAAACAAAGATATTACTATTTGCTGCATCCTCTTTACCATACTGTAAGTTATTGGTCGAATTTGACCAACAAATATTAAAACTTAGTAGATGTTTCAAATCTTACAATACGCTTTTAAATTTGTTTTACTTAAACAAACATGCATTCTTTCAAATTCTTACTTAGGCGAGTCTGTGAAACTCGACTAATGTATATAAAATTTCATTTAAATGAGCATGACAAACAGGAAAGAAAGGAAATTAATATCCCATTTGAGTATTGGTATTTTTTTGTGCTGATAAGCGCAGGTTGTAGCGCTGGAATACAAAATTAAATTATATTTGAGGACGGCTAGCTAAATAATAAGATACAATATACAACTTCACTGAATGTGTTTTTACAGTTCATTAAAACAATGCAATGTACAACATAGGAACATAGGAATCAAGCAAACATTAACTTTAAAAATGCGTATTTCCATCAATATGAAATGACATGTAGTTTAAACAAAAAACTGTATAGATACAAACTTTGATCAATGCAAATAAATATACAACACATCTATCAGACTTTTTAATGATTTCTTATTTTAAATAATCTAACTTGAATATCAATAAAAATACAATTGTCCAGCATAAACACACACACTATGACCAGTTGTAAAGATGCCAAGTTAACCATAGGAATTATCTCCCCTGACCAAGTTAAATTTTCCAAAAATTAATTCCATTTTGTCTTTTATTGCATTTTCTTATAGCTTCAAATGTCCCTTAATGAAATATGTTCCTTTCCTATAAAGTAAGACAATCAGAATTCTTATTTCAATTTTAAATTTCAAAATGTTTTTCTTTCGAATTATTTGAATAAAGCAAAACACTAACAATCACTGAATGATTTAAAAAATATTCTCTTATACAATTTAAAATGTATTGATACATCAATACAAAGCCAAACTGTTTCTGAACCAAGTGGCTTTATAAAGATACAGATTATGTGTTAAAGGAGTTATCATATTGGTAAATGAAGTGTGTTGCATGCATATGTATAATTCAACTTACAATACTTGGTTTAATGCCTAAGAAGTAAAAAGTACCGGTACCCTACAGGCATATCACTTAGGAAACCAAACAGTGAACTATGGGCATAATTTAGGTACCCTTCAGACATAATCAAGGTACCATACACTGTATCACCAAGGTACCAATCAGGTTGTATCACCAAGATTCCAAACAGACTGTTTCACCAAGGTACCAAACAGACTGTTCCACCAAGGTACCAAACAGACTGTTCCACCAAGGTACTACACAGACTGTATCATCAAGGTACCATACACTGTATCACCAAGGTACCAAATAGGCTGTATCACCAAGATACCAGCCAAGCTATTTTACCAAAGTACCATACACTGTTTCCCCAAGGTATCAAACAGGTTGTTTCACCTTCCCCAACTACCTAACAGGCTGTTTCTTTAAGGTACAAAACAGATTCTATCACCAAGGTAATCTACAGATTGTATGACTTATTACCATACACAACTTCTAACTTTTAAATACATTAACACGTAGTGTCTTAACATTTCATGCAAAATACAGTATTCATCTATCTATAGCACAGGTGACCTGATGGCCGTTAGATGTTAGACACAGAAACGTCATCTACAGTGACCTTTTCCGTGTTATCCTTCTCATTACGCATTCTTAACTCAGAACCATTGCTGGCACCTTTTTTCTTCATCTTAGTCACAAAACCACTCATTAACAAATCACCCAATGTCGTTCCACCGGGCTCATCACCTCGGGCTTTTGAAAGCTCCGTTTGAATGACTATTTCATTTGCAATGTAAGCTTCTCGGCGAATCTGTTTCTTGACCTTGACAGGAACATCGGGGATCAACCAGGCAATAAGGCTTGTCAGTACAACAACAAAATTCTGAAATGTACGGGGAGATGTATGGTAAACTTTGAAATATTTTGGGAGATGTATACATGAAGTAAATTCTGAAATATACGGTGAGATGTATCGTAAATGTTGTAACAAAAATGTTGTAACATAAATACTGAAATATACGGTGAGATGTATCATAAATACTGAAATGTATGGAGAGATGTATCATAAATACTGAAATGTATGTGGGATGTATGGTAAACTTGGAAATGTACAGGGAGATGCTTCATAAACTCTGAAATATACGGTGAGATGTATCATAAATACTGAAATGAATGCGGAGATGTATGGTAAACTTGGAAATGTACGGTGAGATGCTTCATAAACTCTGAAGTATACGGTGAAATGTATCATAAATATTGGAATGTATGCAGAGATGTAAGGTAAACTTGGAAATGTACGGGGAGATGTTTCATAAACTCTGAAATATACGGTGAAATATATCATAAAAACTGAAATGTCCAGAGAGATATATCATAAATACTGAAATGTACAAGGAGATGTATGGTAAATTCTGAAATGTACAGGGAGTTGTATGGTAAATTCTGAAAGGTCCTGGGAGATGTATCATAAATACTGAAATGTGTGTGGAGATGTATGATAAATTCTGAAATGTACAGGGAGATGTTTCATAAACTCTGAAATGTACGGGGAGATGTATGGTAAATTCTGAAAAGTTTGAGAGATATATCATTAATTAAGACACAGTAAATTGAGAAGTTTTTAACTCTAAGCATGCTGTTGGCATCAATAGAACAACTTGCAAATGATACCAAGACCTTGCAGTCTGACCAGGGTCTATAATTTGACCTTCGGTCACTTATCTTTATTAATGGTTAGAAATGACAATGGAATGGTAAAACACTCAATGAAGGATGTGTACTTATAAAATCAAGCAATTTAACAGTTAAATGTAGTGGATAGTGATTGAGGAGGAAAAGGGACACCTCAGCGCTAAGTGAGTTTGCTTCTAGTACCATTTGCAAGTCTTTAATATAACCCAGTCAGGGATTTAACCCAAGAGCGTGCAAAGCAGATTATCTGTAACTAGACCACCCCAAGGGTTTACAGCTTACTAGTGAACTAGTTACAAAATTATTCTTGTAACTTACTTCAAAGCAGACAACAAATGCGAATCGTGCAGCAAGAACGTGCCAGTGATCCTGTGAATAGTCATACTTGTCGCCTGTCCATGGAGGGTTCCTAAAATCTTTATATCTAAAACACAGAACATAATTACAATGATCAGTTTTATACAAAGTAACTGTTTTTAAAAGGGTTTGGTGGAGGTGGGGGTGGGGGAACAGAGAATAGAGAATGCATAGTACACATTGAAGATTAAACCATCCATAAGTAGGAGTTTCCTTTAAAATGAATAACAAAAACAAGCTCTGTGATTATATCAATTTTTTTTATAAAAAATCAGTAAGTAAATATTATATTTATATAACGTTCATCTACACATAGTAAAACAAGCAAACAAACTATAAGATCAAAGGGAAAAAAACATATAAAATATGCCAATTTTGTTTACTCAAATCTCAATGATCTTTTCTGCAATATCTATACCTGCAGATATCCACTTGCTCTCCAAACTGTGGTTTTGTACCACCTGCAAAATCTGAGGTGTTGAAATATGACAGGGTATAGTTGGTGTAACCACTCAATGATCCATCCTCACTGTTGTAGTACATGTACACCAGACGAGGTATGAAGTCCGACGTCAAAGCTATGATAAATGCCTGTAAAAAGATTCATTAAAATAGAATTAATGTGTCATTCTATACCGTGCTTCAATTAGTATTTTACTCGATGAATTAATTTATGATATGTTGACTATAAATATTAAGAGTAAATAATATAATGATGTATGAAAATGAGGTCACAGTTTGAAAACACTCCATATGTTATTAATATAATGTGAATCAACATTTTTGTTTTAGAATTTTCAGCATTTTCCACTCACAAATTTGCATTGAATGCTGGAACTATCAATATCCAATGCTGGTGTTACTCCTCAATTTTTATTTCAAAGCTGAACAAAATTTCTTTGCAGAAATCCCACTCAAAATTGCTTTATATCTGAACCACTGCTAACAGGATGTTCAGATGACCTCAACTACTGCTAATAAGGCAGTCACTTAAAAGGATAAGGAAATTTTAAAATAAAAGTAGTCACTTAAGAGAACAAGAGTTGTCAGATGACAACAAAGCTCGCTGATGGGATAAAACTCACCACCCATGCAAAGATTGAGATCGGAGACAAACACCAAAACTTAAACGCAACTAACTGCAAAAGTTTAACCTGGGTGTCTAGAGAGAAAAAATGAAGTCCAAAAAGTGCCATAACTCTGCCAAAATGCAATCCAGAGTTATCGTTCTTGTCTCTGTGTGTTCCATTGATGATGGTGAACACAATCCAAAGTTTCATTCATATCCAATGAGTGGTTGCATAGATACCTTAAACTTAAACGCAACTAAATACAAAAGTTTAACCTGGGTGTCTAAGTCCAAAAAGGGCCATAACTCTGCCAAAATGCAATCCAGAGTTATGGTTCTTTCTCTGTGTATTCCATTGATGATGCTGAACAAACATGCGAAATTTCATTCATATCCAATGAGTGGTTGCTTAGATATCTAACCTGATAAAAAACTTTAACCTGAAAAATTAAGTCCAGAAAGGGACATAACTCTGCCAAAATGCAATCCAGAGTTATGGTTCTTGTCTCTGTGTGTTCCATTGTTGATGGTGAACACACATTCAAAGTTTCATTCATATCCAATGAGTGGTTGAAAAATAATGATGGACTTACGTTCGAAATAATGGCGATCCTGGAGATTGCATAAAGGATTTCGTACCATATACCTGAAGAGTAAATATAAAACTACCTGAATGTTTTGTTTAAAAGTACAATGTATTTGAATCATTTCTATAGATAAATTTAACACTTTACTCCATATGCATTTTAAGTGGACTCTTCCAAAGTCAAAGCCACACAGAGTTAATTTCCATGAAGATACATTTTACCTATTTATTTTGATAGAGCAGAAAACAGTGTAGGACCTGTTCTGATTGCTAGTTACACAGTTTTTAAAAGTCTTCTATATTAAAGGTGTCCAAAGGTGTCTATATTAGAGGTGTCCAAAGGCGTCTATATGAAGTAAAGGGTTAAATGATACCAAAGTGAAGATTACCATTAACTGAATGTGTTTCAAATCTTTACAGGTTATATATGCATAAGTTGGATGTATCTGTTGGAGCAAAACTAACATCCTTCTGTAGGAAACTGGAAAGATTTCTCGTATAAAGTATTTGTACCAAGCTGTGCTTGTACCCACAACCTCAGCACCTCTACCTGAAACAAAGCTATCAAAACCCCAGTGATTTATCAATGTATGCATAGCTAATTACAATTGACCTGGCACGAGAGCGACTATCACTCCACCCACTGTCCACGTGGCAACTAAATACAATGTAATACAATGTAGTGTTTACTTAGAGACCTTTCGCTTGTCTAAGTAAAATGGCAGTCCTGGAAACACTATCAATTGCTGATTGGATTCTCAACTTGTTTGATTGAAAACCCACATCTGGCCAATTACCATCACAGTAAAGAACTTAATTATGTAACAATCTTTGTCATAGTTTTATCATGGTTAAATTAAGAATAGAATCTTCCTTGTTTTGTTCCACTTGTACAGTAAGTTGGTTCCGCGGGGAATTTTTGGGGCTTGCTGTCTTAAGACCATAATTATTATGATATGTTCTTTATTATCAAAGATTTATGACCTTCTTTTTTGTGAAAAATAACATTTTGTTATGTATAAACAGACTAAAACAACAGAAAATAACCTGATTATAAAGCAAGAGACCCAACACTGAACAGGGTCTGTTTTGCTCAACTTTTCATTTGATCCAATTTAGCTGGTTCAAGATACCATCGAAGATTTTTTTGCATGAACATCCTTGGCAAGTTTGTTCATGATTGGATGAAAACAGATGGTTCTATGGAATTTAGAAGGTAGAAATGAGCTTTTCTCGTCCATCCACGGGCTGTCATACTTATAAATATTCTGACTAAGTTTAGTATGGATTTGACAAAAACTGAGATCAAAACTGTCCTACTTTCAGAAAAGAACACAAAAATAAAACAAGAGATCAGGTAGAACACTTACCAATGTCTGAGGCTCTCTCTGCCAGGGGTCGGCGCAGATCTGTACTGAACTTCATGGCATCAGATCTAATCTCTATTATGTTGTTAAGCAAACAGCACAGAGGCCCGAGAGGGAAAGCAGCAACAAATATGGTCAGAAAACCAAACTGTAGCACTGAAAATAAGCAGTTTTACATCATGATGTACATGTCTCACTTGCAACATAAGGCAAACTGGAAATTCAAGTATTTAAATAAAATGTCTTCAGGACCTTAAAGGGGTAATTTACCACTCTGCATCCACATATTACAAATAAAAATATGAAACATTAAAATAACACAGTGTGAATGCATAACCTTAATTTGTATTTCATAACTCCAGCAAATCCCAAGAAAGCATCCTATGTCACACACTTCTTGTCATCTTATAACAAATAAATGTAGCATGTACACTTTAACCTGTGTCAGAAGTCACCTCTATTAAGCAGCCACCTGTCTTTAGCAATCATATTTGTCTATTTCTATGCTTTTGGAGCAAATTAACCTGTATTAGGCAACAACTGGTCTTAAAAGGCCACTTTTGCTCTTTCCCTTGACTGGCTCCTTAAGACAGGTTTGACTGTAGTTTTAAGTTTTTATCTGGATGATAGGAACAATACTTAGAAAATATGAATTTGTGTTTATCTTTTCAAAATTACATGACATAACTGTTTTCTTTTTCAAGTCTGCCTATAATTTCTTAAAATATTGTTTTAATATTTAGTGTAAATTTTATTCCATCAAGGGCTCCCAGATGTTTAAATAACCTAACCACTGTTTCCTTGGATTCTGGAAGGTAAACCAGTACTTGAGCACACCAATCTCCACTAGAAACTGATAAATTCACACTTGAATCAGTGGTGAGAGACAATGGACAAAGAGATGCAATGTTGTATATCAATCAATAGAGACTGGTCGAGTGGGAAACATTCGAAACTGTAACTTGATATGTAAGGCATAGTTAACTGTGGCTAGAGCAGGAAAATTATCGCACATACCCATTTCTAGATATTCATGGAACAGAGAGGTGTGCTCCGCTAGCTGGTAATCCTTCTCCCACGCAGACATGCGCGCCTTCTGCTCTGCCGTCTCCTTCAATATCCGCTTCCTGTAGCATCTTTTTAACCACTTGATGCTCTTCCTGTTCAAATAGTTTATTCAATGTTACATAATCAATAATTCTTCTTCTATAATTAACGAAATACATCTCAGGCTTATGTTCATATTCTTTTAAAAATTGTAATTTCTTGCAATTCCAGGTTCAATCTATATGTACAAAATACATCTAATTAACATACAGATTATAACGATACATCAACGTCTCACACACCAATTAATTTTGTACTGTTCTACATATAGAGACATGCACTTCTGGAACACTGGATACATTACCAATGGTTCTAAAAGTGCCTTATTCCCATAGATAGTCCTCTGTTGGTCCAAATATGCAGAAAAAAACATGGGGTTGACCAGGTTGCTTTTTCACAATTTCGATGGTTTGATGGCACCCCTTCATTTTTGACAATTCTGCCCATTTGTTGCAGTGTATCACTACGCATCTTTAAACTGTTAAAGCATCATCAAACAGTTCCCAGGGTCACCCAAACTTTGCAGAAATCATGAAAATGTTCCAATGTTCCCATATGCGCAAAGAAATATGACATTTTATGCATTTTTAAAAAAAAAATTACCCAACCGCTTTACACAGCTCTAATTTCTTGGGCGTAATAATCTTGCTACCGTCATGTAAGGGAGGTAATTGTTCAGTGAGACCTTGAAGAGTAGAAATTGTCACGACATTTGACTGAAATTTTTGTCAAACAAACCTTTACCATTTCTAAATATAAAAATACGCCTTTTGAATTCATCGCACAACTGTTTTCGAATTCATGCACCAAAATAAGATGGCGGTCACACATGCATTAATCAGTTTCGGATGACTCGAAAACAGGAAAAACTGCCAAAATTTTTTAGCCATTGTACCTTAATAAAAATAATTCTAGAAAAAGAAATACTTTGAAAATGTCCTTGTATTGGCTCCAATAGTGTATCTATCTGACTGCATATTCATTTTATTGTATATGCAACATTACATAACTTAAGTGTCAAAATACATGACCATATATGGATAAATAGTTGTTTTTGCTTCAAATAATGCTCTGTGTTGTTGCAAAACTATATATTTGACTTTTTTTTATATTTATAACAAACAAATATTAATGTTTGAAGGTGCCCAGCAATAATTTGCATGTCACTGACACTAACCATGCCCCCTTTTTCAATACATGAATGAATAACATACTTGTGTTCATGCATTAGATTCATTATCAACGATGAATATTTCCCTTACCAATTGAGGTATCTATTAGGCATATATTAAATTCCAATACTATTTTGTTTATTTTATCAATAAAAATAGCAAATGAAAGTAAACTGTGCATGAAAGTCACTTTAAAGCAAGAAAATGAAATGATGACTGAAAATGAGACAAAATATGGATACAGCATATTTGGCTGGACCGATAATTTCATTGCAAAAAGACGGTTTGCTAAAGCGCATATCTTTACCACAAATTAGTTTGAAATAAATATATCAAAGAATATTGCGATAAGAAATACTTGTCGCGAGATGACTCGTTACTTTACAGATTTTCCAAAACTGGCATAAAAAATGGGCAGTTAAAATAGAGTTGTTGCAATAATTATATGAAAATTAGAAATTGTCATATTGGAGAATGCTAAACTGTTGAATGTGGAGAAAAATATTGTACACATTCAATAACAGACAGTGAAAAAACATCATCTTCAATGAGAAAAATCTATATTCTATAGCAAGCATCATGTATTTTTATTTGAAAAAAAAGTAAGAACAACAACCGAAAGAAATCAGATGATGGTACAAAAGTTTCAAGCACAGGTTAATTAAACGCTGAGAAATTATTACGCGAATCTGTTTCGCGTCATTTCAAAGATGTCGCATTTTACAATTTAACTGAATGTCCAAGAGTAGGTAAATACTGTGTATAAGCCAGACCCAGCTGCATAAATATCAACACTGAGGAGAAAAAAATGACAGTAAAACAAAAATGGCAGTCATATGCCATACCATTAAAATGAAACGCGACAGTTTGGCGGTCGGTATATCGAAAACTGGATACAGAGCTGTTGATAACAAATATCAATGACAAAATAATGAAACAGGAAATTTCTCCATAATTCATGATCAATATAATATTAATTGATAAACAGCGACATAAAAACAATATTGCTCATACGCGAGCAAACCGTATTGTCAAAAAGCATGCGCTAAAGAGTGGAAACAGTATCGCGACAAATGTTACCATTTTTATGTGGGTGGGGTATGAATTATACATAAATAATGAGTTTCTAACACAAAAAAAATGGTTTAACTTACATGAATCATGAAATCTGGATGCAGTGAATGCTCTAGACATGCTTTTGTTGTGATATATTAGCATCACTGTCTCTCTGTGTGGCTTTCAAGTGTTTTTAAGTGCAAACTTCTATTCATTTTAGCCAGGATTTTGAGACAGATGGCTAAAATCAAGTCTTATCACATGATGAAGCAAAGCATATTTGCATACATGATCATTTCTTTTTCAGTTAAATAGATGATCTCACTTTGTGTTCCTTCCATTGAATTGAATAAATCCAGATTCCAACATTTCCATGACAAATTTTCAGCTGCTCAGTCTCATTGCCCTATTTACTTTACTGTTTTAGCTTCAAGTTTGGTTTTGCCTGTGTGACACTTCTCTATTTCACTCAAAGTCATCCATTTTTCACAAAAATAAATTTATTTTTCCATTTAGAGGTTTCAAATACAGTATTTCCCATAGAAAGTGACATATTTTGAAAAAGAAAGTAAATCTGAATCACAAAGATGCAGTTTCCTCCCAGCGTCTACCGAAAATGATCTGGTTCTTGAACGTCTCACACACCAATTAATTTTGTACTGTTCTACATATAGAGACATGCACTTCTGGAACACTGGATACATTACCAATGGTTCTAAAAGTGCCTTATTCCCATAGATAGTCCTCTGTTGGTCCAAATATGCAGAAAAAAACATGGGGTTGACCAGGTTGCTTTTTCACAATTTCAATGGTTTGATGGCACCCCCTTCATTTTTGACAATTCTGCCCATTTGTTGCAGTGTATCACTACGCATCTTTAAACTGTTAAAGCATCATCAAACAGTTCCCAGGGTCACCCAAACTTTGCAGAAATCATGAAAATGTTCCAATGTTCCCATATGCGCAAAGAAATATGACATTTTATGCATTTTTAAAAAAAAAATTACCCAACCGCTTTACACAGCTCTAATTTCTTGGGCGTAATAATCTTGCTACCGTCATGTAAGGGAGGTAATTGTTCAGTGAGACCTCAACAAATGAATATGCAGAATGAACCTAGAACCTTGATACCTTCAGGACTGTAGAGTTATAGCAAACTATAAAATTACTCAAACTGTCGCTTCTTATATTTCTTCACAAATTTTTAATAAGATAAATAAGATAAACTAACAGACAGACCGATAGATAAGCAGGATGGTAGTGCAGTTAATTGTGTCAATAGCCTCTCAAAAAGGAACACTTAGTACCGGTTCTACCGAGGAAGAGACTTGAGTACAGTTCATATAAGCTCTGAGCTTACTTTATAAATGAGCTAAAGTACACACAGACAGACAGACAGACAGACAGACAGACAGACAGACAGACAGACAGTCGGACAGACAGACAGACTTACGGTAAGACAATCTCCAGCAGATTGTTCTGTATAAACTGTTTACCAGCCATGATGATGGCTAACTGTATACACAACTCTATAAGACAACCACCAGACCCACACTGAAAACAAAACACAATGTAAAATACATGCGTTCTTAGAAGTTTTATTTACATCTATACTTGACCAGAATGACTACAGTAGTCTTCACCTGATACTCAAAATTGATCATTTGTTTAAGAGATGCAGCGTGGACAATATTTACTATAGGGGTAGGGGGATGAATATATTGGAGTAGGGGGATGAATATGGTGGGGTAGGGGGATGAATATGGTGGGGTGGGGTAGGGGGATGAATATGGTGGGTTGGGGTAGGGGGATGAATATGTTGGGATGGGGTAGGTAGAACGGGGTAGTGGGGAGGTGAGGGGAGGGCATAGAAAAAGCCATGAAAAAATAATTGATTAAAAGTCTAATTGAACAATCAAGCCTGAAGTGTAACACATTAATAAAAATGTGCATGAATGCATGCAAGATGAAATGAAATGAAAAACTTGGACATTGCAGTTTTAAGGAGTTAAAAATATTGAGTGAAAGTGGTTTGTGACTAATTAGTGATGAATCATTGTTGTTTTACATTTCTGAGATAGAGGAAACTTTACCTATCTGGTTCATGTTTACTGTGTCAATCAGTGATGCTACATGTATAATACTGATTTCAATTTTGAACAAAATAAAATACTAACCTTTTAACATAAATTTTGACTTCAAAATATTGTAACTAAATGCTTCTTATAGACAAAGTTAGAAATCAGTCCATCAAACACAGATGCCCCCACTATAATATGTAAGTACATTTTACTAAATATTAAGTAGAAAACGGAGCAATAACTCTTGTAAAAGTTAACTGATGTTGGCAATATCGAACTAAATCTGTATTTTATAATTATAGAGCTACACTTGACATAGAGCCTAAACATACTTCTGTAACTAATTTTACCTCAGACGGATTAACCAACATATGAACAACTGGTTGGATAGATGGATTGACAGATAAACAGACAGGGGTACTAAGGTACCCCTTCACCTTTGACAAAAAAAACGCCTGACAACTGGGATGAAAGAAACAATATTACTGATAACCACAACAGTATACTATCACACCATCATAATGACATACAGACAAATTTGACACCGTACCTCTTCCTGGCGAGCTCCAAATGCCATGTTGTAAGCACCAGGTCTTCCTACCAGTCTAAAACAAATTTAATATATTATCATTCAAAATGTCTTTGTTTAACCGGCATATATACATAAACATGTTTATTGTTACTTGGCAGAGGCCAATATAGATACAAGTATTTAACAGTTCAATGGCCACTACTATAGATGGAATAATGGGATACTCCGAAAATGTCCTATTTCTAAAGAATCGGATCTATTCATATTCCGAACTTAGTTGATTAAGAATGAAAAAAATGTTGAAGTTATTGAGCAGAAACCAGCTCGGACTAATGGATTTAATCATTTATTCCTTCCAAGGATAACAGACGATCAGTTAACCTAACCACTATTTCCTGGTATCCTGGAAGGTTAACCAGTACTAGAGCACAACTATCTCTAGACGTAACTGATAACTTTCCCACTTGAATCAGCTATAAGAGATGAATGACAATGAGACGCAATGTTGTATATTAATCATCACAGAGACTGCAGTCAGGCAGATATTCAAACTCACAACCCTGGATTGATGCTCTACCAACTGAGCTAGCAGTGCCCAACCCCCAACTATTGAAAGTATAAATGCAATGCAATATGCCACTCTCTTGGAATGAATGAATGAATGAATAGGGTTTTATGTCGTACGAACACATTATAGGTTATTCGGCGCCAACAGGAAGAAAGATTCCAGGTTCTCCCTACATGTACAAAAACAACAAATTAACACACAGATTCAAAACAATACATCAACAAATGAATATGCAGAATGAACCTAAAACTGCAAAGTTTCAGCAAATTCTGTCGTATTACTCAAATTGTCGTTTCTTACGACATGCATAAGCCACAGTGATCCTATTCTTGCCATCACTCATATGGCTCCCTGGAACCACACAGGGGTTGATAATTTAATCACAATAGTGAACATGACAAAAAATGATAAAATAAACATGACACCCATTCGGAGGATTCCTACCCTTCTGCAGAGATCGACAGTGATTCTATTCTTAGCAGGAACCACACAGGCTACACTCTCTTGGAGAAGGGGGCATTATAATGGTTGACAATCAGCTTACTTATTTCAACCTTCTGATCATGATCAAGATTTAGAAGAAAAATTGTTGTCTCCCCTTAAAGAAAATAATAAATTTGACTTATCTCCCTTTAAAATCTGCAATAACAACATAGAAAAAGTGAAAACTCATTTATTTAGTTCACTTTGAATAATGTGATGTAAATAAAAGAAAGGTTTTATTTAATAATTAACCGTTGAGAAGAATACAATAATCACAAAGAAAGAATTTAATGACATTACCATTAAATTGACATTAATATCAGTAACTGTAGATGTTTACAATGGTAGCTATACATGTAACATTACTGCATATGTAACTGTAGATGTACAGTGTTACCTATACATGTAACATTACTGCATATAACAAAATCTCATAAACATCTACAGTTCGATGTAAACACTTGTGAGATATCTGCTGGTGTCAAGTTACACACAAGGTGAAACAAGAATCAGAGAAGTCAAATTTACATTTGATCCTTTTGTTTTCATAAATTTTTTCGCACAGAATAAGGCCATAATAAATATGCTCTAGATGATCATCCCTGCCCGCTCTCTTTTTTTCATGCCGCCCCAACCCTTTTTCTTTTCTTTTCATAAAAAAAAAAAAAATCATTTTTTCTTTAAAAAAAAAATTTGGACGGGAATCTAGCAATTAATTAACAATGGCCTAAACAATGAAAATGAAGCAGCAGACTTACCTCCCCTTGAAAAATGCAATGTAGATGATGGAGGAGTAATAGTTGACAAACTGGAGTGAGAACAACTTGATGTTTATACTGTTGTCATATTCACTCTGTGTACGTAAACATTCAAAGTCTGTCAACCACACGGCAACACGAGAGTATATCTGAAAATAGTAAGTATATCATTTTTCAATATATATATGCTATTAAGTACCAGTACATAAAACTCGTATGCTAAGTACCAGTTCATGAAATTCATATGTGAAATAAACGAAAATCAAATGTAAATGACATGTTGCCATATGTAACCATACACAACTTGCAACTACAGTCCAGACTCACTGAATGATACATCTATATATAACATCCCGTCTTACTCGAAAGTCACTGTAAAATCATTTCCCTGAAATTATTAACCGTTATGTAATGGGCATGTATATATTGACTGTTTTTCACGAAGTTTTGATATATATATATTTTTTTGGCTGCAGCGCTGCATAAGGTGATAACACGCCTACATAAAATATAACAATAGCGTTTCTTTTTTTAATTGATTTATTTTTGACAGACAATCGACATATCCAACTCATAGCAATAATCAGTTTGTCACACATATGCTGAAATTACAGATTTGTTTTAACAAGAAGCCATGAAATTTTGTTAACAATTCAACCAGAATAGTTCTAAACGATACTGTATACACATTAACCCAAATGTCACAATCAGATATCACTTAGAGTGAGTGACCTCATCTGTGTAATACAATAGATTCTCTCTGAAATGATTAATCACATGTCCATCATGTGACTGTAATATGCATGTCAAAATGGTGGAAGCAACATTAAAATTGTAACTCGGAACAAAACCAAGAGGAGTTCCCATGAATGCCAATGGATACTTAAGACAATGTACAATATAGACTGTACTGCACAAAAAACTTTTTATACTGCTAAACTCCACGATTCCTCACCATATTGAGTATTATAATGAGTGTCAAGTTGATACAAGCCGCTGTAACCGTGGTGATGATGCTGGCATTCTTCGTCACCAGCTGTTTGGTCTCGGCCAGTGTTCCATTATCGTGATGCTGTTCCTTGTCTAGAAGCTGAAGGGCGGCCAAGGTCGACACACGGTAAGCTATCACACCCACCACTCCACCGACAGCCAGGCACATCTGGATGTAAAATATGTTAGTTTATACTAATCTATTTTAGTTTGATTGCGAAAAAAGCTCAAAGCTTATAAGAACTGCTCTCTAGTCTGCTTCCTGGGCAGAACCAGTACTGAGAGTTGTTTTTTGAGATGTATCATGCACGCTGGGAATCAAACCCACAACCTATGGTGTGAGCAGCCAAATCTCTTTACACTACACTACTGCCCCGCTTACAAATATGTTAACAGTTATCTTGTTCGCTGCTTCTACATCTATTGTATAATTTATTAAAAAAAAAATTAAGTCAAGATAAGTATATAATTATATAACACTGCAGATGAATAGTATAAAGTTAAAGGTAAAAAATTAGTGGCCTCAACCGGGATTCAAAAACACAACCAACAATGTTACATGTATAATATCTAAGGTCTATGCCTTAAACTTTCAGAGAAAATGTTTTTTATAATTCCACTTGAAATGTGAATCAAGCTGGTTCATGAATTTATTTGAAATTTTCTGTTATATGACTGCTGTGTAAGTTTGGTTAAGTTTGAATGAAAAGTAAAGGTACTACTGTACCTTCAGCCAGTAGAGCTTAAAGTGATATAAAGCTTTGCCACACCATGTAGCAGAGCAACATTTTAGCTAACTCATTTCATGAATTCAATAATAAATGAGCACTCATTTAAGATTCTTTATATCTCTTCCTATTGATTTAAATGTGTAAAATATGACAATAATACATACAGTGAATAACATGAATCCATATGACAGCAAGAAGATAGGAAATCTCCGTCTCCAGAATGGCAGATGTGGCTCCTTCATGCCAGTGATGGGGTTCACCTTCATGGTTGGGTAGTTAGCCAGCTTGGCAAGGTACTCCGGCCGTGGAGGCTCCTGTTAGCAAAATAATATATAGACATATCTACCATCTGGTTACATCTAATTTATACTCATTTATTTTAGCTCGATTGCATAGCAAGCTTTGAGCTTCTGTGAAAATCTCTAGTCAATTTCCTAGGTTTAACCTGAGGCTCCTGTTTCACCAACATTTTCCTTTAATACTTAAAAACTTAAAGATAAACTATAATTTTGACTGGTTACTTTTATATTCTTTGATCATTGTCTGGAGCCAGTATGAAATCATGCTCACTTGGATGTTGTTATTTCATTTAAAGTATTCAAGTATTTCAGTATATGCTTAAATATGTTGGTGAAACAGGTGCCAGTACTAAATGGAACTGCCAACCTCATGCATGAGATGGCACCACTCTATCCACAGTACCACACAACTGCTCCTCATGATATTTGAACTTATCTCTTGCCATTTTCATTCATTGTGAGCACAGCCTGACAATAACGGCAAAAGAATTGATTTTGATTTTTCAATATTTAAATAGCCTAAAATTGTTTATTAAATATATTCACCATTCTTTAGAAATGATGTACCTTTTCTAAATATAACTTATCTGCAAGATGATGCAAACTTAACTTAAATTAACTTAATAAGTTTAAATAAACTTATTTATTTGACATCGATTGTGAAACAAGTTATCACGACTTGGACAAATCAAGTTTAAAGTTTTCCTCAGCAGAACCAGTACTAAGCATATGCAGAAAAAGCGTCTTGCTCAAGGACACCACACATGGTCATGGGAGAGGATCAAACTCAAAACCCTCCGATTCTGGGTTTGATGCTTTACCACTGGACCATGTGCTCCACTTCACATGTGGTTAAAAATAATATGTTTTTGGTTAAACAAGTCTTCTACTATAACCGTTTGATAAAAATAAAATTAATGAGTCCATTGATAACATAAACACACACATGAATGACCGGTTGAAGTAAAACAAATTTAGTTCTACAGATACTGTATTTAGACTAACAACTTTTGTTCGCAGGACAAGTATATTAAACCTTTAAAGAATCCCTTCAACAATATTTCTGACAAAAATCCTTTATCACAGCATAAGCCCACCAAGCACTGTATGTTGTAATTTTTGATAAAAATTAAAATAATTGAAAAAAAAAAGTATAAAATGGAAATAAACAGCAACAATCAATAGTACTCAGTGTGCTAAAATAATGGATTTTGCCAAAATTACTTTATGAAAAGATCTTTATTCTTTCAAATATAATGAAAACTAGTTTAATCAATATTAATATTTGAGAACCAGACTGCGACAATATTACCATACCTCTTCCTTTATAAAGTCTACCAGGTCCCACTTGTACTGTATCACAGACTGCTTCCTCTTCCAAAACTCCAAAAACAGAGTACCTGATGTACAAATAGAAGTTCTGTAATACATGTTTCTCATGTAGTGAATAAGGGTATCTGTTATTGTACGACTGCAAGATATTTTTTCTTGTCTACAAGACATAAAGTTTTTGAATAAACCACGACTTGAACCTACAACCTTATTGGTGGAAGAGAAGTGATTGTTAGATGACAACGCCTCAGACCACACAGCAAAATGGACCTTTTAAAAGTACCAACAAGTAAAGTTTGCTTGCTGCATGTAAGTTCATATATATAATATATATTTAGAACGAGGTTTTGCTTAGTCCAATATTCAAAGTTTAAAAATTATTTCTTTTCAAACGCTATAGAAATATTGCTTCATTTGCTAACTGATAAAGCAATCTTAGTTTTTCTTTTTTCTTTTTTTAAGATGAATTGTGAAGAAAGCTTAGAACTTATAATTATGAAGTTTATATGAAGCACTCTCTAGTCCATTTCTGGGTAGAACCAGTACTGAGGGTTGTTATTTGAGAGCATCATATCAAGCTGAGGATTGAACCCTCAATATCTGGTGTGAGCTGCCAACACTCTATCCACTACACTACTGCTCCACATAATCAGCAGTCTTCTTGAATGAATAATTATAAATAACACCACTGACATCTCAGTTAGCTACTACTTACCCCAAAGTGACATAAAAATGGCAAAGAAGAATGTGCCATTGTTGTCAAACATGCGACTGTACTGAGACTCGGCACATGTGTCGTGCAGCTTCCAGTACGGACACTGGTAATCACACAGTGGACACATCGTGATATTTAGTGACTCATCACAAATCTCCTTGCTGAAATATAAACCAGTAAATAATGCAGGCAAACCCTGTAGCATAGGAAGTAATGCAAGTTTAACTGATGAATTTATCTAATTAGATACGATGATCATTAGTACATTCATTTCTGGCAGTTTGAATTACCCTTAGCCTGAATTCATAACAGTTTAGTGTTTAAAACTTGGACTCAGATTTTGAACAAGAGTTTTCACGAGACAACAAAGCTCGCCCCTGAAATGGCTCGTCCAGAAATGGCAATAACTGTGCCAAAATTCAATCCCGAGTTATGGTTCTTGTCTTTGTGTGTTCCATTGATGACGGTGAACACACATGCGAAGTTTCATTCACATCCAATGAGTGGCTGCATTGATATCTTAAACTTAAGCGCAAAAGTTTAACCTGGGTGTCTACAGATGCTGACGCCAGGGTCATGGCAATAGCTCTCCTTGGACATTGTCCCGGCGAGCTAAAAAACACAACTTTAATTACATTTTCTTGAAAAAACCAAAAACAATTCCAATGATATTACACTGGAAATATAAGTGGTCACATTTTTTAACAGAAAATATGCTTTTAGAAAATACAAATCATTTAATAAATTTGGGCCGAGGTAAAGGATGTGATTTCCGGTTTCCCTGACAACTCACCTTGGATAACTATTCTTCATGTATATGATGCCATACAAGAATATGATGAATCCAAGGATAGAAGGGATCACCAACATCTGCGTGTAAAATCCCAACCATGCAAAGTACAGCCCTATCTGTGCTCCATAATAGTTCCTGGAACAATATATATTTATATACAAACATAGAGTTTCCAAATCAGATAAAAATAAAAATCTCACATAAGGCCATTTTAAATTAATTGCTAGATTATCATCCAAAATTTTCTTTAAAATAGGGAGAGAGGATTTTATTTTTTATTTTTAAATTTTTTGATGTTTTTTTTTTTATAAAAAACATTAATATATATACTTATTTGTTTTTTTATGAAAATAAAAAGGGTCTGTTATTTGGTGGACGGGGATGATAATCTAGCAATTAATTTTTTTATGGTCAAACAAAATTGTTATCATTTAATTCATATATGAAAAATATATTTTAGATGTTGAATACAACATTTACCTAATATATTCTAGAAATTGAATTATGAGATATACCCAATATATTCTAGATGTTAAATACAACATTTACCTAATATATTCTAGAAGTTGAATAAGAGACTTACCAAATATATTTTAGACGTTAAATACAACATTGACCTAATATATTCTAGAAGTTGAATAAGAGACATACCCAATATATTTTAGACGTTAAATACAACATTGACCTAATATATTCTAGAAGTTGAATAAGAGACTTACCCCAATATATTTTAGAAGTTAAATACAACATTTACCTAATATATTCTAGAAGTTGAATAAGAGACTTACCCAATATATCTTAGATGATAATTATGTTGTTGTATGATATTTAGCATCCCTTTAACAATTTTTCATGATTGTAATATCGTGACAGTGTCTACCTGAGACAGTATTCTAAGTGCTGCCACACTGGTGTATCAGGCCTCAGACATGGTATGATACTTCACCCAGTCACCTTATACTATCAGGCAGATCAGACCTAGAACTATCCTCTAATACTAGCTATTTATCAAGTCTTTGGTATGACCTGACTGGCAATCAAACAGACAACCTTCAGCAAGTGAAGCAGATGTTTTACCACTAGACTACGGTTAAACAACTAATAAAAAACCCACCTGATATATTCTAATGGTTGTATTTTGAAAAACTTTCTCCAGTATGCCCAGTTGTCATACAGTAACTTTCTCGAGTTCATGGCTGACCCTCGTTTCCAATGACCCTGAAAAACAAATAAGAAATCTGGTCAAGAACAATGCAAAGTGTTTGATAATCAAAGCAACAAATCACATCAAAATTCGAATTCATTCTTTGTAAAGCGCCAACATAGGCTAGAACTGTCTATAAATAGATGGCAATATGTTCAAGCTGCTCTCAAAAACAGTCAAACTTGTGTAAGCAGTCACCTCTATTTATCAGCCACATTTGCTATTTCCCATTTCTATGCTTTCACAGCAAATTAACCTGTATTCAGAAACAACTTAGAAGGTCACTTTTATTCCTTCCCTGGACTGGCTGCTTAATACAGGTTTGACTGGTCCTCCAATAAACCAACTGTGCTCTCTCTACCAATTGTATTAAAGTATGTAATTGGTTACAATGACACATGCATACAGATATCAAAATTTTTGACTGTCATTGCAATATTTCTTTTATCAGCTCACAAAATGTCAAAGTAAACTAGTCAATTTATTCATACAATAATGTGTTTGATGAAACAAACAACAACTGTTAATAGTTTTCCAAGTAACCAAATGGGTTTTTCGGAGTGTGTACAACAATTTGTTGTAAAATGTCCTATATGTGGTGTATTGATATACAAGAACTTGTCAGAACATGTGGTGCACAAGAGCTTCTCACACTATGTCCTCATGTACAAGAGCTTGTCTTAATTTACAAGTATTAGAGCTTATAACAAAAGTCATGAAGTACAAGAGCATGCCAGGAATGTCCTGAAGTGCAAGAATCTCATAAAATGCTCTGATGTACATGAGCATGTCAGGAAATGTCCAGATGTATAATAGCATGTCAAGAAATGTCCTGATGTACAAAAGCATGATTTGAAATGTCTTGATATATAAGAGCATGTCTGGAAACGTCCAGATGTACAACAGCATGTCTGAAAATGTCCTGATGTACAATATCATGTCTGGAAATGCCCTGATGTACAATAGCATGTCTCAAAATGTCCAGATGTACAAGAGCATGTCTGGAAATGCCCTGATGTACAATAGCATGTCTGGAAATGTCCTGATGTACAACAGCATGTCAGGAAATGTCCTGATGTAAAATAGCATGTCTGGAAATGTCCTGATGTACACGCGTATGTCTGGAAATGTCCTGATGTACAATAGAATGTCTGGAAATGTCCTGATGTACATGAGCATGTCAGGAAATGTCCTGATGTACAATAGAATGTCAAGAAATGTCATGATGTACAATAGCATGTCTGGAAATGTCCTTATGTACAACACATGTCTAGAAATGTCCTGATGTACATGAGCATTTCTGGAAAAGTCCTGATGTACAAAAGCATGTCTGGAAATGTCTTGATGTACATGAGCATGTCTCGAAATGTCCTGATGTACAACACATGTCTAGAAATGTCCTGATGTACATAAGCATATCTGGAAAAGTCCTGATATACAAGAGCATGTCTGAAAATGTCCTGATGTACAAGCACATGTCTGGAAATGTCCTGATGTACAAGCACATGTCAGGAAATGTCCTGATGTACAAACACATGTCAGGAAATGTCCTGATGTACATGAGATTGTCTGGAAATGTCTTGATGTACAAGACCATGTCTGGAAATGTCCTGATGTACAAAAGCATGTCTGGAAATGTCTTGATGTACATGAGCATGTCTCGAAATGTCCTGATGTACAACACATGTCTAGAAATGTCCTGATGTACATAAGCATATCTGGAAAAGTCCTGATATACAAGAGCATGTCTGAAAATGTCCTGATGTACAAGCACATGTCTGGAAATGTCCTGATGTACAAGCACATGTCAGGAAATGTCCTGATGTACATAAGTATGTCAGGAAATGTCCAGATGTACATGAGATTGTCTGGAAATGTCTTGATGTACAAGACCATGTCTGGAAATGTCCTGATGTACATGCGCATGTCTGGAAATGTTCTGATGTACAAGCGCATATGTGGAAATGTCATGATGTACAAGAGCATTTCTGGAAATGTCATGATGTATGAGCACATGTCTGGAAATGTCCTGATGTACAATAGCATGTCTGAAAATGTCATGATGCACAAGAGCATGTCTTGAAATGTCCTGATGTACAAACACATGTATGGAAATATCCTGATGTACAAAAGCATGTCTGGAAATGTCCTGATGTACAAGCGCATGTCTGGAAATATCCCGATGTACAAGAACATGTTGGGAAATGTCCCGATGTACAATAGCATGTCTGGAAATGTCCTGGTGTACAACAGCATGTCTGTAAATGTCTAGATGTACAAGCGCATGTTTGGAATGTCCTGATGTACAAGAGCATGTCTGGAAATGACCAGATGCACATGAGCATGTCAGGAAATGTCCTGTTATACAAGAGCCTGTTAGGAAATGTCCAGATGTACAAGAGCCTGTTAGGAAATGTCCAGATATACAAGAGCATGTCAGGGAATGTCCAGATGTACAAAAGCATGTAAGGAAATGTCTTGATGTACAAGAGCATGTCTGGAAATGTCAAGATGCATAAGACCATGTCTGGAAATATCCCGATGTACAAGAACATGTTGGGAAATGTCCCGATGTACAATAGCATGTCTGGAAATGTCCTGGTGTACAACAGCATGTCTGTAAATGTCTAGATGTACAAGCGCATGTTTGGAATGTCCTGATGTACAAGAGCATGTCTGGAAATGACCAGATGCACATGAGCATGTCAGGAAATGTCCTGTTATACAAGAGCCTGTTAGGAAATGTCCAGATGTACAAGAGCCTGTTAGGAAATGTCCAGATATACAAGAGCATGTCAGGGAATGTCCAGATGTACAAAAGCATGTAAGGAAATGTCTTGATGTACAAGGGCATGTCAGGAAATGTCCTGATGTACAAGAATCTCCTGAAATGTCCAGATGTACAACAGCATTTCAGGAAATGTTCAGATATACAAGAGATTGTCAGGAAATGTCCTGATGTACAACAGCATGTCAGGAAATGTCCTGATGTACCAGAATCTCATGAAATGTCCATATGTACAAGAGCATGTCACGAAATGTCCAGATATACAAGAGCTTGTCAGGAAATGTCCAGATGTACATGAGATTTTACGAAATATCCAGATGTACAAGAGATTGTCAAGAAATGTCTTGATGTACAAGGGCATGTCAGAAAATTACCAGATGTACATGATCATGTCAGGAAGTGTCCTGTTGTACAAGAGCATGTCAGGGAATGTCCAGATGTACAAGAGCATGTCTGGAAATGTCCTGATGTACAATAGCATGTCAGGAAATGTTCTGATGTACAAAAGCATGTCAGGAAAAGTCTTGATGTACATGAGCATGTCAGGAAATGTCATGTTGTACAAGAGCCTGTCTGGAAATGTCCAGATGAACAAGAGCCTGTTAGGAAATTACCAGATATACAAGAGCATGTCAGGGAATGTCCAGATGTACAAGAGCATGTCTGGAAATGTCTTGATGTACAAGAGCATGTCAGGAAATGTTCTGATGTACGAGAGCATATCAGGGAATGTCCCGATGTACAAGAGCATGTCAGGGAATGTCCAGATGTACAAGAGCATGTCAGGGAATGTCCAGATGTACAAGAGCATGTCAGGGAATGTCCAGATGTACAAGCACATGTCAGGAAATGTCGTGATATTCAAAAGTATGTCTGGAAATGTCCAGATGTACAAGAGCATATCAGGGAATGTCCAGATGTACAAGAGCATGTCAGGGAATGTCCAGATGTACAAGTGCATGCCTGGAAATGTCCTGATGTACAAGAGCATGTCAGGAAATATTCTGATGTACAAGAGCATGTCTGGAAATGTCCTGATGTGCAAGAGGTTGTCATAAGACACCGTACTTACTTCATGAAGTGGAAATGCAGCAGAATAGAACCCATCTGACAACATCTTCTTTATTCCTGTAAAAGATAATATGACATTCAGTCAAACATGTGTTGGGCATGACATCTTTGAGGCAACCATATTTCCTAGACTGATATATTTTCTATTATTAACATCATCAATGTTGGTATTGAAATGCAACTTTAATTAAGCAACCACCTGCCCCAAGATGCCATTTGTTTGTCTTTTCTGCTGAAGTTATTATTTAATAAATATTCAACTGTGCAGTACAGTTAACCACCCTTCACTATGAAAGCAAAGGATTCTATATTTGCCAAGTTTTTAGTTACTATAATATTTATTTTATGACAACTGTGAAATACGTTCTCATGGTTTATGCAGATAATTCTAGTAATGTGTAATTTAGACTAACAACACAGGTTTACGCAAGGATTAAATTAACACTTTGTGTGAATAAGCAAATAAAAATCATGGAGTTTAATGTAAGGATTCCATGTAAGCTAAATTTGAATGACCAAAAAATTCATATCAGGTTTATTAAAGGAGTAACTTTATCTAAATGAACAATAAATCATATCAGATTTAACCAAGGATTCCATGCAAGTTTCTTCTGAATCAACAATAAATCATATCAGATTTAACCAAGAATTCCATGCAAGTTTCTTCTGAATGAATAATAAATCATATCTGCTTTATGGAAGGATTCCATGCAAGTTTCTTCTGAATCAACAATAAATCATATCAGATTTAACCAAGGATTCCATGCAAGTTTCTTCTGAATGAACAATAAATCATATCTGCTTTATGCAAGGATTCCATGCAAGTTTCTTCGGAATGTACAATAAATCATATCAGATTTAACCAAGGATTCCATGCAAGTTTCTTCTGAATGTACAATAAATTGTATCAGATTTTACAAAGGATTCCATGCAATTTCTTCTGAATGAACAATAAATCATATCAGATTTAACCAAGGATTTCATGCAAGTTTCTTGTGAATAAACAATAAATCGTATCAGATTTAACCAAGGATTCCATGCAAGTTTCTTCTGAATGTCCAATTAATCATATCAGATTCAACCAAGGATTCCATGCAAGTTTCTTCTGAATAAACAATAAATCATATCAGATCTATGTTAGATTTCCATACAAGTTTCCTCTGAATGAATAATAAATCATATCAGATTTATGTAAGGGTTCAATGAAAGTTTCTTATTAATGAGCATCAAATTATATCAGCTATATGCAAAGATTCCATGTAAACTTCTTATCAATAAATAACAAATCATATTAGTTTTGCAAGGATTCCATTGTTAGCTATAAATAACAAACCACAGCAGATAAATGCAAAGATTCCATGCACGTTTGTTATGAATGAACAACAAATCACCCTTTCACATTATACTGACACTGGGCCAACCAGACCTAGAACTACCCTCTAAATGCTGAGCGCCAAGCGAGGAAGCTTCTAGTACCTTTTTTTCAATGATTTAGTATGACTAAATAGGGGATGAAACCCACTGCATTGTAAGTTCTTATAAACAACAAACCATATCAGATTAATGCAAGGAATCCATGCAAGTTTGTTATGAATGAATAACAAATAGTATCAGATTTATGCAATGGTCCATAAACAAGGGTGGAATGCTTCAATCGAGCTTTACAATTACAGCTCATAAACAAACAGACACTTCTAATCTATAGAACAAAAGCGAATCAAATAACACATAGACATAGATACAAATAGACAATATCTGGAACTAGCCACACTCAGGTTTTTCTATGCAGGTATAAACAAACTGGTCTATCGTATTGGAAATTACTTAAAATAAATTGTTGTCTATGTCTTGTCTATTAAAGTTGACCATGTCAAAATTATTAAGTTGTCAGGACCAATCTAGCTATTTTAGGTTAGGATTAGGACAGTCCAACCCTAGGTTTCTCTATTTTCATCATAACCAGGACACTGTAGGGGTTCTTATCAGATTAAAACAGTGGTACCAATAGGTTGAAATCTCATAATCTCAATTACAGAATTAAGATGGATTCTTTTTCTTGCATACCACTAAACTTTTTTTTTCTAAACAAATACATAATGTACTTTCCTTTTCTGTCTTCTGTAAACAGCATGACATTATACATGTACAGTCAAACCTATTAAGCAACCATTTGTCTTAAGCGGCCTCATTTGTTATTTCCAATTCCTATGCTTTCAGAGCAATTTAACTTGTATTAAGCAACAAACCTGTCCTTAAACCTGATTTAAAAGACCACTTTTGCACCTTTCACTGACAAGCTGCTGAAGACAGGTTTAACGGTACTAGCATGTGCATTTTATGAGCACATAAAAAATGTTCTCAGACCAAGTGTGAGATAAAAATATCCAACATTGGAAAACGAGGAGGTAACCTTATTCAGTATATGAGAAAACCAAATGCCATACACCTTTTCTGAAGTAAATGTGTTGCAACACTACTGTTAAAAAATCTAAAAGATGAAGTTAAATGTTTGATATGTAACAGAAATAGAAATAACAATATGCAAAAATAAAGTACATGATAAATTTGGGTACATTATCAAACTACTTTAGAGAATATATTTAATTCAGGAGACTATAAAAACAAAGTAAAAGACAGATGAAGGATTTCAATTATATAGAAATACAAAGAAGCATAACTTGTCATGAGTAAACATGAATAAAATTGCACATACATAACAGGAACAGCACAAGAAATAACAGGAACAATACCGATACAAGAAATAACAGGAACAATACAAGAAATAACAGAAACAACACAAGAAATAACAGGAACAATACAAGAAATAACAGGAACAACACAAGAAAGAACAGAAACAACACAAGAAACAAGAACAATAAAAGAAAGAACAGGAACAATAAAAGAAAGAACAGGAACAATAAAAAAATAACAGGAACAATACAAGAAATAACAGAAACAACACAAGAAAGAACATGAACAATAAAAGAAAGAACAGGAACAATACAAGAAATAATAGGAAGAATACAAGAAAGAACAGGAACAATAAAAGAAAGAACAGGAACAATAAAAGAAATAATATGAACAATACAAGAAAGAACAGGAACAATAAAAGAAAGAACAGGAACAATACAAGAAAGAACAGAAACAACACAAGAAAGAACAGGAACAATAAAAGAAAGAACAGGAACAATACAAGAAATAACAGAAAAAACACAAGAAATAACAGGAACAATACCGATACAAGAAATAACAGGAACAACACAAGAAAGAACAGGAACAATAACAGAAATAACTGAACAATACAAGAAATAACAGAAACAACACAAGAAATAACAGGAACAATACAAGGAATAACAGGAACAACACAAGAAATAACAGGAACAATACAAGAAATAACAGGAACAACACAAGAAAGAACAGAAACAACACAAGAAAGAACAGGAACAATAAAAGAAAGAACAGGAACAATAAAAGAAATAACAGGAACAATACAAGAAATAACAGGAACAACACATGAAAGAACAGAAACAACACAATAAAGAACAGGAACAATAAATGAAAGAACAGGAACAATAAAAGAAATAACAGGAACAATACAAGAAACAACAGAAACAACACAAGAAAGAACAGGAACAATAAAAGAAATAACAGGAACAATACAAGAAATAACAGAAACAACACAAGAAATAACAGGAACAATACCGATACAAGAAATAACAGGAACAACACAAGAAAAAACAGGAACAATAAAAGAAATAACAGGAACAATACAAGAAATAACTGAAACAACACAAGAAAGAACATGAACAATACAAGAAATAACAGGAACAATACAAGAAATAACAGAACAAGAAACAAATAACCTCAAATAAACAGAGTTTAGACATAATTTGAAATGCATCCATGGGACACAGATGCCCCTGCTTTGTAACTACATTGTAGACGGCAGCTATCGCGAATTTCAGCAAGTCTGACTACTGCAAGAGGTCAGAAACAGTCAGCCAATCAGAGTCCAGATCACCTAATTAATATGTGCCTATTCTGTAGATTGTTGAACCTGGGACTTGTTGATATAAAGCCAAATATCAAGTTTCATCAAAATCGGTCAATCAATAACGATTTTAGAGGACGGAAACCGTCAGCCAATCAGAGTCCAGATCACTTAATTAATATGCGCCAATTCCATCCATTGTCGAACTTGACCTGGGTCTTGTTGATGTAAAGCCAAATATAAATTTTCGTCAAAATCGATCCATAAATAAAGACTTTAGAGGTCGGAATCTATCAGCCAATCAGAGTCCAGAACACCTAATTAATATCAGGGATTTTGACAGAAATCAAACTTGAGCTGTATTTTATCACCATACATCTTTCTACCAAATAAGAATCTAATCCATCAAATGTTTCAAGAGATATCGGGCAATTTCTTGACATTTGTCAATAATCTAAGTCTAAAAAGGGACATAACTCCATAAACTGGAACAAAATACAAACTTGACCTGTATTATCTGAATGTGAAGTCACACACCAAGTTTGGTTTAAATCTGTTCATTAAAACTAAAGATTTAAGTTGGTATCCATTTTCTTATGTACGGGACATACGGGACATACGTACGGACAGTGGTGATCTATATGCCACCCCATTGAAAATGGCGGTGGCATAAAAACAATGGAAATACTAAAACAAACTACACACACAACATAAAAATGTATGCCCAGTAGACATAGAAACAAACTACACAATAAATTGATAAAACAAACACAATGATCATTTCCTGGCAAATTTGTACATATCTATGCAACAAACACAGAGATATAAGACAATAAACACATGACCTCTACCTAGCAAACTACAAGTTTTACATATAAATATCTATGCAACGAGATATAAGGCCAAAAACACATTTCCTAACCAACTACAAGGTACACATATATAGATATATGCAACAAACACAGAGATATGAACTTTTCACAGCAAACTACAGGGTACACATAAAGATCTGTGCTACAAACAGAGGCAGAAGACCAGAAACACATTCATGACCTTTACGTAGCAAACTACCAGGTACACATATGAAGATCTATGCAACAAACACAGAGATATAATTAATTTCAGTAAAGTGATGTTTTATTTTAATCAAAATATTAGCCGCTATGTTAGCTTAATAGCAGCGCGCTGTATACATGTACCTTTAATCCTGAAGGTCCTGCTACTAGAGTCTATACCTGGTGAACCAGCGTGAGAAAAACAATGATGACTTGATGAATGATACAGTTATCAACAATGTGCAACATTTACTTCTTTTTTCACCATGGTTACTGTGCAACCACGGAAACATAAATGATAGTAACCATAGAGATTTTGATACTGAATTAGAATTCAATTACCGGTATGGTTGAAAATGTTGTTTTTTATAACCAATTAAGATACAATGAAAGTTTTAATTTAAATTTCATTATTTGTTTGAAACCTATACAATTAATTAAAAGTCAAATTATATAATAAATACATTGTATATTCATGTTACCAATATGTGTAGAAATCACTTTAATCACATTCAATGTGCCATAAGTAAGTCATTTTGTGAGCATTTTGCTCTTGGCCAATCATCACAGAGTGTGCACACGGCCAGGTGACATCAACTCACGATCTCTACCAGATTGACAGTCAGATGCATTACCGACAGAGCTAGCCGAGTCTAGTATAAATGTTGCACACTGTATCAATAAAACATAATATTTTGCAAAAATAACATAAAGAATCATGCACATAATAAGCATGCAATTAAACACACTGCAACCACAAAATCTACCAAATTTATTCAATCAATGATTTTGTTTTGTTTTTTAACAGAGCTACAATGGGAAAAAAGTCAGATTTTTGTGATCCTTCAATATATATATATTTATTTATATTTTCACTTTTTAACATTTAACAAGCAATAAGTCAATAATTGAACTAAGTCAATTACGTTTATTTCCTTATTAATTTGCATAGCTAACAAAGGAGAACACAAAATATTTCAGCTCTCGAGAAAATTCTTCTTCAACAAAACAAGAACAGATGAAAACAATACTTAATTACAGTACCAGTCTGGTTTTATAGATGATATAAACCTTATAACACGTTTTACAAAAGTGTTAATTATACAAGAGATGAATGTAATACTGAACCCCATGCCAACCATCGTAGCTTCAGTTTAAAGCAATTCATTCACAATATACAGTAGAACTTCGTTAACGAGGGTGGCTGAAACACCAAAGTTGCCTCAAACCACTTATTTGGTTCCGACCAAATTCCTATTTGATTTCTATTGTTCTACCTGCCCTGGCTAGAACACCGATGGGTGGAACAGTGGAACTAGAAGTTTGGTCCTGCCAACACACTTACATATAATTTTCATACGTTTGTATCGAACAGCTATTCAAAAATAAAAAAAAATCCGACAAAGTGTATCACACATTCGAAGGTGTGAAGTAATTTCCGCACATCATCATATCCACACTTTGTTAAAGTGCAGGATGATATTTTGGTGATTGTATTTGTAATTGATTACGGGTTTACTTTAATTGTATGCTGCATGTTGCATTAATAAAGTCAATTTGATTGTTAATATGTTTTTTTAAAATCAAAACCATTCAAACTTTAAGAAGAAAAATAGGTTTTTGTTGTTGTATGGTGTTTAGCATTGCTTTTAACAATTTTTCAGTCATATCACTACGGTGTCTACTTGAGACAGTATTCTGAGCACTGTCACACTGGAGTATCATGGCGCAGACACATGGTATGATACCCCACCCACTCACATTATACTAACACCGGGCCGACCAGACCTAAAACTTTCCTCTAAATGCTGAGCGTCAAGTGTATACTGGATGTTGCATTATAAATAAAGTTAATCTGATTGTTAATTTGTTTTTATAAAAATACAACCCATTTATATTTCCAACATCAAGAAGAAAATAGAGTGCCACATGCCACTTCTCCCTAGAAATGTTTGAAAATGTGAACCGCAGTTTCATTGCAAGAAATGAAAAATGTTATTTATCAATGTGTCAACTATCCCTTTACTTCATATAGACGCCTTTGGACACTTCTAATATAGACGCCTTTGGACACTTCTAATATAGACGCCTTTGGACACCTCTAATATAGAAGGTTTTTGAATTATTAGATGAATGATGTTTATATTAAATGACAGAGTGGAAAACAGTGCAGGAAGTGTTCAGATTGCTCATTATGAGCAATCTGAAACCTTCCTGCACTGTTTTCAAAGGACTTCTGTGACTGGTGCGGGAAAACGCGCATCTATGGAGTAAAGGGCTATATGTATGTGATTGTCATGTCATTTACATTCTCACACACACAAAATCCAATATAAATATAGACTCTATGCCTGTGTAATGTATTTATGATGAACCAACATATAAATGTAAATTAAATAATTGATATATAATAAAATTAATTAAATTTGAAAATTATGTTTTCTGGTGTACTGCATTTTCCTAAATAAACAAGAACACATCATTAATATTTTTGACTGGCTCTGCTAAAAGTGTACACACTGGATTCAATAACACGTTGACAAATGTATGCTGCATATTAACACGTACACTTATGGTATGATGTTGAACAATGCTTGGCTGGAACATCCCTTGGCTCAAACTTCTTTGTCCAGTCCCGTAAACATAAGTTTAAAAAAAGCTTACAAAACTGTTGGTAAAAAAAACCCAGTCCCTTTGAAATAGATACCTTGGAATCAATAGTTAAACAAAATGACTGCTGTAATGTTTGTCATACTATATGTAAAGCTCACTGAATTGATTGACTGAATATTTAGCGTCATTTTATACCATCGACAGCTAACAGACAATCAGTTAACCTAACCACTGTTTCCTGGGATCCTGGAAGGTTAACCAATACTCGAGCATACCCCATCTTCGCAAGTAACTGATAACTTTCCCGCTTGAATCAGCAGTGTGAGACAAATGATAATTAGACACAATGTCATATATCAAACATCACGAAGATTGTGGCTGAGCGGGGATTCAAACTCACCACCCCTTGATTGACAGTCCGATGCGCTAACGACTGAGCTAATCAGGCCCAGCAAAAACTCACTGAAGCCAATCTACACATTTTCTCTCTTAATTAAGTAACTTTCGTTTACAGATTATACTAATTAATTTTAGTCTGATTGCAAAAAAAGTTCAGAGTTCAAATGAACCACTCCTGAGTTTGCTTCCTGGTTAAAACCCATACTGAGTGTTGTTTTTTGAGATGCAAAGGGTCACGCTGGTGTTCAAACCTACAACTTCTGGCTTGAACGGCCAACACTATATCTACTACACTACCACCCCAATTAAAACTTTCCTTTTTACCTATCTATTGTACACGCTCAATCAATATGCTTGCAGCCTATGTTTATGTTGACAGGACAATTTTAGAAATAGACTCATGAAATTAACTGCTCTTGCATTATTTTTATTACCAGTGGCGACGAAATACAGTAAGGTCCATGTAATTTTTTCCTCCTCCAACCAAATCAACGCATTATTCATAATAATAAATTTATTCTATGCATGTTACATATTACTGTTACTAGAGCATTAATTAATTTCTTTCCAATTATCTGTTCTATACAATATTAGTTAAGGGTAGCACTAATTATCTTTTCAAATTGTCCTACATCATACTAGTTAGCATTAGCATTAGTAAACCACCTTTCAATTACTGGTATTCATGCATGCATACCGTATACCCCTGGATAAACACCGCACCCTAATAAAGGCCCACCCACCCATTTTTTTAGAAAATAAAATGACAACATTTTGGAAGCTAATATTTAATCAAAATAAAACCACATATATTTCAAATCTGGTTTAAATATTTAAAAGTTTAATATGTGCATAATTACTGGCTGTGTGTTTTATGGCATTTTACACACACTTTATAAAAAGTTTAAACTTGGATTTTTCATACACAAAAAAAATCCACCTTTTTTTAAAATGCATTCCCCCCTGGGAATGTTTATTCGTTGGTATATGGTTTTATACTATTATTATTATTATTATTATTACTACGTTCAGGTGTCAATTATATATGTTGTAAGGATGTAATCATTTAATTTACCAAATGTGTATGCTTCACTTTTGTTCTCTCCAAACGCCTTCCTGCGCAGAATAAAGTCGACAATTCGTGATCTTTCAGCATTCGTGAAAAACAATTCCTTCTGTTCTGGAATATCAAACCTGAGGGAGAGATAAACATTAAATGATTGATAATTCCTTCCATCTTCAGTTTATTTTTTTGTTGTATAGCGTTTTTGTTGGACGGATACATGGAATGTTTTGATTATAAATTTTTGTTATCCGTTTGATTTATTTATTACGACAATGTTTTGTGTACCTTTTTAATACGATTTTTAATAATCCCTAGTCTGACTATCAATGCAAGGGCTATGAGTTTGAATTCCCACAGTCTCTGTGATGATTGATATACAACATTTTGTCTAGCATTTGTCTTCAAGTGACAAAGTTATCAGTTACTGGCAGAGCTGGGGTGTGCTGGAGTAGTGGTTAACCTTTCAGGATCCCAGGAAAGAGTGGTTAGGCTGTCAAACTGATCGTCTGTTAGCCCTCGGTGGCATAAAATGATGCTAAATATTCAATCAATAATCACTGTTTTAATTACTGGTCAACTGTAAACCAGCCATATAGCCAAATATGCACGTCAGTTATTACGAGCAGACAGTTCCAAAACTTACAAATATTCTCTGTCTCTTGTGTATACCAGAGTTGCCTCTTTCTTAATTTTTGGCATCACAGTGTGGTCCTGCTGGAAGGGTCCAGTCAGGGCACTGACACCTGACTTTATGGTGTTCCACAGATTTGTGCTCAATGCTTTCACAGGATTCTGTAAATAACAAATCAATATGTTTTTATACTAAAACTATTTAAATGAAATTTGTATGATGTTCATTTTCTATACATGTGATGGACATACAGGGTAGTTCATCATGGCATACAGGGTAGTTCAAGCAAAGTCTGTGTTAAATGTTTGCTCAATGCTTTCCTGTAAACCGAGAGTTTACCAATTAAGAGAAATCAATGACATCAGGTCAGATGTAGTCTTATTTAAGTATCAAATATTCAGGCAGAGCCAATTATAAAATCTAATGTGGTTGTGAGATTATTCGTATTCAAAATTTTCAAAGCGAGGTTTAAACTTTTTCTCCTGAAAACTTTATACAACCTATTCATACTTGAAAGCATTGACCATAATTATATTTCTTTGTCTTTAAAGGAGCTAAATCTTTCGTTGTGTGTTTCAAATTATTAATCTAAGGGTTTGTTAAACTAAAGTACATTTCTTATCTACAAAGCAATATTAGTTATTTTGAATGACTAATTTGCACTTAAAATCTACTTTGTCATTGTCTATTTTGAATTATTTTAATTTAATGGTAAATAACTTGAACTGCCAAAAACACAAACCAAGCAAAATAATAAAGTTTCTTGTAAACAGCAACTATTTTTTTCTAAATACTATTAAACAAAGTTACATAACAAAATGAGATAAAAAAACTTACAAAACGGCAGTTACAGGGAAAGCAAAACTAATGCATAACAAATATAAGGGGAATATAAAGTGTACAGTTATTGGTAATTACACTATATATTATGTACAAATGGGCAGTCCTGGATTGCCTCTATGGGAAAAGATGCGTAGAAAATATGAAATGTATTTAATTAATTACTAACTATGATCCCTTTTTCCTTACAAAGGGGTTAAACATGAAGAATGGTATAATTTTTTTCTGAGCATATTCCTTTAACATTTAACTGGATATTAATGAAAAAAAAAATGAAAAAAAAAACATTTCAAACATAAAATCATGGCATTCCAAAGATTTTTACAAATCAAGCAATTTCCGACTCATAGTTTATTTCGTGAACATCAATTTTATCATATTTGCCTGGCAAAAAAAGCTTAAATGTAAGCATAAGGAAAACAGTGCATTCTACTGGTAATGTATAAGAAAGTGAACAATCTAATACTACAGCTTTGGTTTTGTTTAGTCAAGTTGGATGGATACCTTACCCCAGAAGAGCTCTCATTTAACCCTCCGCCCTTAATGGATGCAAATACATGGTAATTACACACATAAAGTATAATACATAGATTATAACAATACACAAGAGGTCTACAAGAAAGTCCAATACTGCTCTACTGGTAAAGAATAATGATTTAATAAAAGAGCCATAATTAATTAATAATTTCTATACTTTTTGAAAAGAACCATAATCTAATACTACTTGGAAAATATTGGAGAGGTTTTGATCTCTATCTTGAAGGTAAAGAGCTTTGATATTTTTCTAGAAGTATCTGATTATCAATTTGTATCCTATCACAAGCCTTTATTTTACATAATACAGGTGACCGAATAAATTTAGCCTTGACCCACTTCAGGATAATATATATCATCCTGCTTCAGGATAATATATCTCATCTTGCTTCAAGAAAATATATCTCATCCTGCTTCAGGATAATATATCTCGTCCTGCTTCAGGATAATATATCTCGTCCTGCTATTTTAACCCTTTACTTCATAAAGACGCCTTTCGACACCTCTAATATTGAAAGCATTAATTCATCATATATCAGCAATGGGTGAATTATGTTTTTATTAACTGACAGAGTGGAAAACAGTGCAGGAAGTGTTCAGATTGCTCATTACGAGCAATCTGAACTCTTCCTGCACTGTTTTCAAAGGCCTTCTGTGATTGGTGCGGGAAAACGTGTATCTATGGAGTAAAGGGTTAAGGTACTGAAAGTTACCTTACTTACAATCTTCCAGTGCAATTAACAGAAACTATAATGCACTAAAATTAAAAGCCATGCAACACAATACATATATGTAAATGGGGTTTCTGGCAGCATTCAATCTGTAGGTTACAATCACTGTAAGCAATATGTATCTGGTATCAACTGTAATAACCAGAATGCATCTGAAACACAAGTGATAGTGTGTGCAGCAGATGGTGTTTGCCGCTGATTCCAGAGGTAACAGCTTCAATCCCAGACATGACCTTATAGCCTCTCAAAAATAATGATCACTATAAGTTCTTCCCAGAATATGGATATGGTTTAATGTCTGTTTGAAGGTATTTGTGTCAGTCTTGCAATAAAAAATAATAATTTGAAAATTTCTTTATATATTAAAGTTTGAATTTGAAATTGTACATTTACATGCCACATAATTCAGAAAATCACAATGCAGACAAAAACTATCTACATCTACATCTGGGGACTAAAAAACATAACCCCCCCCCCCCCCCCCCACCCCCCAAAAAAAAACAACAACAACATAAACATTATTATTAAATGAACAAATATTTCTGTTGACAAAAAAAACAACAAATCAACAATGAAATTCAAATAACAATTTCAAGTAACAAATTTAAACAAGTTTTCAAACTGTTGTGAATATAAAAGTAAATTTAAAATATCAATAATCATATGCACTGTGATGTGCATCAAATCTGAAGTTAGCAATGTCATGAGTAGATATTATTGCAAAGAGACCATTGTTTTATAAATGCAAATTTAAGATGTTAAAATGTGCACATGTTACAGACTGAAGTACCGGTAGTTTAAGTACCATTTTTAAACTCTAGATCAATATAACTATGGACCCATGCAAATAAATGCAAAATCAAACAGACATCATATGCTAGTCATCCATTGGGAAGTATGTTGGGAATTGCAAAAATATTCTTACATATATTTGACAAAAAGCTAAACAAAATGAATTCAAAATAGCATACTATCACGTATCCCATACTTTTAAGCATGCCGCGTTTTACATTCTAAAAAATCTGCAGAAAACAGTAACAGTAACTGTTGTTATAAAACTTATTTATTTAACACTGATTGTGAAACAATTTCTTACAACTTGAGAAGTCACGCTGGAAGTTTTCCTGGTTTGAACCAGTACTAAGCATATGTGGATTGCTCAAGGACACTACACAAAGCCGTAGTGGAGGATCAAACCCACAACCCTCTGTTCATGGGTCAGATGCTCTACCACTGGGCCACATACTCAGTTTAAATAGTTAACTTCCTCACTTTAAACTTTTTAAATATTATAAAAAATATTAGTAGTACATTGGGAACTTATTATATTCTTAAGGTTTTAAACCCCAAGTAGTAATAATGTTGTTTCACACATTTTAACATATATGTTTTGTTTTTGTTGTCAAAAGTTAAAAGTTGTTTAATCATAGATTTGGTGGTAAGGCATGGGATAGCACAATTATAAAGATAACAACTGAACGACTGAAACTGCCAAGTCACACCAGCTTAGTTACCATGACTCTGTCAATCTTGGACAGCTCTCCATCCTTCACCTTTATATCCTGTTTATATATACATGTAGCCATAATAGGTCATTAAAAGGTCATACAAGTGTCAAACAAAGGTGCCATAATAGGTCAAAGATCATATAACAGTCAAATGCCAAAGTAGTGCACTGTCTGCTTATTATTTTCATGATTTAACACCATTTGTAAAGAATATATAACTGTACATTTAACTGGAGAAGACACTGCTACAGTATGACAGAATCCTAAGGTTCAAATCCTGGTTGAGGCGGTGCATTGAGGGTCTATGATCAAAGAAAACGTCAACTTCACAGTCAGCTTGATCCTAGACCACTATATATAGATGACCAGCCTTTTTGGTTGTCAATCACCTTTCATAACCAGTGAACCATCAAGCAACATTATATATTAAAGTAATGCATCAATTAACTCACAACAACCTTTTGTAACCAGGTCAATGGAAGTGAAACATTGTGTACATTTATCTACTTTTTGACAGAGCACAGACTAATTGCACAAAGTATGAAAATCAGACCTAGAAGCTTAAAATAATATTCTATCATGAATTCAAATATGTGGCAAGTTCGAGAGTTGTATGATTTATTGCATCGGAAAAATGCAATTTACAATATTTATATTATAATGATTTCTTGTGTTGACAATGGCGACCTGTAGGATGGAAACATAATTATAAAACAGAAAAATAAATAATGAAAATAATTGGGACAGTGTTGTCCACGAAGGTCTGTTAGTGTGAAGGTCATGAAGCAAAAGCAATCTAGGTGTGTTTTACAGTTAGTTAAGCACTACTAGCAAGTTGAAACTTAAAACACAGTAACAACATTTTCAATTTTTAGGAAAACTACAGAAAATATTACCAGTATTACAAATTTATATTTAATTTTCTCTGTTGGGCGAGTATTTCAGTCAAATATTGTTTTTGTTTTATGAATGCAATTTTAATGGCAAATATAATATAAGTTATATATCAGGAGATAAATTATTTTTAGCTTTTTAGTGTTGAATAAAAATGTTTTACTTTTGGAAAATGGCAGAGTTTCAATAAATTTTACAGCAAAAAAAATCTTTGATTTTGCAAAATCAATGCAAACTTAATGTTGCATTTACACATTTACGTATTTTGTAATAACTTCATATGAGTATAAACTATTGTGATTACACTTGGTATATCTTATTACATGTATATTTGAGACATTTTAGGTCAAGTTTAAATTCTTTTTTTCTTTAAAATGTTTTTACTGCAAAGATTTTGCTTCAAAATAATCTTTTGTGGAAAATTTCCAAAAAATAATCAACATCGAGATAGAGTATTTTATTTCTCACTAAAAAAGACACCATTTTTTTAAAAAAAATTTTTGACAATCATGTGAAGACCACTAAATACAGACAAACAAACAATAAATATTTCAGTTAAATCAATTTTTTTTAAAACAAGATTAGTATCTTAGCAGTAGTAAGCAAAAGGTAGAAGGGAAATCAAAGCGAATGTGTGACTTAATGCTGCCTAAATTTACATACTTTCTAAAACAGGTGATCCAATATCAAAGAAAAGACAAGAGCGAGGTTGCAGTGGTGATCGTATATAAAGTGAAAAAATCATAAAGAACAAACCACAGACACATATCGAACTTAACTACAGGAGTCATTGCTACCAATCTTGTAATGATATTAAAGTGACTAATGGCAACTACAAGTATACAGCTGAAAACGTCATTATTTATGTATGGAACAACTTATATATTTGTTCAAATGTCCTTCTTTACATAGATTATACACTATATTCTGCCCTGCACATCAAGTTAGTTTAGAATGTATATTTTGTTTCTTAAAAAAAAAAAGCTGATGACTCGTCAAAGAAAAATGGCTGCTTTTTTTGCACTGTTTTGACCTTTCTGTTTTCATATTCAAACATCAAAAAGCCCCTTCTCGTATCATGATTAGAAATAATTTGCAAATGGAAACCAGTCTTTCAGTCAAAACATTATGAAAGCAAGTGACTTCAAAATATTCTATACATTAATCAGTCATTTGAAGTAGATGACTCTATGACCCACATTAAACTTATTTCTGCCAATTTGAATCCACCAATCGCATGTGAGAATATGTAAAAGCAAACTGCTCTACTATCATCTGACACATGCATCATATACAAAATTTCGAGTTGTTTGATAAATTATAATGTAAAGAGATTTTTATAACTTGTTATGGAAGGCGGAGTGAGTCATGCCATAACCCCTATCAAACACATATACATTATAATCAATATTCATTGTTATGTCATTCACCTTACCAATCCACCTGAAGTCTATTCTTGGTTGGTACAATTGATTATATGCTTGTCAATATGAATAATTCTGATGCAGGGGTTAAATTAGGGGAGATTTTATGTTTTATTATGTTAATATAAGAACATGCCACATTTTGACCCTTTTTTGTTTGGACATGCTACAAACAACTCTTTGGGATTTTATTTTACTCTTTATGCAAGGTGGTAGGATTTTGTGTTTTGTTATATGGATTACAAGTTGAATACGTATGCCACTCTGCAAACCATTTTTACCTCAGCATGCTACAACCAATTCTTTCCAAGTATTCGTTTTCCATTTGCAACAAGGGAGGTTGGGTGTGTATCCCATGCATCCATGGGATGGAAGTGCATCAAGCAACATTATGACTTCATATATTAATGCATCAATTAAACAAGAAAAGCAATGGGTGCATGAAACCCTTAGTACTGTGATACCTGCATAGAAACTACCAAGCAACTGTTGAAAGCATTAAACACAATGACCAAGGTTACCCTGTGACATTCATCAACAACCAATCAAAATGACTGTATTTTCACCTGTAATATTAGTTATATCCCTGTAAGCAATTTGCAGTTATACACATCACCATGGAGACACCTGATGTCATCATACCCTCTACCTCTTACAAGTTCTTACGTTGTCATAGAAACCAACAAGGCACCTTTATTCTTTTATCACAACTATTATCCATTTCATATTTTTAATGGAGTTAAAAACCACCATTTTCAACACATTACAGGTTACATAGCATCCTGTCTTATTAGCGGAAAAGTAATATAACATATGTTCTTCCGCAAGTAATACGCCAACCTTTTCACATGATATTCTTTTAGTTTTAGCTGGGCTAAAACCTATGACCTCAATGGTGCGAGGTAATTGATATTGACAGTTACCAAGGTGACAGCTGGTAATTACTGTACATCATTTTGTCCAGTGTGTTTCAATATTGTGTCTAAAAACATGGATACCAACAAACAGCTACGTAAAAATCCATCTTAATTCAAAACGCAAACCAACATGTTAGAACTACTATTCATCAATACCTTTACAACAAACCATATTACCATAGCAACCATTAAAGCGTTTCCACACATTGTTATGCAATTTTCACAATCCATGACATGTAAATGTTTTTGAAATGACCACAAAAAGGGTTGGGTTTCCTTTTTCGCTGCATCCTGGGAACCACAAAATGCATTACTTACCACATCAACAGTCTCCTGCATCAAAAATGTTTATAACTTTACAATAAGCATAGAAAATAAGATAACAGTACTTGAAGCGGAGTATTTAATTCTAATATCACCGTTTCCACAATAGCGTTACTTTGAAATAGCACTTATGTGAGACCTCCCAAGCAATTGCGTACTGAATAGATAACTGAGATGATAAAGAGCCACATTATGAAACTATTGTAAGCTATACTAGGATTACAATTTTAGAATATGCATGTAAAGACATTTCATTAATGATTATGTCAATAAAAATAATCATGTTCATAAAATCATTAATGAAATACCTTTATATATATACATATAGATATATGCTTAAGACAGATTTGTCTGTACATCTTTGATGGCTACAACTTTCCTACTAGATAACAATTATAAACCATGTAAGATTTTTAGTCATCTGTATATATTGCTATCCTCAGAGCTCATTTCCATCTTTATCATAATGTCTGAGAGGAATCACATAAGTATAAATAATTGGTGCAAGTAATCAAGGACATATATAGAGAAGGAATAGCAGGGTTTATTTGATATTTCATTTAAGCTTGCATATTCACAAAAAATCTGCGTCGTTTCATTTTCAGTTAGTTACAATTCATTTGATGTCAGACAGACATATCATAATCGCTACTTTGCAGACTGAAATTCTCAACAAATCGAGGCCAATTCAGCATTAATATTGTAGAAGAACTTTTGATTATGAAATTTGTATTCTCTACCACTAAAACTAACTGTAATTGTTTATTTCAAGAGTATAGTTTAAAAACATTCAAGGTTACTTACAACTTACATTTATGATACAAATAAATCAGTTTTGAATGGTTAATGCCAATTAAATGATCAGGTACTATTTTATCAACATGCAAGTTTCCTTTCCTTCTCTATATAATTCCTTTAAATAATAGGTAACACTAAAGTGGATTGTTTGCTCCATTTACATCCACATGCTTTGCAAATAAAGGAGAAATGAAATTTATGACATGTAACAGTATTTCAGGGAATGAAGAGTTGAATTTAGACACTTAAGTGTTGATATGAGAAGTTTAAAATATAGAAAAATGATTTTTTTCTGTTAATAGCAATTAATCTATTTTGAAGTTATGATAAGGTTCCCACACATCAACCCAAATTCCCTGCCATTTCCTTGACAAATTTCAATTCGCCCATGACATTTCGCCCCTAAAATTTATATTTAATTTAAAGTGATATTTTGTCTTCTTGTTTAGAATTTTCAGAATGTGTTTATCAATAAAAAAAATTCACTTGAATTTAAATGTTTGCCTCCATTTAACCTTTAAGCCAACACTTAGCACCGCCTTTAAATTCAAATATGTATTTGACACTCATTTATTACTTTCAATGTTGTTTAAATACTAGATATGGTGCTTGTTTAATGTCTGAAGAAATTACCCTGCCCTTTAAAAGCGATAAAAATTTCTTGAAATCAGAAATTCCCAGAATTTTCCCTGACATGGACTTAATTTTCATATGTCACAAATATTTTCCAAAATTCCTTCAACAAAAAAAAAAAAGTTCCCCGACTTTTCTCTGATGGATGGGAACTGTGAAGGAGAGCTGTCAAAGATAACAGAATGAAAACCGTTTGAATTCCTAATGTTGCTTCAAATAGGTAAAGCAAATAATACATTTAGCATAAAATTTGCATACAATTTGCATCTAATTTGCATATGATATGAAGCTCTTACTTTGTACTTTTATTAGCAATATTTTACATCTAGCTTTAATATTAATAATATCTAGCAAATATTAGAAGGAAGTTCCAGTATAAATAATTATAAATTTCACCATAAGTCCATAATAAACTAATATTCCTAGATTTATATCCCTGCCAGCTTTGGTTTTTTTTTCATCTGTTCTGATGTATATTGTTGAAAAAAAACTTTTTTTTAATATTTTTTTTCAACAACAATAATGTTAAAATCATTTTGTTTCATTTCAAGCCTAACATGACACATCTGTTTTAACATCTGAAAAATCAAAAATCAAATTGCACACGCCACTATTTCAGAAGCAATTTTGGATGAAAACCTAGGAATTAATTTATTATAGCCTAAACAAAAACCTTGATCCTAATGGTTACAAAAAAACAAAATGTTAACAGTGAACAGGTAACATATAATGTAACAGTAACCAAACAACTGTGAATATACTATGATACCACATTTACTGGTATACTGTATTAAATATAAACGTGTGTCTATGAATCATGTAAAAACTGCAATGTTAAACATACCTCCCATTTCGAGTATTTCTTCTGTATATTGTGGGCAACGAGTGTCTGAAATAAATCATTAACTCACTTACATCCTGTCAAATAATATTAATACATGTATGTCAATTTTCCTCTTCCTTTTTATTAATTACGAACATTAAACTAATGCAAGGTCTAGATGGATTTCTAATAAACAATAAGTTGTTGTTATATGTTCTGATTATTCATCCAATGTAACCATTATTTTCAATTTTTATTTTATTACAGTTTTTCACCATTTTAAACACATCACAGGTTATATATGGCATTCAGTGAAGGAAGATGTTAGATGCACATAACCCTTTACTTCATAGATACGCGTTTTCCCGCACCAATCACAGAAGGCCTTTGAAAACAGTGCAGAAAGAGTTCAGATTGCTCGTGACGAGCAATCTGAACACTTCCTGCACTGTTTTCCACTCTGTCAGTTAATATAAACATAATTCACCCATTGCTGATATGTGGTGAATTAATGCTTTCAATATTAGAGGTGTCCAAAGGTGTCTATACTAGAGGTGTCCAAAGGTGTCTACATGAAGTAAAGGGTTAAATGAATCTTAGGGACTTATAGTTTGCTCCAACATCATAAAGATAAATGATTTTTATTTTTTACAATAAATATGAGTAAAAAATATAGTTGACAATTATTTTAAATATGTTTGCCACTTTATGTGTGCCATGTTTTAAAGTAACTTTTGTTCGGAATAAGGTTATAATTATGAGTTCAGTTAACATAGTTTTTTAACATTTTTGCTTAGATGATCTAGAAAAAAAGAGAAAATTAAACTGAAGTAGATTCAAACAAAAAAAGTCACTACCATAATACAACTACAAACAATGAATTGAATTATGATAGTAAGAAAAATTAATACAGAAGAAGCGACATCTTGGAACGATCAGTCCCTAAAATTGCCACTGGAGAACTTAAATTACCTTCTATACTGTTCCCATAGTCACCATTGGACTGCATATATTTCTGTAGTACATTTGGTAACTGGTACATAAACTGTACTGTTAGCAAGATGGAAATGTAAAGTTATCTCCCTTAGTTTGCTAAATTCTTCCATTCATTTCATTGGACCATTCCATTCTTATACAGTAGGGGTGTTACTTGAGAACACAAATATGCAGACTCTGATCAGACTAAGTTACTATTAGGCATGGGCTGATCTGGATCGACATTGTTTGAAAATGGTATCAGTGACGTAAAGAAAATATTTATAAAGAGTTTACACTATGTCACATTTTGTGGTACCTGCTGCATTTTCATTCTCATTTTGAGAATCTCGGCATAACGTGTCAGCACCTCCCAGGGGGCATGGACCTTGCAATAATGTACCTCTTCATCAGTCTGAAACATACACAATTAAATGAATATTTGTTTGTTTCAATGAAATATGACTTTTATTTCACATAGTGAGCAATGGTGTGGTCACATGCTAAAGCCATGCCTATTTTGGTGTGCGCAAGTGACATTTACTTGATAATTCATTTGACCCCACTGCAGTAGTGGTCTAGGGGTAGAGTGTCTGCCTTGCATGCTGAATGTTGTGGGTTCAATCCACGACCAGATCATACCAAAGACTTTAAAAATGGTACTAAAAGCTTGGCATTTAATATTTAGAGGATAGTTCTAGGTCTGGTTGGCCCATTGTCAGTATATTTTGACTGTGTAACACATGATCTGTCTGCGGCTTTATACTCAAGTATTTTAGTTCAAGTAGACACCATCATGATATGACTGAAAAATTGTTAAAGCAACGCTAAACACCATATTACAATAGTCATTTGACCCTTCAATTTTCAATTTTATTTTATAAATGAAAACAATGAAAATCCTGTTTTATAATCTCACTATTTTTAACAGTGAAAATATCAAAAATATTTTACAGAAATCTTAGAAATTGATAAAAAATTGTACATTGCAATTAACATTATTTATATTTTAAAGTGGAGTTTAAAGTAACGCCATTTTAAACACTGCAGGTCATGTATGATTATAGCCTTTGGCTTTAATGGTGGTGGAAGACCTAGGAATAAATCTGATTAAAACCTGTCCTTTCCACTTAACTGGCACACTTTCTGATAAAAATACTTTGACCAAGCTGGGATCAAACCCACAACCTCTGCAGTGGTGAGATGTATGTGATGGTGAGATGGTGCTTCAGACAACTCGGCACAAAAGACCCTAGTAACTTTATTAACAGGTTCGTAAATTGACATACCAGGTCATACTCTAATGAAAGACCTTCCTCTTGCAGATTTTTCTCGAAAATATCCCTTGCATGTTTGGCTTTCTCTGTGTCTGCCGTCTGCTTCTGTGAAATCTCCCATGCCAAGATAAAGTCTATGCGACTTTTGCCATCTTCAAAGACCATGTTTCTTCCCTATAAAGATGAAAAACAATTGCTTTATGGTGTGTTAAAACAAACATTTATCCTTTTACCTTACAGTCCATTTACTGCTCTGGTCAATCAATCTGGTCAATCCAAATGAAAAACTACTTGTACCAATCTTAGCATAATTTCTCCAACACAAATATCAAAGAAAGGGGACAGCCTCAGTTACATTACTATTTTAAACACATTTACTTTAGTTTGATTATTACACTTATACTAGTCATATGCGTTATAAGTGTCTTGCTCAAGATCAACACATAGCCGTTGGGAAGGATCAAACCCACGTCCCTCTGGTTCCTGGGTTTGATGATCTACCACTGGAACCATGTGCTCCACAAAACTCAGTTGTTGAAAACACAGTTATCTTACTGCCACGTTTAGATGAAAGATTGTATGATGGAATCATGAGATTTATTCATGGTAATGATTTACTGGCAATTGTAACAAAATGACATTCTTTTTTCTTTATAATAATAAACTATTGTACTTATGAAATTCTAAAAATACTGAAAATGCAAGATTTCACCTAATGGAGTGTAAAACAAGCTAACAGAACTTTACACAACTCAGCCCAGGTGCCTGTTGCACTAACCCTTGTATGTCTAAGATTTTCGTACGGAAAATGGAGACACCTGTACAGGTTTCTTTTATGCTTTTTTTCATTTTTAACAAGGAAAAATGGCAGAACTGATGGATGCTGCCCAAACAAGTGTTTCATTGGTCAGTTAAACTTTCTTCAATATGGTTGTAGATATACTATGGACAAGCAAAAATAACCAAAAATAAGGCACAAAAGCGAGAGATAATGTTTGTCATTATCCAAGATAAGATATATGGCACATTGGCTTCTACCCATGTTCCAAGTCTCCTTGGATTTCTTTCCACACTTTTGAAAATACAATCCGGACAACCAAATACATGTATAACCAAAAAATGAAATATTTCTGTAATTATTCAAAATAGGGTAATGGTTCATTTGCTCTGCACTTCCTCGCATTGCCCTTATGCTCTGGACAAGCAAAATTAACCAAAAATAAAATATAAAAGATAGAGTTATGGTTCTCTGCACATCCACATATTACCCTTATGCTCTGGACAAGAGAAACTAACCAAAAATAAAATATAAAAGGTAGAGTTATGGTTCTCTGCACATCCACATATTACCCTTATGCTCTGGACAAGCGAAACTAACCAAAAATAAAATATAAAAGATAGAGTTATGGTTCTCTGCACATCCACATATTACCCTTATGCTCTGGACAAGCGAAACTAACCAAAAATAAAATATAAAAGATAGAGTTATGGTTCTCTGCACATCCACATATTACCCTTATGCTCTGGACAAGCGAAACTAACCAAAAATAAAATATAAAAGATAGAGTATGGTTCTCTGCACATCCACATATTACCCTTATGCTCTGGACAAGCGAAACTAACCAAAAATAAAATATAAAAGATAGAGTTATGGTTCTCTGCACATCCACATATTACCCTTATGCTCTGGACAAGCAAAACTAACCAAAAATAAAATATAAAAGATAAGAGTTATGGTTCTCCACACATCCACATGTCATCCTCTATGTTCAAGCTGTTGTTGGATTACCTTTAATATTTTTGGAGTTATGTTCCAGACAAGGATTCAGACATGCGCACACACGGACGTTCTAACAAATGGCTCTTTAAGTGGCTTCTTTGTACCCGGCTGATTACTTGTGTAATTTAAGCCACACAACAGGTTTTAGTCACATAATAGCTGTTTTTTTAAGTGTCTAGATGCAGCCACATAATAATTTCAACTATTTTTCAACCATCCAAACAAAATACTAACCCTAAACTCTAGCCACTTAGCTTCCCATATGTGTGTGCGGACAGATGAACAGACAGTTATATGCTCCTTGGTTAAGGAAGGCTTACGGATGTTCTCATGATGATGTAAGAGAAATACTAAATAATCTTGTTCCTTTCTTTTGAAATTCAAATTTTACATTAAGTAGTTTGTAAACTCACTAACGTTTGTGATATGGCGAGTGTAAGCAGGTTCCCCCCCCCCCCCCCCCCCCCCAAAAAAAAAACCCAAAAAAAACAACAATTCCCATGCCTGGCTCAGTGGGCACTCACAAAGACCATTAGAACAGCTTTAAGCCTAGAATTTTAATTAAACATGATTGTAAAATTTACCTGTCCCATAAATTCTGACCCCATACCTGCTGCAGGATCAGTGGACACATTGGCACGCCCGTCATCTGTGAAATAGACAATATATGTATAATTATCAATAAACATTACATATTATGGCTGTCAAATGTTTCGCTCTATAAGTTTGATATTTCCAAATATCTTTATACATGTACTGATAAATTGAATTACCGGTATACTTTATTTTGAAACTGAAAACAAAATTGTAGGTGAATATTTTTATTTCAAAAACACTAAGTCTTGACACTTTATGACAACCCAGATCATTGGCCCTTAATGAGTAACAGATTTTTTGCTGATAAAACTGGGATTTACTGATATGTTATCAATTAAAATTAATGAAAATGAAGGGACATATCTCAACAATAAAAATCCACATTTCGTTCTTTAAAATTGAACATTATTTTGGGAATGCAAAATGTCATAATTTAGATTTTCTTCAAATTACCTCCATTTACATTGAAATGCGCTTGATTTGAGAAATTCAATAACTTTCCACTGAGTACATCAAATGAAACAAAATTTAAGAGATCTATTGTTAAAAACTTTGATGCCAACTGAGTATTACATAAAATGAAGTACAGACTCAAACTTTAACAATAGAAATGTGCAGGCTTAAAACTTAAAACATCTTGTACATTAGCTATCTAATATAACAACAGCTGACCAAGGACAGCCCATTGGGCTTTGCAACTCCTATCCAAAAATAGCTATTTTCACAATTCATTTACTAATATATTTTTTATCTTTTGTGAATTGTAAACCACTTCTGTTTATGACTAAGCTGAATGGTTCTATAGACTACTACAATTGTGAAAATGGTAGAAAATGTAGAGATATACTGAACGGAACAGCTTACTTGCCACCTGACATTTTATCTACCTGACATTTTACATATTTTTTTCAAAAAGTATCAAAGCAAATTCTTTAAGTTTGGATTTAAATAAAAAATAACATTTAGGCTATGTAAAAAAACATTCTTGTCTGTTATTGTCATATACAAATTTTAATAGTGCCACTCCCTGTTTTGACTAAGATATTTGAAATACAAAAGTGACGGGTTAGCTGTTCTGTTCAGTCTATATAAAATGAACCAGTGACAACCTACTTAGCTTTGTTCAAATGAGTTAGAAATACTTCAAACGGTAAACCAAAATGCCAATTACAATATTATAGTTTTGATTGATGTTGCAGTAAACCAATGATTGTAATCGTGGGTTACATAAGGTAATAAATCATCTTACAGGGTTACGCAAACTATCACCATTTCTCACTATATCACAACTGTTATCTGATAAAACAAGATAATCAGATAATAGCACCAATTATCAGATAAACCATTGGACATCAAATTGAAACTTATGATTATCTGTTCACCAGTAATTTGTCATTATCTCATGAGGTTTCCTTCACCAAATGTCAATTGATAAGCTTAAAAAAGGGTTATCAACAGAAGATGACACTTTGACTTTTACGTTCTTATAACTGACACTTTATGTTGAGAACTCACATTTAAAAGAGTTATATATAAGGATTTTTCAAAATTTTAGAATTGGTAAAATTTATTTTTCAATTTTTTATAATATTATGAGCACTTATTGTCATTAGGATGTCTACAGACCAAAACACTATATCGATATTTTGGGATTTCCTAACTTGGCTTACGGGGTCGGGATAAATTAAAATATATCCCACTTTAAATCACAAAGTATGTTTTAATTTATCAATTAAGTCATGTGATTTAATTTTTTTCTGCGTTTTGATCAGCCACATTGGTGACATTATTCTTGACTTTGGTTCATCTTAGAATGAAAAAGCAGTATATGAGTGATATTTATTGATGAGAACAGATTCCTTTTCAATTTATTGCTCCTAATAAATTATTTTTTGGTCACATTTTACGGGATATGAAATGCCTTATCCTTCTCATGTTATTTATAAATGATAACGTGACGTGTTGTATTAATTTCAAAAGTATTTTTACTTTTTTTAGACATTTTGAATGATTTTTTCCCTTGACATATTACCTTTAAAGAAGAAAAAACCTTGATGTACAACTATCTAAGTTCTTTTATACTTAGATGTATGCATGCAGGAAGACTGCACACATTATATTTATAGGTAAAACAATGTTTCTTTACATAAAAACCAACAAGCCATGCAATATGCCTGTACTTACAAAACATGTAGAAAATAAATAATTACAATTTACCATTAACTTATTTGGTACAAGAAAGCTGAAAGTCAAACAAGCATATTTCACCATTACATTGCCATGCTAACTTTTCATGCAATTCAAAAGTTATATTGAACTTAAAAATAATAACTAAAGACAAAATTTGTCTTGTCTGTCTGTCTGTCTGTCTGTCTGTGTTATTCACTATAGATATACAAGACCACTGGCTGCACACTACCTCTTCTTGCATTTATTATTAGTAAATATGCTCTCTTACTCTGATATCTTCCACAGTCAAGTTATCTTGTTATTCTATATAATTATAGACTACTCAGTACTGCATAATTATTTTCACTCAAACCCCGTTTCAAACTTTTTGAAAACATATTTATGTTTAAGTGATAAAATTGAACAAATTTTATCTTGGTTCATCATTCATGTCCTATTTAGATTTGATACAATACTCATACTTACATTTTTTAAAGCTTTAAAATATATATACCGACTCAAATTGAAAATCTTTATTGAATTCCTTGTATGCTGAAGATTGTGAGTTTGATCCTCAGCTGGGTCACACCAAAGACTGGTATTAGAAGCTGAAACTTAGTAACTTGTTTGGTATTCAGCATTTAGAGGATAGTTCTAGGTCTGGTCAGCCCAGAGTTTGTATAATGTGACTGTGTAGGGTATCATACCATGGTCTACGGCATGACCCTCTAATGTGGCTTATTATACTGTTTCAAGTGGAAATGATGCAAAACACCAAAATGACACTACACTCCACTGATACAAAGTAAAGAGAAAAATGAGAGCTACACTGAGACTGGCTGATAAATTTCCAGTATTACCTGTAGAGCAAGACTGGTTTTCCACCAGCTGCAGTGTGTCCATCTCTGCCATCATGGTGAAGTGTGCTAATCACACTCTGTCATAAACACCCACAATCACAAATATATCCCTTCTGGTGTTTTATTCCACACTTCACACCCACAATCACAAGTATAATCCTGATACTATGTTCCACACTTCACACCCAATATCACAAGTATAATCCTGATACTATGTTCCACACTTCTCACCCACAATCACAAGTACAATCCTGATACTATATTCCACATCAGAGGTGAACAAACTGCAAATGATATATCCGACATGACACAAAAACACAAATTATATAACCTTCAAATATCTTATTCCAACAACATAAACCAACTAGCTGTAGCACACATTTATTCAGTATTCAGGAAGTTTTGTGTAAACTTAATAAAATTCAAAATGCATATAGAAACAGTAATTTATTGAAGGATATTTTTATGCCACAAAACTACACACTCACATAATTATTTATAGACATGTCTTATGAGTTTTCACTTTTAAATCCACCTATAAAGCAGAATGATGTACATTATTTTATAATTTTGTATCAGGTACAACAGTAACCAGTCTTCCTCTATGCTGATTCATTTATCGCTGAATCTCCACATGTTTTAGAATATACAATTTTATAATAACTTCATCTTCATTTCCAACACATTTTTACACATTCTTAATGTATGCAATATCTATATACATAAATAGTACCTTGCCTAAAATCTGTCATGTGTAACAAACCTAGTCTCTTTTGAAAGAAAATGTTAAATGTTATAACAAGTATTAGAAAGATCCAGTATCACAACTGAAGTCAGACAGGAACATTTTACAGTACACAAAAACTTTTGCTGAATAAAAAGTCATACTTGTCATACATTTCTAATGTAAGTTTTAATTTTATACTGAATAATTATTTTTTAAAAAAAAAACCAACAATTTAACTCAAATGAAACATGTTTTAATAGTTTAATATTTAGAATAAAATTTTTTTGTTAAAGTCAATGAAACAGTCCATAACAAAACGAGAGCACCGCAAAGAGGTGCAGACTCTGGTCTTTTATCCAAATCTATAAAATTAGTGAAGCTAACTTTTTAAACATGATGGTGATTAGTTCAATACTATATAATTACTGAAAGAATAAAAAAGAATAATAAAAAAAAAAAATCAAACCCAAGATAAACAACAAAACTTTAACCTAAGGTTTTAGAGCCCGTAAGTTAGTTGTATACACTGTTTCTATAACAAAACATGAATGTATTTATGAAGTTTAGTCACTATGACATAGGTAGTTTGTTCAAAAACAGAGAAAGGGCTGACCTCAACACAAAACTATAACTGGCAGATGATGACAACGAAAACAACAATGATGACAACACCGACACCAGGGTCACAACAATAGGTCTTAGTTTTTTCCCAAAAAGACAAGCTAAACAATGAACAAAATCACTCTTAATCCTAAATCACAGAATAGATCAAAATATACACATAGTTAAACAACAATCCACCTCTGTCGATTCAGAATATTCATAAGCTTACTTTCTACACTATTAAAAACCTTCTCAACTTATTTATGGCTGATTATAAATCTGGAGTACATGTACACCTGATTTAGACAGGACGATTTAGACAGGATGATACTGTGAGAGGGTGATGGTACACTCAAGTATCTGATCTTCCTGTTGATTTTAGCAGGTCACCCTCAGTTAATTACTGCCTAGCAAGTCTCCATGTCATAACATTATAAACTGTTAGTTATGTATTTAAATGTGTACACATACCTGTCATAAAACTATGTTTAGTTATGTAACAGATAATTTAACATTTCAAAGAGTGATTGATTGACTGAATGAATGATTGACACATGTAAAAGGTTTTGTCTATTAGGACTATGCCAATCAAGGACAGGTGGAATAAGGAGCTAGTACAGGTGGGAAATATTTTGCTGGAATTAGGATGAGTGTGATATGATATGCAGGTGGGATAGGGGATTAAGGACAGGTGGAAAACATTTTGCTGAGACAAGTAGAAAGGGTGTGATAAGAAGTGCAGGTGGAATATGGAGTTTATGTACAGGTGGGAAATGTTTTGCTGAGATAAGAACCTGTGATATGAAGTGCAGATGGGAAAGGAAGAAAACATTTTTCTGGAACACGAAAAATGGGTGTAATATGAAATGCAGGCGGGATAGGAAGTAAACATTTTGCTGGAATAAGAAAGATGGGTGTGATATGAAGTGCAGGTAGGAGAGGAAGTAAACATTTTGCTGGAATAAGAAAGATGGGTGTGATATGAAGTGCAGGTAGCAGAGGAAGAAAACATTTTGCTGGAACAAGAAAGATGGGTGTGATATGAAGTGCAGGTAGGAGAGGAAGAAATCATTTTGCTGGAATAAGAAAGATGGATGTGGTATGAAGTGTAGGTGTGATAGGAAGAAAAACATTTTGCTGGAATAAGAAAGATGGGTGTGATATGAAGTGCAGGTAGGAGAGAGGAAGAAAACATTTTGCTGGAACAAGAAAGATGGATGTGATATGAAGTGTAGGTGTGATAGGAAGTAAACATTTTGCTGGAATAAGAAAGATGGGTGTGATATGAAGTGTAGGTGTGATAGGAAGTAAACATTTTGCTGGAATAAGAAAGATGGGTGTGATATGAAGTGTAGGTGTGATAGGAAGTAAACATTTTGCTGGAATAAGAAAGATGGGTGTGATATGAAGTGTATGTGTGATAGGAAGAAAACATTTTGCTGGAACAAGAAAGATTGGTGTGTTATGAAGTGTAGGTGGGATATGAAGAAAAAACATTTTTTTGCATAAGAAGAATGGGTGTGATATGAAGTGCAGGTGGGATAGGAAGAAATATTTTGCTGGGAATAGAAGGATTGGTGTGATATGAAGTACAGGTGGGATATTAAGAAAATATTTTGCTTGCATAAGAAGAATGGGTGTGATATGAAGTACAGGTGGGATAGGAAGAAAATATTTTGCTTAGATGAGAAGGATTGGTGTGATATGGAGTGCAGGTAGGATAGGAGAATATTTTGCTAAAATGAGAAGGAATGGTGTGATATGAAGTGCAGGTGGGATAGGAAGAAAATGTTTTGCTTAGATTAGAAGGATTGGTGTGATATGAAGTGTAGGTTGGATAGGAAGAAACTATTTTGCTGGGAAGAGAAGGATTTGTGTGATATGAAGTGCAGGTGGGATATTAAGAAAATATTTTGCTTGCATAAGAAGAATGGGTGTGATATGAAGTGCAGGTGGGATAGGAAGAAATATTTTGCTGGGAAGAGAAGGATTGGTGTGATATGAAGTGCAGGTGGGATATTAAGAAAATATTTTGCTTGCATAAGAAGAATGGGTGTGATATGGAGTGCAGGTGGGATAGGAAGAAATATTTTGCTGGGAAGAGAAGGATTGGTGTGATATGAAGTGCAGGTGGGATATTAAGAAAATATTTTGCTTGCATAAGAAGAATGGGTGTGATATGAAGTACAGGTGGGATAGGAAGAAAATATTTTGCTTAGATGAGAAGGATTGGTGTGATATGGAGTGCAGGTAGGATAGGAGAATATTTTGCTTAAATGAGAAGGATTTGTGTGATATGAAGTGCAGGTGGGATAGGAAGAAAATATTTTGCTTAGATTAGAAGGATTGGTGTGATATGCATTGTAGGTTGGATAGGAAGAAACTATTTTGCTATGATGAGAAGGATTGGTGTGATAAGAAGTGCAGGGGGGATAGGAAGAAAATATTTTGCTTAGATTAGAAGGACTGGTGTGATATGAAGTACAGGTGGGATAGGAAGAAAATATTTTGCTTAGATGAGAAGGATTGGTGTGATATGAAGTGCAGGTGGAATAGGAAGAAAATATTTTGCTTAGATAAGAAGAATTGGTGTGATACGAAGTGCAGGTGGGATAGGAAGAAAATATTTTGCTTAGATAAGAAGGACTGGTGTGATATGAAGTGCAGGTGGGATAGGTAGAAAATATTTTGCTTAGATGAGAAGGGTTGGTGTGATTTGAAGTACAGGTGGGATAGGAAGAAAACACTTTGCCTGGATGAGAAAGATTGGTGTATTATGAAGTGCAGGTGGGATAGGAAGAAAATATTTTGCTGGGATAAGAAGAATTCGTGTGTTATGAAGTGCAGGTGAGATAAGAAGAAAACATTTTTCTTAGATGAGAAGGAGTACTGTGATATGAAGTACAGGTGGGATAGGAAGAAAACATTTTGCTTAGATGAGAAGGATTGTTGTGTTATGAAGTGTAGGTTGGATGAGAAGAAAACATTTTGCTTAGATAAGAAGGATTGTTGTGATATGAAGTACAGGTGGGATAGGAAGAAAATATTTTGCTGGGATGAGAAGGATTGGTGTGATATGAAGTACAGGTAGGATAGGAAGTAAATATTTTGCTGGGATGAGAAGGATTGGTGTGATATGAAGAACAGGTCGGATAGGAAGAAAACATTTTGCTGGGATGAGAAGGATTGTTGTGATATGAAGTACAGGTGGGATAGGAAGAAAACAATTTTGCTGGGATGAGAAGTATTGGTGTGATATGAAGTACAGGTGGGATAGCAAGTAAATATTTTGCTGGGATGAGAAGGATTGGTGTGATATGAAGTACAGGTTGGATAGGAAGAAAACAATTTTGCTGGGATGAGAAGGATCGTTGTGATATGAAGTACAGGTGGGATAGGAAGGAAACAATTTTGCTGGGATGAGAAGGATTGTTGTGATATGAAGTACAGGTTGGATAGGAAGAAAACATTTTGTTGGGATGAGAAGGATTGTTGTGATATGAAGTACAGGTGGGATAGGAAGAAAACAATTTTGCTGGGATGAGAAGTATTGGTGTGATATGAAGTACAGGTGGGCTAGGAAGTCAATATTTTGCTGGGATGAGAAGGATTGGTGTGATATGAAGTACAGGTTGGATAGGAAGAAAACAATTTTGCTGGGATGAGGATTGTTGTGATATGAAGTACAGGTGGGATAGGAAGAAAACAATTTTGCTGGGATGAGAAGTATTGGTGTGATATGAAGTACAGGTGGGATAGGAAGAAAACAATTTTGCTGGGATGAGAAGTATTGGTGTGATATGAAGTACAGGTGGGATAGGAAGAAAACAATTTTGCTTAGATGAGAAGGATTGTTGTGTTATGAAGTGTAGGTGGGATAAGAAGAAAACATTTTGCTTAGATGAGACGGATTGTTGTGATATGAAGTACAGGTGGGATAGGAGGAAAATATTTTGCTGGGATGAGAAGGATTGGTGTGATATGAAGTACAGATGGGATAGGAAGTAAATATTTTGCTGGGATGAGAAGGATTGGTGTGATATGAAGTACAGGTTGGATAGGAAGAAAACATTTTACTGGGATGAGAAGGATTGTTGTGATATGAAGTACAGGTGGGATAGGAAGAAAACAATTTTGCTGGGATGAGAAGTATTGGTGTGATATGAAGTACAGGTGGGCTAGGAAGTAAATAGTTTGCTGGGATGAGAAGGATTGGTGTGATATGAAATACAGGTGGGATAGGAAGAAAACATTTTGCAGGGATGAGGATTGTTGTGATATGAAGTACAGGTGGGATAGGAAGAAAACAATTTTGCTGGGATGAGAAGTATTGGTGTGATATGAAGTACAGGTGGGATAGGAAGAAAACAATGTTGCTGGGATGAGAAGGATTGGTGTGTTATGAAGTGTAGGTGGGATAAGAAGAAAACATTTTGCTTAGATGAGAAGGATTGTTGTGATATGAAGTACAGGTGGGATAGGAGAAAAATATTTTGCTGGGATGAGAAGGATTGGTGTGATATGAAGTACAGGTGGGATAGGAAGTAAATATTTTGCTGGGATGAGAAGGATTTGTGTGATATGAAGTACAGGTTGGATAGGAAGAAAACATTTTGCTGGGATGAAAAGGATTGTTGTGATATGAAGTACAGGTGGGATAGGAAGAAAACAATTTTGTTGGGATGAGAAGTATTGGTGTGATATGAAGTACAGGTGGGATAGGAAGTAAATATTTTGCTGGGATGAGAAGGATTGGTGTGATATGAAGTACAGGTTGGATAGGAAGAAAACATTTTGCTGGGATGAGGATTGTTGTGATATGAAGTACAGGTGGGACAGGAAGAAAACATTTTGCTGGGATGAGAAGGATTGGTGTGTTATGAAGTTCAGGTGGGATAGGAAGAACAGGTGCTGTAGTGAGCAAAGGACCTTATGGTCAAGACTTTATGAGAGCAAATGGGATATTGACAGATCTGCAAATTTGGTCATACAGTTTATATAATAAACAATTACAATTATTATAACAGTTAAAACAAATTTACCTGATGGTAGAGAGAGACTATCTAGGTCATCAAAGTGGGTCATCTGTTTGTAGGATGTCCGCGACCGTGGTTCCCAGTCACGAAGTGGTTCTGAGCCCTTCGGAATATGGGAAACTTTAGGACCCCTCATCTCCATAATTCCACTTAAAACCTGATACACTTGCTTTCTATAAAGATTTATTGTTTCTACCAGTGGATGAAAATGATCCTGAGCACTTCAATAACAATTTCTAATTCTTTACTAAAATATTTCTTATATGATATCATCAACATGCTTCAAACTCAAATTATGCGCTTTCTACTCCCATAATGTAGTTTTCCCACTTTACAATGTTAAAATCAATATTTGCTTTAACCATAAGATCAATTGGCAAGACAGATTTAAGACTGGATTATATAACACACTATCAAAATATCCTTACAACCAACTAGATTACTACAACCAACTATCATACTTATCTGTTACCAGGTATTCTTACAAGTGTGGTCAGTATCTGGATATATATCCCAGTGCTAGTAACTTTCAGTGACCTCCTTCATTTAATTATGCCAAGTTTTCTATATATGAATAACATATAAGTGACACCTTTCATTATTCCATAAGTTTCCTATATAGGAGTGGCATTAAGGAACACGTTTCATTATTTTAAGTTTTCTATATTGGAGTGATTATAAGTGACACCATTCATTATTCTAAAACTGCAGTGGTGGTCTAGTGGTAGAGCATCCACCTTCAATGAGGAAGGTTGTAGGTGTGATCCCTGGCCTGGGTCATACTAAAGACTTGAATAATGGTACTAGAAGCTTCCTCACTTGGCCCTTAAATTTAAGAGTACAATTCTAGGTCTGATCAGCCTGTTGTCAGTATAATGTGACTGGGTGGGGTATCATAGCATGTGTCTGCAACCTGACACTCACGGGTGGCAGTTCTCAGAATACTGTCTCAGGTAGACACCCTTGCAATATAACTGAAAAGTTATTGAAAGTGATGCTACTCATATATCCTATCCATTTGTCAGTGACTTTCAGTGACCCCCTTCATTTAATAATACTAAGTTTTCAATATGTGAGTGATAAGTGACACCATTCATTATCCTAAATCTTCTTTATATGAACAACTTATGAGATACCATTTATTATTTTAAGTTTTCTAAATATGAGTGATTGTCAGTAACCGCCATTCATTATGTTTAGATTTCTGTATTTTATTTTGTGACTGTCAGTGACCGCCATTCATTATGTTTAGTTTTCTGTATTTTATTTTGTGACTGTCAGTGACTGCCATTCATTATGTTTAGTTTTCTGTATTTTATTTTGTGACTGTCAGTGACCTCCATTCATTATGTTTAGTTTTCTGTATTTTATTTTGTGACTGTCAGTGACCTCCATTCATTATGTTTAGTTTTCTGTATTTTATTTTGTGACTGTCAGTGACCACCATTCATTATGTTTAGATTTCTGTATTTTATTTTGGGACTGTCAGTGATCTCCATTCATTATGTTTAGTTTTCTGTATTTTATTTTGTGACTGTCAGTGACCGCCATTCATTATGTTTAGATTTCTGTATTTTATTATGTGATTGTCAGTGACTGCCATTCATTATGTTCAGTTTTCTGTATTTTATTATATTACTGTCAGTGACCTCTATTCATTATGTTTAAATTTCTGTATTTTATTAAGTGATTGTCAGTGACCTCCATTCATTAAGTTTAGATTTCTGTATTTTATTATGTGACTGTCAGTGACCTTCATTAATTGTGTTTAGATTTCTGTATCTTATTATGTGACTGTCAGTGACCTACATGCAATATGTTTTGTTTTCTATATGATTTTATGTGACTATTAGTGACCTGCATTTATCATGATTAATTTTCTATATGATTTTATGTGACTATTAGTGACCTGCATTTTTCATGATTAATTTTCTATATGATTTTATGTGACTATAAATGACCTGCATTTATCATGATTAATTTTCTATATGATTCGATTACGATAGTGAATTCCAGATGGTTTCATGCATGATTTACTTTAAATTATTCTATTCATTAAAAATTTATGTATTACTTCCAGTGACCTAATGTTTTATGTTAATCAGAACATAATATACCCTTTAATATTACTTTCAGTGACCTCAGAAGTATAAATGACTTTCAATGACTTAACCAATATATAAGTTACTTTAAGTGACTTTGCATTATTTTCAGTGACCTCAGTATAAGTGACTTCCAGTGACCAGATGCATTTTGTTTATCCAGTATATACGTTGCCTTTCTTGTCATACTAAGTGACCTCAGTACTGGTATGAGAATTTCAGTGACCTAGTTCATTACATGAGTCATTCATTTTCTCTTTTCAGCTTTGAGTTACTTATTGTGACACCAATGCAAGTGATTCAGTGATCTTATTTTATCATGATTTTCTGTTAATCTTACCCATACCAGTACACTCCTATAGACGAAAGGATCTTTGCAATATGATCATTTGCTTATATAGGCTGTCATCAACATCATGAGGACACAAACAAAAGGAAATATAATATATCTATATGTTCTCCTATTTATCATACAGTAACTATCAGTACTTCTCTACCATCACATTGGCAATATTGTTTTTAATTTTTGCAGAAATTTGAAAAAGCTGCAAATTTTACCACTTCCCAACCAAAGTTTATTATTAAAGCAAAACAAATACAATCCTTATCACATTCATACATTGCAACATCTGTTGATGTAATTATCATAACATTCTCAAATACATGACCAATAACCTCACAGTCAACTATGCATGATACACGAGTATTGGTTAATTGGCTTTAATCAAACCAAATATGTCTCGCTTAACATAAATTTGCATGTTGTACTGCCTTGTAACATCTATACACAACAAAGAAACAAACACTGAGTGCATATATATTGACACGACCCAGTGTAAACAACTTATCAATGTAACCAATGTAGTGCTTTTTTGTTTGTTTTTAAAATGCAAAAAGATAAACATGTAAGACAACATAACATTTAACTTCAGAAGCCTAAGACTACTTAAGAAGCCAGATTTTAAAGAAGAAATAACATTATAGAGAACTGAAATGGTGAAATAGCATACCAGTTTTTATTTACAAATCCTATCTAAACCACTTCCCCCAAAAAGTATCATATAAATATTTATAAATAGTAAATATTTGTGTGTCAGTCGAGTGGAAACTGCGATGTGTAGATGTGTAGGTGAGTTGATCGTTGGGGCAGTACAAGGTTTTACGATCTATTTATGTTGATATATACCTATACAGGTGCTCTGTACAGGTTATATATATGTATGTGATTGTAGGCTCAGGTGTTACTATGCTGTGATTGCCATTTGTGTAATGTCCTGGCCAGTGCATCACACCTTTAAGGACAGCAGCTGTCAAAATGTCCACTTAGTTAACGCAAGATTTTATTAACAAGGTGAACTTGGCATGACGCATAGTTCGATCTTACTTAAAACACTGCCTGATTGATTGAATTTTAGCTTCATTTTTATGCCATCCATGGCTAACAGACGATCAGTTAACCTAACAACTGTTTCCTGGGATCCTGAAAGGTTAATCAGTACTCAAGTATACCCCATCTCCAAAAGTAACTGATAACCTTCCCACTTGAAACAGTAGTGAGAGACGAATGCTAATGAGACACAATGTCATGTATCAATCATCACAGAGACTGTTGCAAGGCAGGGATGCAAACTCACGACCCCTGGATTGATAGTCAGATGCATTACCAACTAAGCTTATTGGGCCCGGCTACATAAAACAAATAGCAGGGACTGAAAGTTTGATTATTAGCTTGATAAGATACCACTTTGCTAACAATGTAAGTCCAGAACTGCATGCATATAAACTGGCATTCTGATCATGTCTACACTGATTAGCTCTGAGGACATTTCTAATAAAAGACAGACTGTAAGATATATTCTATAATTATCATGATGGTCAGAAAGAGCAAATGCATGAACACATTTTTAATTTCAAATTGTCGCCAAAAAATCATGAGCAAGGGAGTCACTTTTATATCTCGTAGCGGCACACCCATCCAGGAAAACAATGGAATGACACAGAGTGAATTTTACTTAAATGGGGTGTTAATGCCATTTTCTACACATTACAAGTCCAAGTGAGAGGTAAGTGTTCATTAGACAACAGCACCTTAGACAACTCAGCCATGGAGGACTCAGTTGTTTATACACTCTTTGTGATCATGGCAGATAACTAACAAAATATGCATAATTTATATCACAACAAAAATGAAAATTCAACTACATGTACTTTCATTATAGAGAAGGCAAAGGATTGTTACACTAGTTTTGTCTCAGTTTAAAATTGCCAGTATCATAATGAATCTGTGTGTCTACATTTAAGAACCTTTTCTCTTTCCTGCATGAATATCTATTTTTTCAGCAAACCATGATGACAAAGTTACACCAGTCCTGATCTCCATATTTAAGTATTTGTGTAAACACTCCAATGATCGTATAAAAACTCAACAAAGGTTTTACCACGAGATGTTCACATTTAAGTTGACCCTAAATCATGTACAAGTCAAGTGGCTCATCTTGAAATTGCCTTCATCTATACACAAACATTCTATTTTCTTCTTTTTTTCAATGGGGTTTAACACCATCTTCAACACATGACATGTTATATATGACATATCCAGTTTTATTGGTGGACTAAGACATCTAAATGAATCTAAATAGAAAAACCTTCCTTCTGCAAATAACTGGCAAACTTTCTCATCTGAAGATTTTGAACAGAGCTCCGCTCAAACCCACAACCTCAGCAATGAGAGGTAAGTGTTCATAAGATGACAGCGCCTTAGACCACAGCAATGAGAGGTAATGCTGTAGACCGCCCAGCCATTGACAACCCCATAAAAAATCTCTCCTTTATTCCAGGTCTCTTTGATGAAATGGGATCAAACACATTATTACTCTTATAGACCATAACTTCTGTTCAAAATTATTAAATGACTCATACACCAATACCTCCAACCATGAACATTAAACATCTATTTACTACACCACCCCTATTGGTCACTTGTCCTGTATAAAAACATAGTTCTTTACCTCCAATATCAACAAGTCCACAAATAAACCAACCAATCCACCCTTCCCCATCTAACACAATTCTTTCAAAAATCACTCCATTTATACACACCCTTTCCAACCTAATACATTGTTAAATACATGTTTATTCATCTATAAACCTATAAGTCCCTACACCCTCAACTAACAAACATGCTCTTTTGACATATACAAAAAAATATCTTTTTCCCCATAATGTTAATGACCTTATCCCACAAGTTCCTCTTTATTTCACAAGACATTGTGAAACACAGCCTTTTTACAGTACTCCATATAAATTCTATTTGTCATTTTCTGCAGGTCTCTCATGTTGTTCCATATCGTCTCCAGACACTCCATAACCTCCTCAGACACTCCATAACCTCCTAAGACACTCCATAATGTCTCAAGACACTCCATAACGTCCCCAGACACTCCATGTCCTCCTCAGACACTCAATAACCTCCCCAGACATCCCATAACCCCCATAACCTCTTCAGACACCCAATAACCTTCCCAGACACTCCATAACCTCCTCAGACACTTTATAACCTCCTCAGCAGACACTCCATAACCTCCTCAAACACTCCATAACCTCCTCAGACACTCCATAACATCTCCAAACACTCCATACCCTCCCCAGACACTCCATTACCTCTCAGACACTCCATTACCTCCCCAGACACTCCATAACCCCCTCAGACACTCCATTACCTCCTCTGACACTCCATAACCTCCTCAGACACTATATAACCTCCCCAGACACTCCATAACTTCCTCAGACATTCCATAACCTCCTCAGACACTCCATAACCTCTCCAGACACTCCATAACCTCCCCAGACACTCCATAACCTCCTCAGACACTACATAACCTCCTCAGATACTCCATAACCTCCCCAGACACTCCATAACCTACTCAGACACTCCATAATCTCCCCCCCCCCCCAGACACTCCATAACTGTCTCAGACACTCAATTACCTCCTTGGTCACTCCATAACCTCCCCAGACATTATATAACCTCCTCAGACACTCCATAACCTCCCCAGACACTCCATAAACTCCCCAGACACTCCATAACCTCCTTAGACACTCCATAGCATTCCCAGACACTCCATAATCTCCCCAGACACTCCATAACCTCCTCAGACATACTGGTATTCAATTAGTAGTTTTGACGTTATTTTACATGATATTTTATCTCATAAACAATCAATGCATTTGATTTTCTCTGACATTATTCCAGAAGTATTCTGACATTATGACACAAGTTCCTTTCTCATTATAAAATATGGCCATTATGAACTATTCCATTAACCCCTAATAACTTATTTAGCAAACAGTTAGATATTATAGAACAAAATAAAACATATTTCTCAGATATTGTCCAACAAGTTTTTCTTTGAATTCCTATTTGACATTTCATCCACAGGACCTTTAACATAATCCCACAAATACCATTTTCATTATAATACTAGCCCCTCTGGCATTACACAATCCCTTTATTCATTATTTCCAGAAATCCTTTATTCATTATTTCCAGAAATCCTTTATTCATTATTTCCACAAACCCTTTTGACAAAATTTCCACAAGCATCTTTGACATTATTTTCATATATATCCCTATTCTTTATTTTGTATTATAACGGAGTGTATTTTCAATAAATATATGGTTTCAAAATTTAATTGGCATTTTCCTGGATAAAACCAGTACTTAGCATGAAGCAGATAAAGTGCCATGCTCAAAGACACAACATTAGTCAAGTTCCTGGCATGAAATCAAACTCACCACTCACAGACTATGGATCTGACACTCCATCACAACCATATTTGCCTCATTAGAGATCATATCAATCAGGGATCCAGATAATTCAGATCTACCATTAAAACATACATGCAATATAATGAAACAGCAAAATGTAAATATTATAACAAATTTTACAACAGAAAACAGAACAAACTGGCCAGAACACCACCTGATAATGTGTTTGTCACGATACAAACACACACATGCAATAACAACAAAAAATATCAACATATGACATCGTGCAAAATATCACACGAAAACAAAACACTGTGCAATGTTGCGTATTAGGTGACAATGACACTGCAGAGGGGGGGGGGCGAATATATTAGAAGTGGTACTCACTTAACCACCGAGTGCTGCAGAATTTGGGATAGGCGACCATGACCTCAATTCTACAAACACTTAAGTGAGAAACTAATCCCATTGTGTACCTCTGCTGATGACTGATCAAGGTCAGATTATTTGACAGGAAATTTGAAACTTAACTTTAATGAGCAATTTGAACGATTTGAAAACTATTGAAACAAATTTCTTTTGTTGAGGGATAGAACATAAAACAAGTGCTCCATACATTATATAAGATATTGTCTTGTTTTAATCAAGAACGAAAGCTTGACTGAATATTTATTGTCATTTTTATGCCATCAAGGGCTAACAGATGATCAGTTAACCTAACCACTGTTTCCTGGGATCCTGAAAGGTTAACCAGTACTTGAGCACACTCCATCTCCGCAAGAAACTGATAACTTTCCCACATGAATCAGCGGTGAGAGATGAATGATAATGAGACAAATGTTGTATATCAATCAATACAGAGACTTTTTCCGTGTGGGATTCGGACTCACGACCCCTGGATTGATAGTCAGACTAAGCTAATCGGGCCCAGCTTTTCTTGATTTTTCAGAGTTAAATTAATATACATATTGTGTAATATTCAGGAAGCAACAAATACAAAAAATTGAATATGACTTTGCAATGATTTAAACATTCACTATTGATTTCAATGCAAAGGATAAGTTTAAAAAAAAATCTTGTTCATTCACATAAAGAAATTTTGTAAAAAGAACTATCCCATTGTACAATACAATGTTAAACTTTTAGTTGCAATGGAAATTCTGATACTATAAATCTGCAATGAATTTCTGCAGATGATTATCATTTAAGTTTTGCTAAATAAAGGGTGCCATATTTTCTTTCCTTTAAAATACATTTCAAGGGATAGTTCTTCATTCTATTCTCTATACCTTACAGTCATAAGCAAATATACAGAACAAGTCAGTCTGTAGAAACACAATTACCAAATGTAGTATCTGGAAAAACTAGACTGCCCGTAGAATTGTAATGTGCCGGCTTGTCCGTCCATCCAGAACTCCAGTCTGCAAGAAACATCGAGCCAGTGTAGGGGCCGGAAGTCGACAGTTTGATATTTACAAACGCAGTGTGGTATTAAATTAAGACAATAGTGAGGACAAAAACGATATAACAGACTCAGTGATGAGAACATACATGAACATGTAGCTGGGTTCAAAATACATTGTAAAAGTTTCAACCTTGCTAGATAGTTTGCATCAACTTTGAAACAAACTTAAATTGCTAAACACAAATCAATATCAACAGTATACCAATACATGTACCAGGTAACGAACAAGCCTGGTGAACCCATTTCAGGGTAGTTACACCTCCCTATGGTTTGTTTTCACAAGGACAGTTCAAGGACTTTTTCACAATTTTCCAAAGGAAAACACTTTTATAAGCATAAGAAGAAGGTTCCATAAATCATGTTGATAACAACAGTTTCTGTAGTCAGGCAATTTTATCTGACTGGCGTTTTTTTTATATGATGTATATAAAAAACACCAGTCAAGATAAATTTGCAGTAAGATTGCAAATTTGATCCATTTTGAAAAAAACATCACATTTATTCTTAAATTTAAGGTATGATTTTTTGGTGTAAAAATTCAAGCACTATTCCAAGACAAAACCCACTTTTTAAGAAATCCATGATTTTTTTAACAAGTACTCAGAAATTCGAGGTGTTTGCAAGTACCATGGTCACTCTATGTTCAGTAAATCTACAGTTGTTCCTCAGGCTTCAATGCAGAGTCAAGAAATTAAACCTTGATTACAATGTTCAGATGTGACTGCAGAAACTGGTCAGGTAGCCATGTTTATTTCACTATGTTCATTAAATTGAATCTCCATCTATTGTTTGTAAACCTCTACTGATATTTCTCATTTCAACTTATTTTTTTTATTTTAATTGTAAAAAAAATTATTACAACTTAGACAAATCACACTCGAAGTCCTCCTTGATAAAACCTGTACTCAACATTTGTGGATAAAGTGCCTTCATCAATGACACCACAGACAGCCATGGCGGAGGAAAAAACCCAAGACCCTCCAATCCCGAGTCCGATGCTTTACCACTGGACCAAGCATTCTGTTAAATTTTCTTCATAAAGTTTTTTATTTATCAAGATAATATTACCCTTAAGCCCACTCTTATAAAATGTATAAAAAATATGTAAATATGAAACTTAAGTTTACAACACTGTCTGGGCGATTTATTATGCAACATGTCACTACACATAAGTGCACATGTAACATTGCCCACATACCCATCCTTTATATACCCGGGCTCTCCTCAATATGTAGGAGTATTCATGTCAGAGTATATTATGTCAATATCTCGTAAAATAGGCTACAATGAGCTGGGTCTAATTCAGGACTGATAGGCCGTATATAATCCATCATTTTACATTGAATACATTTATAGCAGTCTAATCTTACAGCAGTTAAAAATTTAAAAATGATGTGTGTAAGAACCTGCATAAAACGCACATCATGCCAGTTTTAGCCGGACTTTATGCCAAAGTCATAGCCCTTATTATGTCGGGAGATCAAGCTTTGCGGTCTTGTGAAATATTTATATTCAATATGACACTAAGCTTTCTTCCATACCAGATAAGGGTATCTGCATTTTTACCGGGGTTAGATATTTGTATCTTACCCTATGGCCAAGATAAAATTCTCGCGCTGTGACGTTGGAACCATCTAGATGACGTAACGTATAAAATATCTGACGTAAATCATATAATTAAAAGTCTTAAAAGCTATCATTGTAAAATCTATAATGATAAATTAAGCTTAAATAAACATTTATGGTGTTCGGTATGCAAGAAAAAGAATTATTCATGGCTTTTTAGGTTTGGATAGAAAATTCCATCCCTTGGGATAACTGTTTTCACAGGAACTCGACAGAGCCTCGTTCCCGCCAAAACAGTTATTCCTCATGACGGAATTTTCTATCCAAACCTCAAACCCATGTAAGTTCTAATAATGTTACCTAGAAATGGATGCCCCTGTTATACGTCAGTAAATTTTACCAAAAAAATATTAGGTTGAAAAGGAGCCATAACATCTGGCAAAAACTTTGACCGATGTTAATACATACTGAACTTGGCCTGTGCTTTATGATAATACAGCTCCACACCAAATATTGATTAAATACATAGACCCCATCAGAATCTTTTTGACAAAAAGAAATTTGGAGGACATTCTGTATAGTCATTTGTTGTCTGTATAACAGGAAAGTAGACATGGAATATCCTTTTCTTTTGGCATCATATTAGTATTAGTACCTTTTTTATGTTAGTAACTCCATATCATCATCATCATCATCAACATCATCATCATCATCATCATCATCACAACCATAAATAGCATTTTACTTAAAATGTATACAATAGCATCTATGATGAATCATGCACAATTGTTGCAGGTACATTATTACAAATCATTGTTATATAATCCATTCCTGCTAAGTTCCAACAAATGGTATAGCAAATATACAAACATGCAATGAAGGAGTAAGGAGTAAATGTCTTAACTGACCGCCACTATGATTTCTTTAAGTATTTATCATTGGTGAATCACTAATTAGTGTCACACTTTATATGACCATAATTCATAATCAATACTTCTAAGCACTACCACATCAAAAACAGTTCTCATTAACAAGACACTAATCTCTGATATAATTATTAGTCTTGAAATATTGATATCTGTAAACTTTCTATTTCCAAAATTATTCCTGTAACATTATTTTATTTTATTAAAATAAATGGTATCAGTAAAAAAATTCAAAAAGTGCCAGTTGACAGTTATTTGAAATACAGATAAAAGGATGCCTTTTTACCGTTGATGCCCCTTTAACAAAATTATATAAGAACGGAAATGCTGGGTCTGCATACATACTGGTGTATTTTAATTTCCTATTGGATCATAGAAATAATAAATTTTTGGAAATGGTGATCAACAAAAATTTATCAAAATTTTGTCATGTGCTCCTTTAATACTGGGACAATGCTTTTGATTTGTTAAGTGTTTACACACTGTGAATGATAAATTTTACAAATATGCTTAAAGTAAAAAAAAAACTACAACTGCAATACGGTAAACAATGAACAGATTTAAAGCCAGATATGATTGTGACTCGAGCGTGCTTCTCTACTAACATTGTCTGACTACAAAATAACAAAACTAAAAAGGAAAGAAAATTCATTTGGAGATAATTTTAAAAGTATTTATATTGTTACAAAAACACATTTAGAAAAAACATAAAGAAAACTCGAGATTTAACAGAAGTTTTTATATTGTTCAGAACAATACAAAACTGTGAACAATGCAGATTTATGCATGCTACATGTTTTACATGCATATAAATAACATTCATTGTGTGAGAACTAAATCTTCAGGTGTTCTATAAAACAATGAGGGTTATGTAACATAAACCAGTATATATATATGTATATACACATGTATATATTTTTTTTATGGGCTATAATGTAGAAAAAACTTACCTGGATCAGTAACCTCCTTTTTAACTAACACAGGTTTGACTGCATTTATCAGAAAAATATCTATTACATTTTGGTAGATGCATGAAATGGACTAGAGTGCAATAATATCAGGTTTAGACAAATTAATAAATTACTAGATAATTAGATTATTGATAAACTACTGCTTTAACATCTGTTATTGTTTCCAAGACTGAGGTATTACAGTGTATGGTGTACATTATTGAGAGTGTTCTCGTATTTCTGACTTTCCAAGACTGAAGTATTTCAGTGTACATTGTTTGTGACAAATGCAAGAAACAAAGATAGTTGTGTTACTCAAGTAATATGTGTATAATGAACAAAACAATATGATTTGTTTGAATATTTAGCATCATTTTCATGTCATCGAGGGGTAACAGATAAAAATGAAACATTACTCTATACACAAAAAAAAGCTTGTGGTTTTGGATTAAAACAGAGATGTTTAACTGCGAAAAGCTCACCAAACGCATGCACCTAGCAACTGCCCTTTGCCCTTGCCTCTATTAATACCATTTCTTCTTATTAGAACATTAAAATAAAACCTTTTTTGCAAAGTATGACTTCAATCTATGCCCCAATTCAAAATTGTGTAAAGGAAAAAAAACATAGCTGTATAGTTATTATGAGTAGTACAGTACCAAAGCAAGCATCAACTTTCAAATTTACAAAGTACACTTTAGCCACTATCATCTGTTCTGCTGCTGACATTGTTTTCATCGAGTTTTATTGGTGAAAGAGGACCTTAGAATGAATCTGATAATCTACCGTTAAGCAGAATCACCTTCTTACCGCAAACTTACTCACATAAAGTGTTTGGACTGAACTTGGCTTGAACCCACAACCTCAGCAGAGAGAGGTATATGATCATAGATGATAGTGACTTAGATGAAGATGCATTCATGATCTACTGGTCCTGGGTCAGCAGTAGGTTATACACCACAATGAGAATATTTAATCAACTAATTACATCAAAAGTGTGATGTTTCACTATATAAATTATTCATAGATTAACTGAGATTTAAAATATAATTAATCATGGTGGTTTTAATTAAATTAAAATCAATTTGATTTTTAATACCTTGAACATTTACATTAAAAAAACAAACAATTTAATTTATTAAGTTCTGGTATTTCTTTATTAACTGGCTTCTGTTTCACCAACATTTAACTTTATTACTTAAAAACTTAACTAAGTTTTGACTGGTTATTAATCTATTATATAATCAATATCAATGACACAATATGCAGTTTTACTGGAACCAGTCTAAAATCATGATCACTTGGCTGCTTTTCTTAGATTTAAGTTTTTAAGTATTTAAGTATATGTTGGTGAAACAGGAGCCAGTTCCGTTATAACTGTTTTTTCAAAGCAGTTACTATTCAAATTATCAAAGTCCGTTATTACAGGTTTGGTTAAGTGTATTAAAAATCTCAGAAATATTACTAATTCATCCAATTCTATGTGAGAAAAAACTTCTATATGACACACATGCAAAACAGTTTGTTAATGCACTTGCCCTGACAGAAAATTCCCAAAGGCAAGCAATGTTTAAGTAATGATTAATACTATTCTTATAAACTCTCAAAATGTACGTAATGATTAAACACTGCTTTTATTCAAACCAAGAATGGTAAATTATTGAGCATTTACAGTTAAATGCCATTATTGAGCATCTACAGTTAAATACCATTATTGGGCATTTACAGTTAAATGCCATTATTGAGCATCTACGGTTAAATGCCATTATTGAGCATCTACGGTTAAATGCCATTATTGAGCATCTACGGTTAAATGCCATTATTGAGCATCTATCGTTAAATGCCTTTATTGAGAATCTATGGTTAAATGCCATTATTGAGCATCTACGGTTAAATGCCATTATTGAGCATCTATTGTTAAATGCCATTATTGAGCATCTATTGTTAAATGCCATTATTGAGCATCTACGGTTAAATGCCATTATTGAGCATCTACGGTTAAATGCCATTATTGAGCATTTGAGCATCTACGATTAAATGCCATTATTGAGCATCTACGGTTAAATGCCATTATTGAGCATCTACAGTTAAATGCCATTCTGAGCATCTACGGTTAAATGTCATTCATTAACATCTATGGTAAAATGCCATTCATTAACATAGATCTGTCATTGAATGCCATTCATTAACATCTATGGTTAAATGCCATTCATTAACATCTGTCACTGAATGCCATTCATTAACATCTATGGTTAAATGCCATTCATTAACATCTGTCATTGAATGCCATTCATTAACATCTATGGTTAAATGCCATTCATTAACATCTGTCATTAAATGCCATTCATTAACATGTATGGTTAAATGCCATTCATTAACATGTATGGTTAAATGCCATTTATTAACATCTGTCATTAAATGCCATTCATTAACATCTATGGTTAAATGCCATTCATAATGCCATTCATTAACATACAGGTTAAATGCCATTTTTAAACATTTTGAATTCAATTCTTCGCCTTATCATACAAATGCCACATTAGGCTTTTTTTAAAAAGGTGTTAACATAATCTTCAACACATCACAGGTTATATAGGACAATCAGATTTGTGGAAGATCTCTGATCCATGACCAGAGTCTGAGAAGAGGGGCTGTCCTATCACAAGTATCTGACAGACTTTCTCACAACTTTAGACTACTCTGCCATGGAAGCCCTCTCTATTTTTACCATAATACACACATAGTAGTAAATACGGTTATGAACATTAAGTTACATGTCTATTCATCATATATTGCTTTAATGTATTTAATTATAACTAAAAAAATTTACACTTGAAAGGACATAGCTCATTACCCATGTTTTTTATGTTGTGTATTTGAACTCAAGACAGTTTACATCAATTACACAACTAAAAGAGTGTACACAAGGTCAAATTATGAATACTTCAAGACCCACAGCTCTGACATTAAGAAGCAATTTTTTTAAAAGACTGCACCTTTTGTGTCACGTTTTAATGATTTGTGACCATCAAAAACCTCATGCAGGTTGCAGATTTCAAAACTACAGTATACCTAACCCCATAAAATACCAATGTGTCAGTTTTGTTAAGATGCTATGAAAAATGCATGTACTAACGTGCATACAACCATAAAAGAAATTGGCAGACTCTGGGAAGCAAACACTGGATGATCATAACAATTCACACAGAGCTTTGATGAGGTGAACTAACAAACAACATAGCATTAACAAACCACTCATAATGGAGTGGTAGAAAGCCTTTTCTTCATGTGCAAATCAAGAAAAAGAAACAAGGAACCAAAACACTGGTCACTAATGTAACCCCTTTATTTCAAAATCCAAATCTGGGTTACATGTGCCTCAGTGATGGACCATCACTGGAGGTTCCACAGCAAAAATCTCTTCTTTTTTTGCATAAGGCCATTATAAATTAATTGCTAGATTATCCTCCAAATATTTCTTAAAAACGGGGAGGGCAGGAGGACTTTATTCTTTATTTTTAAAATTTTTGATGATTTTTTTAAAATATATTTTTTTTTGAAAATTTTTTTTTTTTTATGAATATAAAAAGGTTCCAGGTGGTATGAAAATTAGGGGACGGGTGGGGATGATTATCCAGCAATTAATTTATTATGGCCATAAGATAAAAGGAAACTGTCTAGCTAATAATTTCAAGTAAAATCTATGTTGCATTAACTTGACAAAAAGGTATTAAATGCCTTCTATTCCGTTTGTCTTGAGAGATTTATATATAAAATACTACCCTTGACATGTGACCCCCGACACACATCACAGTTTATCTAGCCCATCATTTATCTAACATCACCTGGCAAAACTAAACCAAATATTTCACCCACGCAAAACAAACCTTCCTCTTCATTATCCGATAAACTTTTACAAGTCATCATATGTCAATATAAAAGATAAATGTTATAAGGATGTTTAGATAAAAGATAGAGAAGTTGTTTTTTCATATGTAATACACACTTTACAATCCATGCTAACTATACCATAAAAGGTAAACTTAGACATGGTGTTGTATATTACTTGAACCATACATCTCAATAACCAAACTGTTCTGCCAGCGTATTTGTATTTGTGAAAGGTAAAATACATTTTTATGTCATCTTCAAATGAATGGGATACTAAATCTTTTTAAAAAAAAATGAATCCTGGGGCCAGTCAGAAACTAATGATTAATGTGACCTCTGGCACAAGTTGCCATGCATGTTGTTTGTTTATCTACCAATGTGCCAGACATACCTGCATTGACAGCTTCATCATCATCATCTTGAAGCATGTCCAGCTTCACCTCATCTTCTGTTGCCATGGTTACCGCACATACACACCTGGACTGCTACCAAAAACACTCACTTTAAAAACTGAAATAGCAACACATGGATGTATAGTTATTAATGTCATATTCTTTCAAAGAAAGACAGCTAACTGGTCAGATAGTAGATGATATGAATGAGAAATTTTGAAGGTTTGAAATTGAATGAAACTGATTTGAAAGAATAATTTCTGCAACACTTAAAAATATGTAAGGCCCAGCGGAACAAGAAAGTATTCATAATGAACAGAAAAAAAGAACCTTAATGCCACAAAAGAGTTACTAACATTGATGGAGCACATGATCTAGTGTAAGGGCATCATGGACCAAGAATCAGAGGATCCTGGGTTTGATACCCATCACAGACATATGTGGTGTCCTTGAGTAAGACACTCTATTCACATATGCTTAAGTAAGTTTTATATTGATAAAACCTTGGGCATAAATTGTCTATGTTGTAAGAACTTTTTTTTTTACAACTGATAAAAAATTAATAAGTTTATAAACAGATTACCATTGCAGGAGAAGATTAATGCCACAGTGAAAACATAGTACAGAGACTTTAAAAATATATCAAATTACTAGTAATGCAATACAAAATATGGAAATGTGAAATAGAACCTTCACCATTTTTGGATATAATATACCACTTTTAATTGATAGGCATTTAAAAAAAAAAAGGAAAAGCATTTACTGAGACACAATTCAACAGAATGTTATTGCAGCTTTCAAATGAAAAGAAAAAAGGACATTTTTTCCATTTCATTTATGTTCTGGTATGCCAACAATGGGGTCATGAGAGGCTCAGTATCATTTATTATTATATGGTGAAGGAGTAGAATGTCATATCCACATATATATATATTTAACTGTGAAATACCGGTACATTTACATTGAAATACAACAATGATATAAGATACATTATAAAATAGTTTCAAATTACTTCATAAGGTACCCATGCAGGTAAAAATAGTTTCAGATTACCACATATGGATGAAGAGCATCTAAAACCAATAATTTCTCATATGTAAATATAAAAAACAATTTTGAAAGAGGGTGACACCTTTTCAATCTGTTTGAATAAGAATTTAAATACATTGCTTTAGGAAAATACTTGTAAAGTTCAGCCTTTGTGAGCTTACAAGCCTATATTATTACCACAATGTGGTTCACTGGTATCAGTTTGGCAAACTGATGTATTTCAAGATGCAAGGACCCTCTTTTGGAGGTATTATAAAAATATTATTAATAAAATGATTTCATATTGGCCCAGTTATTGGTCCAAGGAATTGCCATATTGGCTCAAGGCCGTCAAGACCAATAACCGCAAAAACAAAAAAGTATCATGCAAATTTGACACAAACATACATGTACAAACATTAACAAATAAATAAGAGAAAGTACAATCGGGTTTCAAATACACTTTTTAGTTTAACAATAGTGATAGAATAATTTTAAACACTTTGCAAATCTTTCAATGCATTTGTATAAATAATTGGCTGTCTTATTGCATGATTACAGCAAATCTCAACATGAGAAATTTGTTGAAATTTAAAGAGTTAGCCAAATCTAGTTTATTTGCTATAAATAAAAGGAATGTATTACTTTATTGAATTAGAGCATATACCAGTACATAATTGTAAAAGATTTGTTCATGGTAAGACTTTTTAACTTGCTTGTGGACGCACAAAATATAGTCAGAACTTGTACCATAACCTTATGTGTATCATCTATATAAGAATGTATTTATATATTTGTATAAGAGCTGAACACTAAGGTTGTGTAACAGGTCAGGAAATTTGTAAAACATTACCAAGGTTCAAACCCTGACCAAAGAGGTTATATAAACTCTTAAGTCCATATGCAACACTCAAGCCAATCAAAATCCCTGTTGCAATGAAAGCAAGGCTACCTTTGGTTAGTATTGGTTGTCACCTTTTTCAACAGTATTTCAGTTTACTCACCTAATCATCATTCCTGGGTTCTCCCAGGTGATTAACTACAAGTCACTGACAGACTACTTCCCCACATATTCAGAGGTATGAGACTCGAGGTCGTGGAAAGGAATTCATGACCAATCATTACATCACAGACACTGTGGCCAGATGTGGCTTCAAACTCACAACTTATTGATTTGCAGTTAACAGTAAACTTTAAAACGTTGACTAAAATGTCATCATTTAGCAATATTTCAGGAATCGCAGGTAGGGTTTGTACCAGCTGTTCCCACCCCTCTAGATCTGCTGGTGCTGACAAGGCCATTAGACCATCCATATCCAGATGATAGACCATAATACTAACTACATATCAAACTATGTTGTCAAATACTTGTGAAATACTTTTAAGATCATTTTCATATTAAAACTTCCAATTGCAAAAAAACTAATTAATCTTCTTCAAATCTTACCTTTAAATGATAGCCAATTAATAGTTTTTTTGTTTTTTTAATTTATCATTTACATAAAACACACAAACAAGAAACATCCATTAAAACAGTCTTCACTCGGCACCACTACCTGCCCATGTAAATATCTTGACATTGGAATATGACCGTAAATAATGCATGGTATAATGGAAGTACTCGAGGGTGAAAGCGAAGGTTCACCAATACCTCTATATAACCACATACCTGGACACAAATACACTATGCTAAACTTGTGCTCATATTATAAATTAAAATTTGATTTCCTCAAGAAATTATCAGTAGAATTTCTTCAAGTTTGGTAAGTTGTCAGAACAAACATAATTATATGGATCAGATATTTACAAAATTAGCACATGTATACCTAATTTAAATTTTTTTACTAAAATGAGCCAAAAAAGGAGTTTAATAAAGAATAACTTACAATACAAAATAATTAATGGATTTCTACAGAAATAAGGATACATTATACAGTATACCCCAAATAAACACTCCCATCCTTTTGTATGAAAATTAAAGTACGGGTACGGGTACTTAATATTCTGGAAGTTGGTCTTTAATACACATAAATTGCATTATAACATGTATATTTCAAATCTGGTTTAAACATTTTAAAGTTAAATAAATATTTCATTACTGAATGCATGTTTTTTTTTTAAATATGGTCCAAATAAATGCCCCGCCCTTTCACAAAATGCATTGCCCCAAGGTTGCAGGAAGGGTTTTCGGCTGTATACAGTAAATATATCGTACATAATACAGATTTACTTTTGGTTTATATTAATTTGTTCTAGCTTGATTGCAAAGAAAGCTCAAAGCTTATATGAGCCGCTATTGAGTCCTCTTTCTGGGTAGAACCAGTACTGAGTGTTTTGTTTTAGACTTATTGGGTCGAGCTGAGAACTGAACCCACAACCTAAGGCACAAGCGGACAACACTATTCACTACACTGCCAACCCACTTATCAACACAAATTTCTGATATATATGCTATAAACATTTATAAAAGTAACGATTAATGCTAAGTACAATAATTATTTGTGATTAAATCTTGTACTGAATATGTTTACTACACATATTTAAAGTATATACTATTTTATTGCAGTTTACAAACTCTACGTGTACCTTTATACAGGGACTTTTACAGACAAAATACTTAACAATGTACAGCTTTATTTTTAATACACATTAATTTAATCCTGTTAAATATAATTATGTAATTGTTTATCAGTAGTTACTTCATACCTGTTTATGTACGTTTAGACATACCTTTACGCTACCTGGCTTTATTTACTCTTCACGGGAGCTGTCAATGGCATTCTTGTATAAATTAAATCCAAACGACCCCTGTCATTCCTAATCACAAAGGTCAACTGTCCAGAGGCAGTATACAGTCACTTATTGTTGTTAACTGGCTGTTTGGTGGTCATATTAAAATATTTATGTAATCAAGGAAGGAATATACCGGTAAATGTGATAGCTTGGCTAATGGCAAAACTTGAGGATAAAATGTGGGACGAACTTAACTATATGCACATTAAAGAATGAAATACATTAGTTTTGTATTCAGCTCTTAACATGAGAAGATACTCCCACTGACATGGGACAGTACGGTGTACATGAATTAAATACCAGTTTATGTAAAAGCAGACGGATACTATTGTAACCATAGATACAAGTGTACAGTAGACATTGTAACAGAAGACCCAGTATTATATCTATCTGTGAGTCGTGAGCAAAATTGTGTATTTAGTTTTTAAGTTTAATTAACTCATTAAAATTGTTAATTTTACACACGCATACCCATTGACTCGAAATTGACAGGATTTGACTCAAAACATCAAATTTGTAGATAGTAAAACTGTGGCGCAGGTTAAAATGTCACCTGTGCAGAGCATCAGTATTAAATGGATTTGTAAAAGAAAATAAACGGCGACAACCATACAAGAACAGGCCCAATACCAAGTGTCACATTTATGTTAAAAGTAACACCTCAACAACTCCTGCATTGTCACATACACATACAATATATATATACCTATATACGCTGATGTCTATTCCAGCCGATCCAACTGTAAATTACTCTTAAAAAATTCATTAAAATACCAAATGAATAAACTCTATCGATCAGTCTGTTCTTAAAACTGTAAAGATAAGCTACATATTACAACAATCTAATGTTGTTGTTGTATGGTGTTTAGCGTCGCTTTCAACAATTGTTCAGTCATATCGCAACGGTGTCTACTTGAGACAGTATTCTAAGCGCTGTCACACTGGAGTATCATGCTGCAAAGACATGGTATGATGCCACCCAGTCACATTATACTGACACCGGGCCGACCAGACCTAGAACTCACCTCTAAATGCTGAGCTTCAAGTGAGGAAGCTTCTAGTACCATTTTCAAAGTCTTTGGTATGACCCAGCCGGGGATTGAACCCACAACCTTCCGCATGCAAGGCGGACGCTCTACCACTAGACCACGCCGTGGTCTTTACAACAATCTTAATCTAAAGGTATGTTACTACACTTTAAAGGTATGTAACTACCCTTTAAAGGCATGTTACTACATTCTAAAAATAATTTGAAAATGTGACCTCCATCGGTCCAATTAGCTGCAGATATTTACAAGCAAATGTTCAATCTCAACTACCCCACCCCTGCCCAACCTCCTCCCTGCCCATTCCCTAGTTCTATTTGATATTTCATCACATCATCCAACATTCAACGGTAATACCTAAAATATTCTTGTCCAAATATAACACATTGGCAAATGTGAGATAACCTCAATAATTCTTTTATAAACAAACTGCATTTATTTAGTTAATAAATGATTTAACTGTTTCTTTTCTTCCAGTTTTACTTTTAAGTTGTAGCACATAAATCATGAATACCTTTATTTAGTTGCATGCAAAACAAAAGAGACTATCACAAAGACCTCACTGACAGCTTCATGATAAAATCTTTACTGGTCATACTTCAGTTACAGTTGTACAAATAACAGAGAAAAATGAGATAAGATCAAATATTGGTTCAAGTCATTAAAACTTACTGTCAAAACAATATCACTGAACTATATTCCAAATGTACGATAAAATGGTGAAATTTTGACAGTACAGGTCCTCACCACATGTCACTGTATCTACCTTGTCACTTCACTGTGTATGTGTCTTGTAACACCGGCATCCGTGGTTTGTAACTACACACAGCATATGTTCACTCAACCATTACACACAATTTTATGTTTTCACATCAATGAACATTTTCCCCTCTGCAAATGTAAGATTCATTCATGAATGCAAAACATAAATAACCACAGGCATTGAACGGAACATTGACGATGATAAATCATATATTATGTCTATTTTACAAAGATGTGATGTTCCTTTAACATTGTAATGGCTGTATTATATCATCATTTGGTATTGAGAAGTATATTTATTGATCCCTATTAAACACACAGACAGGTAGCAATGTCTTAGAGGTGTAACAATACAGCAAAAATCATATAAAATGCTCAATTAGAGCAATGTAGTATATGTATTGCAATACACCATTACTGTATTCTAGTATGTATTCAATACACCATTATGGACAACTTTATAAGATTTTAAGTTCCATCTACTCCATATTACTATATATACTTAAACTGATTTGTGTTTATGTAAATTTGAATAAATCAAAATATGTTTAAACCATTGAACACCATTTAATACCGGGGACTGTATTGTAGTATGTATTGCAATACACAATTACTGTACTGAAATATGTATTGTAATACACCATTATTGTATTGAAATATGTATTGCAATACACCATTACTGTATTGCAGTATGTATTGTTATACACCATGACTGTATTGCAGTATGTATTGTAATACCATGACTGTATTGCAGTATGTATTGTAATACACCATTACTGTATTGAAATGTGTATTGTAATACACCATTACTGTTTTGCAATATGTATTGTAATACACTACGACTGTATTGCAGTATGTATTGTTATACACAATGACTGCATTGCAGTATGTATTGTAATACACCATTACTGTATTGCTGTATGTATTGTTCTAAACCATGACTGTATTGCAGTATGTATTGTAATACACCATGACTGTATTGCAGTATGCATTCAATACACCATGGATGTATTGCAGTATGTATTCAATACACTATGGCTGTATTGCAGTATGTATTCAATACACCATGACTGCATTGCAGTATGTATTGCAGTATATATTATAATACACCGTGAATGTATTGCAGTATGCATTTCAATACACAATGACTGTTTTGCAGTATGTATTGTAATACACCATGACTGTATTGCAGTATGTATTCAATACACCATGATTGTATTGCAGTATGTGTTGTAATACACCATGACTATATTGCAGTATGTATTTCAATACACCATGACTGTATTGCAGTATGTATTGTTATACACCATGACTGTATTGCAGCATGTATTGTAATACCCCATGACTGTATTGCAGTATGTATTCAATACACCATGACTGTATTGCAGTATTTATTGTAATACACCATGACTGTATTGCAGTTTGTATTCAATACACCATGACTGTATTGCAGTATGTATTGTTATACACCATGACTGTATTGCAGTATGTATTTCAATACACCATGACTGTATTGCAGTATGTATTTCAATACACCATTATGGAGAACTTAATAAGATTTTATCTTCGATTCTAATTCATATTTATATATATATATATATATATACTTTAACTGATTTGTGTTTATGTAAATTTGAATATTAAAATCAAAATATGTTTAAACCAATACACTATTATAGCATGTATTGTAATACACCATTTACTGTATAATAATAAATAGCTGATTACGAATATTAATTATGTTTCAGGTGAGTTTCTTTGTTTTAAAGATCTATAACTGACATGCAAAAATAATCAAATGTTCGAAAACTTAAACTGGTCATGGGTGATTCAAGGCCAGGTGGCCTAAGGCCAATAATGACCAATAACCTCTTCCATAGGTTTGTGCCAAGCCCGTGTCAAAAACTTTATGTGAGAAAGTTTGTAAGATTAATAATATCAGAATGATGCTGGTTCTACTAAGATTTATTCTGAGGTCTTCCTTCACAAATAAAACTGGATATGAAAGAATAGAAATGGGAAATAGCAAATGTGGCTGCTTAAGACAAGTGGCTGCCTAAAAGAGGTGACTGTTTACAGATGTGCCTGTACGATGTATATGTAATATGCTGAAACCCCATTTATAACTAAAACGTAAAAACAAATTATAAAAACACAACCTTCCTTGATAGAACCACCAATAAGTATATTTACCAATAAAGTGCCTTGCTCCTGAAGGACACCATCATAGTCAAACTGGTTGTTACTTGTCCGCAGCGTGGTCTAGTGGTAGAGCATCAGCCTCACATGCGAAAGGTTGGGGGGTTCGATCCCCGGCTGGGTCATACCAAAGACTTTAAAAATGGTACTAGAAGCTTCCTCGCTTGACGCTCAGCATTTAGAGGAAAGTTCTAGGTCTGGTCAGCCCAGTGTCAGTATAATGTGACTGGGTGGGGTATCATACCATATGTCTGTGGCATGATACTCCAGTATGACAGTGCTCAGAATACTGTCTCAAATAGACACCATAGCGATATGACTGAAAAGTTGTAGAAAGCGACGCTATACAACATTGTTACTTGTACAACTTAAATGTTGAACTAGAAATGTGTCCTAAGGACATTAATGCCCTACTATATGGTAATAAATTTAACCAAAAACTAAAAGGGGAACGACTTCTGTCTGACATTGACAAATATTGAGCTTGATCTGTATTTTACAATTATACAGCTATACACCAAGCATTAATTAAATATGTGGACCCTTTCAGAAGTTATTCACCAGATACCAATTTTTCATCAAAGATCAAGTAAAAAAAGAGGCCATAACTCCTGTAAAATTTGACCGATGTTCTTGGCCTGTATTTTATAATTATACAGCTACACATTAAATATCAATTAAATACACTAACAAAAGTTGATCGTGAAACATTTATTTAACGAAAATTAAGTTAAAATGGGGCATAACTACTGTAAAATTTGACAAAGTTTATTTATGGAAAGACTGATATCATATTAAGTGATTTGTTACCCCGGCCCAAACCAGGCCAGAACATGTTGAGGCTAGAGAATAATATAGACATATTAATACAACTTGTGATTACTGTACCTTTAGATGATCCCATCATTTGTTACCTACCAATAAAAGTGATCAAAATAGACGAGTTCTTATCTATGATGGGATCATAAATGTTATGTTCATGAAACAAAGCTAAGGAATTTATTTATGGCTGGCTGCTTGCATGAGATATCCTATCATAGATAAGAACAGGAAGGGTAAAATGCTGTACTCTTTAAAATCACAACACCGTGATCATAGTGCAATGGAAGTGTCAATCTCTGATTATAGTGGTGCCTCTGGCCATGGCCCATGGTTTACCATATTCCATTGTCGGCAATGGGGTTTTGGAGAAATGAGATAGAAAAAGTCAACAGCGGGACAATGTCAGCAACAACATGGTTTTCAGCACTGCTTTACTTGGACTCTGTGAAGAGAAAAGTCAGTACCCACTATGTCCCAGTGGGAGCATGTGGTCCAGTGGTAAAGCACCGAACCCGTGATCGGAGGGCCGTGTGTTCGATCCTCCACTACGGCTATGTGTGGTGTCCTTGAGCAAGACACTTTTTCCGCATATGCTTTGGTTCTACCCAGGAAGATTTTGAGCGTGATTTGTCTAAGTTGTAAGAACTCGTTTCACAATCGAAGTAAAATAAATAAGTTTTTAAACTAATCGGTGGAGGAATGGGGTGACTCAGGTGCATTATGTCATGTAACATTTTCAATTCCAAACATTCCATATGTTTCGTACATACGAATAAGCATTCAATAAATAAATATTATAATGCTACTTTAAAATAAGTGTACTCTGTTGGAAAATACAAATACTCACCAAAACTGGGTGGAGGCTTCGTCCGCCGATGCTGATGCGGAGTCTGAGATGAAGAACGACAACTCTTAAAATTATATTTTAGGGCGAATCACAGTTTCCAATATCATTTACCTCAACGATTTAAGAAATATGTAAAAAACACAAAATAATTAAATGAGAATTTCGTTGAACTCAGAAAAGAAATTTTACTGGTATAATTTAATAAATATAATGTTATTAATTAAAAATATTAAGGCGAACAAAAGCATGTCCGAAAATGCAAATCATGCGCATGTGCAGTTTTTAATAAACATCCGGTTGAATTCAAAGCTAGAAAAAGCTCAATTTTATGTGCATGTTTTCCGAAATATGTTTATAGTAAATCCATAATAGCAAGTAAGTATACAATATTTTATTTGTCGTATATATACAGGAAGAACTGTCAAATGAAATATATTGCAGACCTATGAGATAAGTGTTTAATGGACATTTTTTTTCGGGACAAGCCCCTGTAGCTCGTTTATGAATAAGAAAGCATGAACCTATCTATTGCTCATAATAGCTAAAAAGGGGTGCAAGCAAATATAGGTAGATAGAAGTGTTTGAAAAAAGATTAATCTGATGTAAACTAGTAAGTTGCAATATTTTATACAGAGAATATGGAGGCCAAACAGGTAAACTGACCCTATAAACACAAGCAGACTACAGAGGGTGCAAGATGAAAAACTACTGTAATTCACTACAGATTGGCACTAGCTAAGCAGTTCATAGAAATAATATAACTAGCCTTTGACTCGCTACATCTGTAAGGGTAGTAAATCGATACATGTATAGCCTTGTAATGGAGCAGTGCCAAAGCTGAATGTCGGACGAAGCGTACCACTGCCTTACCGTACCAGGACGAAGCGTACCAGTTTCTAGGACGAAGCGTACCACATATAGATTATATAGGGAAAATTTAATAATATTAATGTATTGTTTGTTAAACTGTTCAAATGTGTATCATGTTATTTTTTTTTATCTAATGTTCATCTCGTCTAATTTGCATCGATAAGTACTGCAATATAGCGAAAATAAAGCGAGAATAATAATAAATTAAATTTTGAAAAGGTCTAGTATAATTTATTTATATTTTTACTGCAGGGATCACACATCTATATGTTTTCTCGTTCTATATTACCAAATATACAATTACTATATTGTACTGCTTTTACAATTAATCATGATTAATTAACCTGATAATACCCATTACTACTTTCTTTTTGTCAGATTGCTTTAATTTACCACTGACTTGAGCAAATGATACTTGTTATTCACACCTAGTTGACAACGTATTATCGAGCATCCCACCAGGTATTTACTACTATATTATATATATGTGGTACGCTTTGTCCTGAAATGGTACGTAAAGGCAGTGGTACGGAAAGACAGTGGTACGCTTCGTCCTGCACCCCCAAAGCTATTCATTTCCACAACGTCAAGGATTTCAGTTATTTGGGTATATTTATCAGTTGTTGGAGGTTTCATACCACTACAATTTCATACCAGGTGGTTTCGTAATATTCCAGGAGGTTTTGTACCACGAAATGTAAATTGATTTATTTTTTAATACTTTAATACATGTTTCCCATTCATTTCATTTACAAGTATATAAATTAGATCATAATATCGTTATAAATTAAGATATGAAAGATATTGTGTTTAAAACTTTATTTTGTTAAATACATGTTTCCTATTTATTTCATGTACAAGTATAGAAATTAGATTAAAAAAAATAAAGTGTAACATTTTATTAACTGATCAATGCTCTTAATTTCAACCATAGGTGATACTTAACAGTGTTTTATTATTAAGGTACAAATAAGCACGCTCAATTTAAAGACCAAAATAATAATTAATAAACCAATACTGTCACACACTAATTACAAACAAATACCATCATAAGAATATGATTGTGACACCTAATCATGGTGTCAAATACTATATAGTTTATACATTAATCTATGTGTGGTACAAAACCTCTCAATTTGGTATGAAATTGTAGTGGTACAAAACCTGTAATTCTATTCATCAGCAACCAAACAGTATTATTATCTGATTTATAACCATACTGTAGTCATTAAAAAGGTAAGTAGAATAGTTTAGAGTTCCTTAATTCATTGGTTTCAATGACTTGCTAATTTGTTTAAGTAAGTATTTGATTCAAATTAATTTTTGTTCACATTTGTATATTTTTTGGCTCGAAATCTATGGGTAGGGCTAAATTGTATTGATAGTTCTATACCAGAACCTCAGCTTGGAAAAAAACATGAATTTTTTAATTGGGAAGTAGTCACATTTTAGCCTCTGTTTATTTATGTGTTAAAATATCACTGCCCCTGTAATGTGCATTCACTTATTAACCACAACGTCATTTTAAAAATTCAAAAGAACAAAGTCTTACCCAAAACAGATTGGACCCATGGTCCTGTAACTCTAGCAGGGTTCTCTACAGTACCCACTGAACTAACTGGACTAATTGTCAAATTCCATATATTTTCCTCAAACCTCAGTCTAAATTTACCTGAAAGTGATATTTAATAGTCTATTTTTAAATCGGGATATTACTATGCTCCGATATATGCTCTTGTTTATCAGTTGGAAACTGCCTATATGTATTTTCTAAAAATAACGAGTATATAATTATGTCTTTTCTTGTATTTTGAAATATCTGCGGGTCCACCAGACTGTTATAATAAGCCCTAGATGTTGATAAAAAATGTATCCATTTTCCCTAATATAGGCCAAATATATACCTTTCAAAGTCTGATACAATAGTATCCATTGTTATTTTACCTACCTTTTTAGTCAATTCTCAGTCTACATTGTCTACCAGTGACTAAAGTGTTTTTTGTCTTTCTGGTTCATGCAAAGTCTGAATATGCGTTACTCTATGGGTATAATACAGTTATTGTTTAAAAAGTTTTATTCTGCTTATTGCAAGCACCATTAGTTTTAGTAAATATATACATTCCTGTTTCAGGTTGAATGGCTACAAGTGCTGGTGAGACAAGAGTTGACGCTGCTCTCAGCAAGTTCCTGAAGCAACATAACCTACATGATCATGTCAAGTACGATTTCAGTCATACTTTCATAAGTTACATGCATACATTAGTAATTACATAGCTTCCAAGTGTTAACCATGATCAAAAACTTCTAAAGAGAAGAAAAAGCTCATTGAGATCATGTGAAAGCTTGTATAATCACTAAAAATCTCGCAATGTCTTGTTCAAGTTTATCACTTTGCAGAATGAAATTACCAACAAAATTAGAACATTTCCAGCAATAAAGTTCTGTTTTTTATAAAAAGTTTACTGCCACTGGAAAATAACAAAAATACATGCAATTGTATTTCAAATTGCCATCCTAAAACGTTTAAAATAACGGACATCTTAAATTGTGTACAAGAAATAATTTGCCTGTTAGCTTGGAATCATTTATATGACATGTAGTTAATCATCTGCATGTTATCTTATCAATATTTAGTCCAGAGATGCACGTTTCCTTTCCTTCTCTTCTTATTACAATTTATGTGGAAATATTTTATCATGAATTATTTTATTATAAATATGATTAATTTCGTAATAAATCAAAACTAAAGTGGACATATGCAGCGAGTTTCCTAATTTTGAAGGCATCATTTAGTTAAAAGTTATTTTCACCGGAATACCAAACTGTAAGTCTGTAAATCATAGCATGGGTTGCCTTTGTTTTTAGAATAGCTCCTTCTTCCCAAGTACATTAGATGACTGGCACAGGTCTGTTACCTCCTTCTGTCAAACAAGCCGATACAGTAGCCTGAGTAGCTGTAGTCAAGGTCTTCATTCTCGTATCAGTGCTCATTCCAGTTTTCATCTAAGTATATAGGACCACTTTCAACCACCAGAGTTGTGTCACTTCAAAAATACAGATGAAATTATAAATTCATAATCAATGATTCAAGCCTTTTGATTGTAATTGTTATTTAAATAGTTTTTAATGAAATTGTATGCCAGATAGGGCCAATAATTGGGATATGTTAATCTATTTCAATCCAAAAGTTATAAATTTGATGATTTTATGTCTAGAATGAATTATTTCATGTAATGAATAAAAAAATCGGTTTGTAGTGACATAGATGAGATTGTACTGAGCTATGTGGTCAGTATGCTGGAAGACCTCGGGGACAGTGGGAATGCAGAGGAAAATATTGATGTGGACCAGTTTGTAGAGATGGTGGATGCATATATTCCTGGATTTGCATCAATCGACAGGTATGAACCTAAATAAGCAGATTAAAAGCAGACTGATAGTGTCTTGGAATGGGTGTTCATTAGCTGTTTATTCCAGTTTGCAAATTCGATCCCAAGCTCAACTCTCTGGTCTCTCAGAAATACAACACTCAGTGCAGGTTCTACCAGGAAACAGACCTGAGAGGGATTCACTAGGGCACTGGGCTTTCTATACAGTCGAGCTAAAATGAATTATCATAACTCAAATACAACACTCTTTGTGTTTGCTGTATAATTATAGGATAAAAAAATGCATTAATTTTGTTTGTTTTTGTTTGAATATTTTTCTTCATTTTTATACCATCGAGGGCTAACAGACCATCAATTAACCTAACCTTTTTGGATCCTGGAAGGTTAACCAATACTAGGGCACACCCGTCTCTGCAAGTAACTGATAACTTTCCCACTTGTCAGATGAGCCCCTGGCAATGTCATATTTCAATTATCATAGAGACTGTGTCTAAGTGGGGGATTCAAACACAACTCCTGGCTTGATAATCAGACGTTCTACTGACTATACCTCGCTGAATGCTTTTGTGTTACTGTATATTAAAGTATAAGTAAACTATAATGCAGTTTGATATTTTTTCTATTTATGTATTTTTTATATCAATGGTCTATATTTTTCTTTGCATATTTGTTTTTCAAAATATTCATAAGGAATGACAAGTTGCTAAACATATTTCTTTCAGTATTGTTACCTACTGTATTATATAGTAAAAGCTAGCTTACTGTTATCTTTTAATAAACACAATGTCATTACATTCTAACCATACTAAAAAACTATTTCAAATTATTTCATTTAGTTTATATTTCACTACTTACAAACTAATCATATAAAGCATATCTTAAATTCCAAAACAAATGTATAAAATCATCCTCAATGCCAGCATTACTGTAACCTGTTTTTCAGAGTTGCTGTTTGTGAGTGGATGTTTGAGCTAGCCTCATCTTTATCCAAACCGGAAGGTATGTTTTGTCTATGTACAGGTGCCGATTTAAGATTTCGGAAAGGGGACTGGGGGTAGATTTTAGGCAAATTCACAATATGTGGGGGAGGAGCGGTGAATTACATTATTTTATCTTAATTCAGCCGGGCCCGATTAGCTCAGTCGGTTACGCGTCTGACTATCAATCCAGGGGTCGTGAGTTCGAATCCCCCGCCCGGCAACAGTCTCCGTGATGATTGATATACGACATTGTGTCTCATTATCGTTCATCTCTCACCACTGATTCAAGTGGGAAAGTTATCAGTTACTTGCGGAGACGGGGTGTGCTCGAGTACTGGTTAATCCCAGGAAACAGTGGTTAGGTTAACTGATCGTCTGTTAGCCCTCGATGGCATAAGAATGACGCTAAATATTCAATCAATCAATCAATTATCTTAATTCAGTGTCTTTGGGCAGTTTTATGAAGAATATGTACAGTTTTAGCAGGTGTAATATTATCATATTACAGTAATTTATATTCAATTCCCTTCATATGAGGTAAGTTAAGAATGGGGAATAATGCAAAAAGTTATTGTCAATTTAACTGCTGAATTTAAAGGCTGGATCTGCAATATATACAGGTTTACCTGCCCTGGACAAACAGTCATTCATTGCAAAGATTAAATTTAATATGACCTCTTGCAGTTACATGAATATGGTTAATTTACATAACATTGTTTACATGCCAATTATGAAATGTAACTGCTAAATACAGGTGGCTGCTTAATAGAGGGGATAGGTAAGTGGCAAGTTTGGTTGTAATTTAGTTATGATAATAGAATTCAATTTTAGCTTTTGCATCTAATGTTGTACGTACATTGCTTTTTTCTAATGTGTAATGTTTACCTCTGTTCTTCAATATTTAAGTTGTAAAGACTTTTTTTTCAAAAAAACAAATCTTTTATTACCGGTACTGCAAAGTGTTTATATTTGGCAATGTCTTCTGAAAATGACTCTATTCATTTCTCCTGGTAAAAATCATTTGAACACTGGGGATATATGTTGAAGCTTAATAAAACCGGATGTATGTAATATAAAGGACAGTTGGGTACCAACCAAAGCCTTTTTTTTTTCGAGGAACAGAAATCTTTTATTACTATAAAGTGTTTATATTTTGCCAATGTATTCTAAAAATGGCATAAATAGAAATGGCCTGTCACCAATAATGTCTGGCTTTACTGTGCAGTGACTCTTTATCCATTTCTCCTGGTAAAATTCATTTGAACACTGAGGATATATGTTGAAGCTTAATAAAACCGGATGTATGTAATATAAAGGACAGTTGGGTACCAACCAAAGCCTTTTTTTTTTTCGAGGAACAGAAATCTTTTATTACTATAAAGTGTTTATATTTTGCCAATGTATTCTAAAAATGGCATAAATAGAAATGGCCTGTCACCAATAATGTCTGGCTTTACTGTGCAGTGACTCTTTATCCATTTCTCCTGGTAAAAATCATTTGAACACTGGGGATATATGTTGAAGCTTAATAAAACCGGATGTATGTAATATAAAGGACAGTTGGGTACCAACCAAAGCCTTTTTTTTTTTTCTCTCGAGGAACAGAAATCTTTTATTACTATAAAGTGTTTATATTTTGCCAATGTATTCTAAAAATGGCATAAATAGAAATGGCCTGTCACCAATAATGTCTGGCTTTACTGTGCAGTGACTCTTTATCCATTTCTCCTGGTAAAATTCATTTGAACACTGAGGATATATGTTGAAGCTTAATAAAACCGGATGTATGTAATATAAAGGACAGTTGGGTACCAACCAAAGCCTTTTTTTTTTTCGAGGAACAGAAATCTTTTATTACTATAAAGTGTTTATATTTTGCCAATGTATTCTAAAAATGGCATAAATAGAAATGGCCTGTCACCAATAATGTCTGGCTTTACTGTGCAGTGACTCTTTATCCATTTCTCCTGGTAAAAATCATTTGAACACTGGGGATATATGTTGAAGCTTAATAAAACCGGATGTATGTAATATAAAGGACAGTTGGGTACCAACCAAAGCCTTTTTTTTTTTTCTCTCGAGGAACAGAAATCTTTTATTACTATAAAGTGTTTATATTTTGCCAATGTATTCTAAAAATGGCATAAATAGAAATGGCCTGTCACCAATAATGTCTGGCTTTACTGTGCAGTGACTCTTTATCCATTTCTCCTGGTAAAATTCATTTGAACACTGAGGATATATGTTGAAGCTTAATAAAACCGGATGTATGTAGGGCCATAATAAATTAATTGTTAGATTATCATCCCCACCCGTCCCCTAATTTTCATGCTGCCCTGACCCATTTTATTTTCGTAAATAAATTATTAAAATTCAACAAAACATCAAAAATTTTAAAAATAAAAATAAAAAATAAAATCCTCCCGTCCTCCCTAAGAAAAATTTGGATGATAATCTAGCAGTTAATTTATATTGGCCTAATGGACAGTGGGGTACCAGCCAACATGGTATTCTGCAGTGACAGCATTATTTGAGCAGTAAATATGTTGCAACAACATTGTGTCATGATTTTATTGGAACATCATTTCCGTTTACTGTTATGCCATTTTCAAGTGTTGTGCCAAAAAATTAACAAACAGAGGTAATAATTCAATACTGTATGTTGCATTTCCCCTCAGAATATGTCATGACATATGATACAAATTCTATAGGAAAAACTTATATAACTGTGTGAATAGTTTCTAAAATTTGTAAGGTCCACATTAAGTACTGGTAGGAAGAATTTGTTTATTAAAGGTAAATTAGCCTTTAGATAATAAATTTATGTCGGTAAAAATAAATTCTTTGATTTGTTGGTTTAAAATGGACTTTACTTAAACTTTGAGTGTTTATTATGTATCATAGTGAATGGTCCCATCTCACCCAGCATTGACACCTCCGTTATGATGCAGGCATGTGCACTTTCACTCGTACAGAAACAGGATGTGGACTCTGCTGGCGAGAGTGAGCGGGTAAATATGCAAAATAAATTTTAGAAACAGAATGAATCTTTGATCCAGTAAGCGGTTAATAAGAATATTGTCCCCTTCACTTTTTAGAAAACATTGTTGAAGTTTTATAGTATGCTCCTATGTCACTAACTACTAGCAATGCATGTGATATTTCATTGATGCATTGCGTTAGGGACACAAGGGGGATAACTTTGTTTTAGGTATAATTATTTTCCCTTTTATTCTTAGAAAATTGAAGTGTTTTAGAAAGCTCATTTTTCAAAAAAATGCTACTGAGATGTAAATGAACATTTAGTGGTGTGTTCTATATTAAAGAAAAATCTAAAGACAAGGTCCATAAACTTCACGTGCATTTTGTTAAAATTAAATCCCTTTTTAAACTGAGAAAATTGTGTTGCAAGCTTAATATTATTGTCCAAGTTTCAGTCATCTGATAGCTGATGTTTTGAAAAAAGCTTCCAAAAGCTGAGCACACTGTCCTCCAACAGTTCTTGATGTTTACTGTTGTTACATGCTCAGATGATCAGTTTTCTGTACACCAGTGTCCCAGTTGTCTGTGTCTCACACACCAGTTAATTTTGTACTGTTCTACATATAGAGAGACATGCACTTCTGGAACACTGGACACATTTCCAATGGTTCTAGAAGTGTTTTGTTTGCATAGATTGTTCTCTGTTAGTTCAAATATGCAGGAAAAAACATGAGGTTGACGAGATTGTTTTTTTCACTATTTTGATGACACGCCTTCATTCGTGACATTTCTGGCCATTTGCAGCAGTGTATCACTATGCATCTGGTATATCCACCCAGCAGTACCCAATGTCCTCCAAGCTAAGTAAAACTCTTGAAAATGTTCCAATGTACTCATATGTACAAAGAAATATGACCATTTTAAGCATTTTCAACCAAAATGACGCCCAACTGATTTACTCAGCTCTAATTTCTTGGATGCAATATTCTTGCTACCATCACTAAAGGGAGTTCATTAAAAAGGTAGAAATACTACACACAAATTTGTTACCAATGTAAAAGAGAATAAACTCGAGGATAATCTTGTCCCTCTTCAGTATATTTTGTGTTTTATACACATAATTTATACATTGCAGAGCAACTCAGAGTCTTCAATAGATGAAGTTGACGAGCAGCTACAGACCCTGATTGAGATGTTTCCAAGCACTGTCCGCCTCGAACTGGAACACTGTCTTCACGGTGCCGACGGTGACCTCGACAGAGCTGTGCAACTTATACTTCATAGAGATGAAGCTGGCATGGCGATTACAGAACAAAACCAGGTAGATTTCACAGTTTTATCATTTTAGTTCTAAGCTTTACCTGCCAGTGGCCAGAAGGGCTAAGTTATGGTAATTTGTCCTCTGTCCATTTGTTAAACTTTCTGGTAATCACTGTAGAACTTCATACTTCATAAGAGCCTAACCAAACTTGGGCAGAATATTTATGTCCATGAAAGTGACGACACAATTTTGAATTGCCCAGATTTTACTGAAAACAAACTGTTATGGCCACTGAGAGCAAAATTACTGATTTTGACATGTAAACATGATAGCACCTAAAGCGCCATCCCATGCAGATCAGACTTGGCTAGAATGTTAACAAGCATAAATCTTTGAATAAGATTTAAATCTGGTGCGATTGAACCAGATTTGACAAAATTATGATCCTAGATTTATAGCAAACAGCTGATTTTGTCATGTTACACTGTACCATCTTTAGTTTTCATTTGATCATGACCAAACTTGGTCAGAATGTTACTGGCAATGAAAAGTTGAACAAATTCATGAATAGGTCGGGTAATCCTAGAATTGACATAGTTATGGCCTTTGTTACAATGATTTTTTTTTAATTTTTGCCTTGTAAACACATTTTTAATTTAACTGTGACCAAACTTAATCAAGTTGTTATTGACCATATAAGCCTAAATGGCTTAATGATTTGGCCAGATCAGACCAGAATCAACAGAGTGATGACCCTTGAATTACTGAAATTGAATTTAAATAAGTCTAAAAACTTGAATGGATTTATAAAGTTGCCCTGTTGAATAAAAATGATAGATATATGGGACTTAGCTTATTGAACTTATAGTGTTCATTTGATAGTAACCAAACTTTAACTGAATATTATTAACCATAACGGTTAGATGAGATCTTTTGTTGGCCAGATTGAACCAGAATTGACATGGTTATTGCCCTTGAAGATTAAAATATGATGCTTTTTGAATTGTTAACACTATTACCCGTCTGACTGTAGATCATGATAAAACTAAGTCAGAATGTATTGGACCATGAAAGTTTGGATGAGTTCCTGAATCAGCCAATTTTGGGCAGAATGGACAGAGTTATGGTTTTTGATCGATTGAAAATGATGGGTTTTGCTTTGTAAACACTTCAGCACAGTTGATTTTAATTTGATCCTGATCAAACTTGGTCAGAATGTTTAGGACGGTGAATTTTTTGATGAGATACTGAAATGGAATATACTGAGTTTTGGCCATTGATTAAAAACAATCTGCTGTTTGCCTTGTAAACACTTGCACCCTTCAGTATTAAAGTTCCGATGACTTCTTGACAGGCATTGATCAGACCAGAAATGTTAGGTATTACACTGAGTTAATTGAGATATAATGTAGATTTTTGCCCAGTTAATGTCGTCAGACCTTTAGTTTTCATCCAATCCTACCATTTTGATTGTGTTCTTTAACTGGCTGAATTGGACCACAATGAACAGTAGAACAATGTTTGATGTCTTGTTTGTGTTTTTTTTTAATCCAAGAGGTCCTAGTGACCAAGTGATGTAAGGTTAAAAAATATGTGATAAATTTTGCCAGTTATTCGAAGAAGGATGATTTTTTTACTCAGAATCTTGGCTTCCATATGCTGATATAATATAAAATTCATTGAAAATGGTGTTAAGCTCCATGAAGAAGTTATATACATGTTTCCAATTGATGTAGTCCAGTAACCTTATAAATCAATACTCTATAGCATTTTGTATTTGTTACAAATATCATTAGATATATCCATTATTAAACAAAACAATTAAAACTGCCATTCGGGAATGTGAAATTAAGTGAGAGAAAAAAAGTTTTATGAGATCTCCAAGTTATTCCTGTAGTTTGCTCTTCATCATCAATCACCATTTCTTTAATTGCATTACTTCTTCTTTTCAACCAATGAACTGATTTTATTGAAATTTTGTCACAATGTTCCCCACATGGTGTCTTTCATGTTTTACAGTTAGCTTCATTTTTACATCAAGTTTTTCAAGTTTTCATGCAAAATGTGTTGATTACTAAACATGAAGTCTTGGTCAATTATTGGTGATTGAGGTCCGCAGTTGCATAGTTAATGTTAATCCATCTGCGTGTAAATCAGATATGTGTATGTTTTTTTTATTATTTCTATTTACACAGACAACTAAGAAGACAAAGACTGGTCAAGTTTTGGTTCCCGACAAGAAAGATAAAGAGAGATTAATGGCTAGGTATGGCTGCTTTGATTATTATTCACAGGATTGGAGGGTAATGGGTTCGAACTTCTGCCACGGATTTGGGAGGTGCCTTTAAGAAGACACTTTATCTGCATATGCTTAGCACTGGTCATTACCACGAAGACTTCAAGCTTGATTTGTCTAAGTTATTATAACTTTGTTTCATAATCAAAGTAAAATAAATCAGTTTAAACAATTATTCACATATTCCTGGAAGTAATTAGGACACTAGATTAGTTTAAACTTAATTATTTTACATCTGTGAAATACTTTCTTACACAAGGGCATAATAAAAAAAACTTATACAATTTTAAGATTGTTTACTTTTTAGGAATGTCTAAGTTCATCATAATTATTATTGATCATTTTGCATGATTGCAAAGTGCCCTTTATTTAAGTACATGGCACAATGTGCCTTGTTTTAAAATGTTTTTTCTTCTATTGAAAATCATGTACTTGTTTAAATGAAAACCATTGATATGAATTACATCAGAATATATATATTTACAAATATTTGAATAAAAAATTATCAAAATTAAAACATTGTTATTCCACAAACTACTGATTTTGATCACAAATTTGTCACTCAACAGTATTTACCTATTAATTGAAAAATCATTGACAGTTTCATTTTGGTGATTTTTTAGACCCTATACAGGTAACTAGATTGTTCCGTGTATTTTCAGATATGCTTTTATCGACGTAGATGAAGACAAAAAGGTTTTTAAACCACCACCTCCAAAACATGTGAGTTGTTAAGTTAATTATGTTTCCTTCTACATGTGCACGGCCCAGTCAGCTCAGACGATAGCACTCCTGTCTATAAATCCAGGGGTTGTTAGTCTGAATCTCTGCCAAGCCACATTCTCTATGATGATTAATAGAATTATACAACATTGCATCTGATTGTCATTAGTTTCCAACCGCTGAAGTGGGAAAATTACCTCTTACTTGCGGAGATAGGTGTGCTTGAGTATTTCCAAGATCCCAGGAAAGAGTGGTTAGGTTGTCTGACTGTCTGTTGGTGGTATAAAAATGATACTAAATATTTATTCAATCAAATATTCTACACGGTTTATTTGAAAATGTTACTTGGATGGATTGCTTAATAATGAATGTCTATGTTTCATAAACATCTCAAGCATGTGTGATCAAAATTTTTAGAAAATTAATTTGTCTACTGTATTTTGGGTCACCCCTTGTATATTTATAATAACATTCATGATGATTATCTCTGAAGTGATTGACCTGATGCAGGCTGTCAATCAAAAAAGTAGATAATCCAATCAGCAATCGATAGTTTCCAGGGCCTCCTTTTTTACTTAGACATGTAAATGGTCTCTAGTAAACACTATATTGTATTACAATGCCACGTGGCCAGTGGGCGATGCAATAGTCATTCTCACGCCAGGTCAATTGCACAATAAACATTACTTTAGCTTTTCCTTTTACTGACTCAAACTTATGTATACAATTTATTTGCTGTGTGCAGGTGCTGGATAATGTAATTAATAAAAGGGGCATATTGGTGAGTATAAACTGAGAGTATTCGTTATATAATTATAAGGAATGAAGTTCATATCTCATGAATGTGATATAAAATTAATTCCTTAACAGATATTGTGACTCCGGAGACATTATAACAGTTTCAACAGCTTGTTTCTTATATCTCTAACCCTTCACCACTAAGGTCGTAGGTTCGAGTCATGTTCACTCCAAAATCTTTATGTGAGAATGGTTGCCATTTGCTTGCGGAAGGACAGTTGTTCTACTCAGATTCATTCTAAGGTCTTTCTCCACCAATAAAACATATATTCTCAATATATATGTGACCTTAAACCTCAATACAAAAATGAACAGCATGTGAACAAGTTGAACAATTGTTTGTAAAAATTCATAAAAAAAATACGAAATGAATTATTTTTTACCCTTCAGGAACCAAAAAAACTAGTGCGTTACCTCGACAGCCAGGTTGTGAACACTAAAGGACATAAGTTTACTGAAATCAAAAGAGACGATGAAGAAGAGATGAAAAAGACCTACATAAATCTTAAACCCGCGAGGAAGTACAGATTTCACTGATTATGATTTATATCATCTTCAAGTCTAGATGATAAATGTGGGAAAGTATTACAGTTATCCAAACAGGTCTTCAGATGACACTCGCTTCACAAGAGTTGCAATTATTTCCACACCCGGGAATTAGACAACAAAATTCTGATACACAGGACTTGCACAGATGACAACACCAGGATGGGAAGATAGACACATGACTTTAACTGCCATGAATATATTTGATATTTAGATAGAATATCACCCCTAGGAGTTACACTAAGATGTCATTCCTTGCACTGGGGAAATAGAAAACCATTTTTAACATTATTCTAATTCCCCTGGATGTGCCAGTCATCTCCCTTTGATGTAAATAACTTTTTATGTGTTTGTCTGTTCATTAGTGCATCTGTTCAAAGTAAAATATTGGTTTCCGATCAACAACTTCTGAAGGGTCTATGTATTTAATATCATTTAGCTGTATAATTATAAAATACTGGTCAACTTTTGATATTTGTCAGTTTGGTCAAATTTTACACAAGTTATGGCCCCTTTGTTACTTAATTTTAGGTAAAAAGTTGGTTTCGAATAAATACATTCTACAGGAAGTTATGCACTTTTGTTACTCAATTTTAGGCAAGAAAAGGGGTTTCTAATCGAAGAGTGGGCATTTGACGGTAATTTGTCTCATAATTAATCCAGTTTTGTTCATGACTGACACTCTTGGTGCATCGTTTGTAACTCACCTGACAGACAATTTATACGCTACACTCTTGCTTTCTTTATCGATGCCATGTAGGAATATTTTATTTAATCCAATCTTGACTGACATACCATATAGTATTTGTGTTTGTGGTGTGGAATCCTGTTATACTGGTATTCACATTGGTTACCACAGGTTTGTCTTATTTTTTGTCCTATGTGCATTCTACCTGAAAACAATGCAGTATTACTGGACCAGGGCTGCAATCCATTCAGTTAAACATTTGTTAACATTACCAGATTAATTTTTTCTGGACACTGGCTTAACCTCAAATTAGCACGTGTTGAGCGATAAATTTAGGGTACCAGGTAGCAAAGGTGATTGCTGTTTAACGTTGGTGAATGCAACCCTGTTGTCTGTATTTTTAGACTGGTTTCTAGAGTATTGCGCATGGTTTCAATGTACTGAACTGTAACCGATTTATTCAGGATGCAGGATTGAGCCCAAAGATTTGTTTCACTTTTGTTAAGATAATACATGTATAAATAAAATCAAATAGAAAATTCAGTAAAATGTAGTTTCGAGGGAGCAAAATTTTGATGGATGAAATTTGGAATTAAAAAGTTTTTCTATTTTCAGAAATTTATATCAAAACTTTGGCATGAAAACCTTCGGCTGCAAAAACATCTTGAACAATACATGAATATCCATTTCCATGTATTTAATATAAACATTCAGTCATTCATAACACTCGTAACATTCAAAAGAACACAACATTTTCAATCATATAAATCATATCTATAATTCATCAAAAAGCATAAATTAAATTAACTTCCATGTACCACAAGAGTGAATCTTGAAGGGGTGTGCCATGTAAACCTTGCTCTTACAATTTGATTCATCTCACATTAATGTTCACAAATATAGAATTAATTTCTTAATTTTGTTAATAATTCACATTATTAATTTCAATCAAGCTATACTGGCTGTTCAGTTGCAAGTTTGATCCATGGCTTGACCTGATGACCTGTAAAAAACAAAACAAAGTATTGGTTCTACACAGGAAATAAGCTTGGAAACAGTAATTGATATACATGTAAGCTCCAAATCCAAAGCTTATGTTGCAAGCAGGCTAAACTTCAACTAAACCATGACAATAGATATTAAAATGGTGTACCCATCATATACGGGAGGATCTACTGAGCTTATTAATTTTTGTTATTGTATCATGTTTTAATGATTCCATTGTACTACACCAAGTTAGAGAATCTGCACTTTATGTTAGATTAAACAATGTTGATATCAAATGGAAACTGGCACATTATCTTCAGTACCAAGTTTACACGAAATTGGCCAATCCAGATTATGCAAAATACCATGTAATGTGTGGCATGAATATTAAAAGCGGTTCCAAATATTGTCAGCTAGAATTGTGACAGAATCAAAAGATAAAAGAGTATTTATAAAATTTAATTTTTCATAACAGTTACTATTTAATTCTATTTCAGCATTTACGATAGCTGTCAAAACATTGAATAGAACATGAAGTTAGATATCTAAATTTTATTTCTTGATTATTTTTTTTTAACACAATTTTACGTTTGACATTTTAATGTTGAACATCAATTTAATGTTTGATGAATTTTATCTTTTGTACATATTCATGTTTTATATATTTTATAGTAAAATTTTAAATGTTGTATTGAAGAAATGTAAAACTTTTTTAAAAATGATTACCAATAAATGATAGTAAATTTAAGTTGATTGTATATTTTGTAATTTATTTTCCAGCTAAATAGACCTTGTTTACTCGAAAGTGAATATTATTTGATGTTTAGTAAACTGGTTACTTCACACAATTGAGTTTCTAAATTGCTACCATACCTTGTGATGGGGACATCAAATTCAACACATTTGCTTGTTAGTTTTAATTATCAAGTAGCAGTGGTTAGAAATGTGTTTAAATGCTATAGATCCGCGCAACAAAGATGAAATTTAACAGTTATTTCCATAATTATGTCTATACAGGTTATACGGCTTTGACATGTACAGCTAGGTTATCTTGTGTACTGTAAATTATTCATGCTAAATGTGGTTAAATGCGTTAACACACTGTCTTTTTTGTTTGATCATATTATAGTGAAATGAATAAAGTTTGAACATATGTGAAATTCAAAATTTTAAATTGCTTAAAATATAACATGCCTATATATACTCACCAACTCCGTATTGCCAAAATAATATCTATTTAAACATGCCAAAATAATATATGCGCCTAGGTTAGACTTAAATAAATTGCAACATTTTGTGACATTAAATGAGTCGCATGATTTTTGTTTCATTTCAATATGATCTGTTATACAAATTTGCTTGGTAAAAGTTGTTTCAGCTTAGAACGAGTCTTAATGAAATGCGAAGGTCATCAAAGAGTGTTCATTTGCTGTCCATGTTTAGAATGGGAATTTAGTTTCTGGTTTACCAATTTATATATTCATTTTGTTACGTTTTCATGGGTTTGACATACCAAACCATTTAGATTTTTTTATTAATGATAATGATATGCTTTTTATCCATTTTAAAAATAAAGACTGATAGCATTCCTTCCTGGTACTCCTTTAAAACCATAATGATTAAATGTAAAGGTAACACAAATTGTATTTAATCTGTATAAACGTTTCAATTTCATCACAGGAATTAAAATTAATAATTTAAAACAGTTCTGAATTAATATTGCATATTTTATAAGTGAAAAACGTCCGAAAAGTATGTATGGCTAGGGGGCACTGTTAACGAGAAACTGCGGTACTACTAATATATTAAAAAATGAAAGCTGTTACTTTATAGTACAAATGTACAGATATTTGATAATTTACGCCAAAAAATCAAAGTGAAATGTCTCACTACACAAGTACGCCGTTTTTTCCTACAGTACCAAGATTCTTATGCTTAAAAAAAAAGGGCCTATGTACTTTGGTTATGAAATATTTTCAAAATGGTTCATAGAAGATTTCCTGCTTCAGATGAGTAGAGCAAAGTTGGTAAAGCATATACTGCAATAAGACATCACTGGTGTGACTAAGTGACTTTTATACGATTTCAACATGTCCATGTATTTATGAGCATGTGAGGACTTCTTTTTCCAAAAATCTCAGGGTGTCACTGCACCCTCTTTAAAAAAACAACAATGTGGTCAACCTACCAGTTATTGTGCATATTTAGGTGGGTATACATTCCTGCTTTAAAACAAATACTTTCTTTAAATTCTTTTTTCACCATTGAAATCCTAGACCTTATTTTATATAGAACAGAGAACAAAATTCAACTGTGTAGTGAGACCTAAAATGAAAGCTGACACTTTATAGTACGACTGTACAGATATTTGATAACTTATGCCAGATTTAAAAAATTCCAATAGGAACACTGCAAACTACTCGTCATTAATTATCCAATTTGACTACTTTATAAAAATGTGAGACATCTTTTGATAATGTCTTTTGATTATAAACTCACTGTGTAAGACAGAATCCAAACAAAGGATGGTGCTGGAGCTGAAACAAAACCAATTAAGCAATTTTGAGTAATCAGGGAGAATAACATCATTAACTATCGGTGTTTGCCAGTCCTAAATCTCAGTTACTAGTATACAATTAATGTGTAAGTTTGGTGAAGATCCAATAAAAATGCATCTAGAGTGCACATGACCTACAAGTAATGTGAAAGGTTTATAGATGGACAATGGAAACAGAGCAATCAGAGTATATAGGCAGCCTTTGATTAAGATGAGATAAAAAAAGTGGAAAGCTTTCATTTTCTGGCGTAACATTATGTAATTATATAAAATTTGTTATACCTATAAGACAGGCCAGGTAATATGAATACTGAGAAGTGACTAAAGATTTAATTAATAAAATTAAAAAAAACAATTTTAATTAAGGAATTTTAGCACACAGTTTCCATATTGCATGTGCAAATAGGGGGAATTGTTCGGTAAGATGTAAAAGACAATCTTCAAGTCTTATTCTTAGATAGTCTTTGAATTCTTCGTCCCACTTGTTGACATGCTGTCCACTTAAGCAGTTGTCAATAGCAACAATGATATAGTAAACATTATAGAAGCTGTGTGGGTCGTGGTCCTGTTCAGTCCTGGTAACTGCGCGAAGATGTTCGGAAAACTTGTGAACCGATTCGCATAGAAGTTGTAACACAGGCTTGGTCAGATGTTGTTGTACACTGAAGTTTGACAGTAGTTTCACTTGTTTAACCTGAATCTGAATACAAAAATTCATATTAGATATTAGTAAAAGGTTACATGAAGATGTAATGATTCTAGTACTTTGTAATCATTTCTTTTGAGAAATAGATTTTTTCTGACATCCCTGAATTTTCGGTTTGTGATCTGGGTCACTGCAGAAGCGAAGATACAGCCATATGAGTTGACCTTTGACTCCAGCAGTGACTTTGACCTTAGGATGGTAAAGTAGTTCACTTCACACCGTCTGCATGTGCTGAAATTCTTGCCTAATATTTATAAAATCATACCATTTATTGCAAAATAACAGCTAGGAAGGAAGTGAGTATTGACCTTTGATTCCAGCAGTGACCTTGACCTGAAGATGGTGAGTTGTACGTTACACCATCTGCATGTGCTTAATATGTTCTGACAAACATTTTTCAATGATACCATCCACTGCAAAGTTACAGCATGGAAGGGAAAAAATTGCCATATGAGCATTTGACCTTGGATTCAAGTGGTGGCCTTGACCTTAGGATAGTGAGAGTAGTTCTCTACACACCATCTGCATGAGCTGAACAGTTCTGCGTAAAATTTCTGAAATCATACCATCCACTGCAAAGTTACAACATGGATGGGAAAATATAGTCTGATATAACATTTAATTGCCACAGCGTCCTCGAGCTTCAGATTGTGTGAATTGTTGGTGTCTTTTTATGCTGATCATGCTTCCTAGTATTTGTAAAATCAGACCATCCATTGCAGAGTTACAACTCAGAAGAGAAAATATGGCCATTGATTCTGCAGAAACCATGATATTAGGATGGTGGCAGTTGTTTGCGACACATCAACATTATTATGATGAACATATTTTTTTACCTTAAATGGTTTCAAATTGGAAATCACGGCAGAGGTTACAGCCAGAAACCAAAGGGAAAGTTGTATGAATGTAACGTACAGACAACTCTAATTCGATATGCCCCCTCTTCCACATTCTGTGATGGAGCATAATAATTAATGGAGGGAAGTCAAAAATAAACAGCCACATTCTACGGTCATTGTTGAAATAGCTGCATAAATATGACAGCTACATAAAAACAACCTGGTTTGTGTATCACACTGGTTATTTTATGGACAAATTAAACAATTTATACATTTTTAATTTTAAATCTTGTCAGTACATTAGTTAAACTGACGTATTATTCAAGCCAGTGTTACTTTAAGCATTAGACTTATTATAGCAATGATAATGGTGTTAAACACCATTTTCAGAACATAACAAGTTGTATGTATAGATTCCAGTTTTCTTGCTGGATAAAAATCTCAGAATTAAACTAAATAATACCACCATCCTTTCACAAGTAACTGGCAAAATTTCTTATCATATTTAGCTCTACTGGCCAAAAGCCAGCAGTCAGTAGGGTGTATGTCATGGTAAATTGTCCGTGGTCCGTCCGTTAACATTTTTCTTGTAGATGCAATAGCACCTTCATTTTTCAAACTTTTGGAACTTAATTTAACTTGCACAGCAGTTATATAACCATAATAACATCAGTTATATAACCACAAAATCTCAGACAAGCTCTTGAACCAGTGTGATTTGACCACAAATGCTCTTGCCACAGGGCTTATAAACACATTTTAAGCGAAACTTTAAAAACATTTTCTCTGAAATATCAAGGCCTAGACCTTAGATATTTTACATGTAGCATTGCATGGAGGTCCCCTTAAAGGTGTGTCGAGGTCCGATCCCTGGGGTCAAATCTGAGGCTGCCACAGGAATCACTGTTAACATAGAGTTATACAGGGAAAAAGATTGTAGACATGATAGCACCTTCATTTTTCATTAAATCCTAACCAAACTTTCAAAGCAGTTTTATATAACTACAATATCTTGGACATGTTCTTAATCCAGCATGATTTGACCACAAATGCCCCTGCTACAGTGCTTATACGCACATCTTAAGCGAAACTTTAAAAAACATTTTCTCTGAAATATCAAGGCCTAGACCTTAGATATTTTACATGTAGCATTGCATGGAGGTCCCCTTAAAGGTGTGTCGAGGTCCGATCCCTGGGGTCAAATCTGAGGCTGCCACAGAAATCACTGTTAACATAGAGTTATACAGGGAAAAAGATTGTAGACATGATAGCACCTTCATTTTTCATTAAATCCTAACCAAACTTTCAAAGCAGTTTTATATAACTACAATATCTTGGACATGTTCTTAATCCAGCATGATTTGACCACAAATGCCCCTGCTACAGTGCTTATAAGCACATCTTAAGCGAAACTTTAAAAAACATTTTCTCTGAAATATCAAGGCCTAGACCTTAGATATTTTACATGTAGCATTGCATGGAGGTCCCCTTAAAGGTGTGTCGAGGTCCGATCCCTGGGGTCAAATCTGAGGCTGCCACAGGAATCACTGTTAACATAGAGTTATACAGGGAAAAAGATTGTAGACATGATAGCACCTTCATTTTTCATTAAATCCTAACCAAACTTTCAAAGCAGTTTTATATAACTACAATATCTTGGACATGTTCTTAATCCAGCATGATTTGACCACAAATGCCCCTGCTACAGTGCTTATAAGCACATCTTAAGCGAAACTTTAAAAAACATTTTCTCTGAAAGTTCAAGGTCTAGACCTTAGATATTTCATGTGTAGCATTGCATGGTAGTCTCGTAAAATATTTGTTGAAGAGGAACTTACAAAAATATTTCCTCTGAAATGTTCATCTGTCCATTTGTTGCCAGTAGACCATTTCAGGCCCTCCTGGGCTTCTTGTTTATACTTAGCAGAGCTCGAGCCCTCAGCGATGATATCATGAGGTAAGTAATCTGGAGAAAAGGCCTTAAGCCACTTGGCTACGGAGAATCTTAAGTTGATAATAATAAACTTACATCTTTGCTCAGGGACTGGTGTAACATTATCTCAGTAATAATCTGCTGGCAGATTGTGCACACTTTCTCCACAAACATGGCCCTTGTTTGATTATTCGCCTTATCCATTAGGATTCCAATATACTCTGTACATTGCATCTGTATTCTCCAGGAGTAGTCATTTTTTCCAAGATGCATTTGAAGTAATTCCAGACTGTGTAATACACTTTTTACAGCCAAATTGTCCAGACTTGCCAGTTCATCAGTATTCGTACCTGATGCAGTCTGAAGGGAGATCATGTGATGTAGGAAGGCAGTTTGTGTTGCAAATTTATCCTGGTTTGTTCCCATTTCAGATGAAGCTTGGTAAGATGCAGGTGGTGTTGGAAATATAGACTGACTACTCGATGGCATTGAAACTGAATCGAAAGGAAAACATAAAATAACATGCAATAAATTGAGACAATTGTTGCATTTTTACTTTTTAATGAAATATAGTTGATAAAACATACAAAAATGTATTCCCTTCTTAGCGAAAGCTGGAATATCAATTAGGCATTGTTCTTCTGTTTGTTTGTCCTTTCATTTGTCAGAACATTTTGTGACCTCAACTTAAATCAAACATTACAGAAACATGTGTACACATGCAGTATTAAAGGTTTAAATGAATATTTCCTCCCATTTGTAGAATTTTGTTGTTATTCCATTAGTGTTTAGTGCATTTACAGTTAATTTAGATTTCGTTTGCTTTGACTGTTCATTACAGCACAGCTGACCACATACATTTAGTATTATTTTTGTACATTACCAAGGATGTATCTAAAAGGATACGGTATTGCATCTCCTGACCAAATGTTGATAAATAACATGTGAAGGAATAATTGTTTGGCAAATCAAACATTCAGAATTCACAGACAATTACATACTGATTTTGTAATTAGGAAAAAACAAAACAATTTTAAACATAACTTGCTGGAAATGGTCTCGACTTAGTAAGAACTTTGATTTGTATTCCTAAGATGACTGGAAGGCAAGATAATTGAAAAAGAGATTTTGCACAAGAGATTTCGCTTGAATATGTGAGCATTGACAAAATATCAATCAGTTGCATTTCTTTCTCTTTATAATTGCTTGAAACTACTGAAGAATCTAATCATACATAAATGACAATAAACACACCATCATGTATAACTTGTTGATGAGGCTGTAGAGCTAGCTGTTGTTTGAGGTACAAAATCTCCGCCTGTGCTTCATCATGTTTGTGTTTCCATTGCAGTTGATTGGCCTTGAAGCTGTCACACAGTTGCTGGACGTAATCCCGACCACTAACCCCAGCAGGTTTATTGCGAAGACATGCCAGGGCAACTGCAATCTTCATCCTCTGTATCACGCTGTCAGACACAGCTGTCAAAAGTTAAAATTACATGTAATAGCCGGCTAGCTCAATCATGTTAACTGGTAATAATCATGATAATTATTAAAATTCCAATTTAACTAAATATTAAAAAGACACATGTAAATGTTCTACATCCCGTCCTATCCATCCATTTAAATCCTAACTGTCCTTCAAAATAATATCCCAGCCCATCTTAATCCTTACAGAGGGTTAAGTTAACAAGTAAAAAGCAGCATGTATATGGCATGCATTTGAACATGGGACTTTATCATGTCAATGCGTTCATTTCTGTTGATAAACTGCCTAACTGATAAACATAGGTTTATCACATTAATGCAAGTTTATCAGGCAAATGACATCATTATGTATAATTATATACATTTTGACCTAGATGGAACTACTTCAAACCATACTTTTAACTGATTTTCAATTTCATAAAAGTGACAAAAAAGAAATATTGACATGATAAAGAAAATGCCATGTCAGTGTCTAATATTATCAACTTCATCAGGTTCAGCACGAAAAAAAGCAAGGACCCAGCACAGCCTCTTTTTGTTCTCTAAGCCTCAACTGACAATGTTGATAATGTTAGACACTAACATGGTATTCTCTGTCTATCATATCATTATGTATTATTCTACATGATAAAGTGGGGGTATGATAAACTTTTGCTTTATCAGTAGGGAAGGTTTATTTTGCAGCAACACACAAATTGATTACATCATTGTTTTTTGCGATGTTCACACATCACATATGTTTGTTTGCTAAAATCAGATGTTGATTCTTTTAATAGAAATAATTAAACTATGATACATAATGACATGATAAATTAAGGCCAAGACTTGTGCTTATTTTTTTTTCTCTACCTCACATGAAAATTTTAGGCTATCAGGCACTAACACAGTATTACGATTTTTAAAAAAAAAGAACAAAACAAGACCAGCTGGCAGTCTTGCAAGATAATCATGTGGGAGGAGCAAAAAGGAGATGTTTAAAAAAATGATATACATGTGTCGCCGTGTCTGCTTTTACCGTTAATACACACATGGGAGAGAAAAAAATTAAAATATTATATTCATGCAAGAGTTATCTAACTCGGTTAATGTGGTGGGTTTAATGACTAAGAAATATTGTAGGAAGTAATGTGTGAAGTTTCGATCAAATACATTAAGCGATTTTTGAGATATGAACTTGATGGTAGTTGCACTCAAAACTTTAACCAGCATTTCTAAGTAAAAAAACCAAAGCAAAAAAATATATATATTTCTAAGTAAAACACATTTAAAAAAAAAAAATTAAAAAAAAATAAAAAAAATAAAAAAAAATAAAAATGAATGATCTTTTTTAAAATAAATTGAAAAAAAAGAAAAGTACTCAGCATCTGCATAATATAATGCAGGGTGTTAGTTGTAACTATGATCCAAGTATTAGTGTTCTAGCACTAGTACTTATTGAGAAATAGTGTAAAAATGAAAACTTAACGTTCATGTTAAATGCAAGTCAGCATCAAACAATGTCAATGGACCATGAAATGTAGGTCACACTCAACATCTGCAGTATATAATGTGATGCAGGGTGTTAGTTGTAACTATGATCCAAGTATGAGTGTCCTAGCACTTGTACTTCTTGAGAAATAGTGTAAAAAATGAAACTTAACGTTGAAGGTAAATGCAAAATTCAGCATCAAACAATGTCAATGGACCATGAAATGTAGGTCACACTCAGCATCTGCAGTATATAATGTGATGCAGGGTGTTAGTTGTAACTATGATCCAAGTATGAGTGTCCTAGCACTTGTACTTGTTGAGAAATAGTGTAAAAAACGAAAACTTAACGTTGGAGGTAAATGCAAAATTCAGCATCAAACAATGTCAATAAACCATGAAATGTAGGTCACACTCAGCATCTGCAGTATATAATGTAATGCAGGGTGTTAGTTGTAACTACGATCTAAGTATGAGTGTCCTAGCACTTGTACTTGTTGAGAAATAGTATAAAAAACGAAAACTTAACGGTGGAGCTAAGTATAAATGTTTGACGCCGCCGTCGCCGATGGAAAAGCAACACCTTAATCTCGTCTATCCTTCGTCGCAGCAAGATAAAAATTGTTATATATACAAGTACTTATCTATTAGAATGAGTGATATCACCTATTCGAATAAATGATATAACATATTCGAATGAGTGACATCACTTATTCGAATGATTGATATCACCTATCCGAACAAGTGATATCGAGGGCTCAGCGCAACACTATTGTAACTCCGTTTTTTCCAAAAATCATTTTTTTGCATAAATTACTGTAGTTTTACAATGTGCATCTTGTGTTAAAATTTGGTCCTGATATTTTAAATAACTTTGAAGATATTCACTTTTGGTGAAAATATTGTATCTCAAATACACTAATTCTTTAGCGCAAAACTATTGTAACTTGAGTTACAATAGTTTTGCACCAAATAATATCTTGGAGACCTTTGTTTATATTGGTGCAAAACTATTGTAACTTGAATTTAGATTTTATTAAACCCAGTTATCTTGTATAACCACACTTTTATTTAGTCCAAGAATATTGCAATACATTAGTTTCAAATGATAGTTCAGAAAAATCTAGCAAGATTTTGAAGAAATACAGGTATAGAGACTTTTTTTTTTTTTTTTTTTTTTTTTTTACTCATCTTTGAAAACATTTTAATTTGATAATAAAGTAATTTAGTCAGATGAGTATGTTAAATGTTTTATTGATTTGGACATTAGTGACAATGAAATCGATGATTAATAATTAATTGTGCTATAAAAGAGCCATAAAAATCTGATTATTAAAATTTGCAGTGAATTGTTTGGTTTGCATTTTTTTATAATAAAAAGGCCGTCCAATCGAACAATATTACTCAACATACTTTTAATGTATACCAATTATAACTTTACTTAATTAACCAAGATATCCCTTTTGAAAACTTCCAAAATGAGATATTATTCTAATTACCTGGTACACTCAGTATTATTCTTTTTAATATATCAGTACTAGAAGTCAACACTGTATCTAATTATTTTAAAATGGCTGTTAAAGAACCAAAACAATATATTTTAGATATCAATAAACTTTGGTTTCTCAGAATTAATTTGATGTGTGTAGAGGGTACAGCTGGTACTGTGGTTGGTATTGTGGGTGTAGAAGGTACAGCTGGTAGTATAGGGGGTATAATGGTTGTAGAGGGTATATCTGGTACTATAGTTGGTAGTGTGGTTGAATAAGGTATATCTGTTAGTGTAGTGAGTATGGTGGATGTACATCTGGTACTATAGTTGGTTGTGTGGGTGTAGAGGTACATCTGGTACTATAGTTGGTTGTGTTGGTGAAGAGGGTACCTCTTGTAGTGTAGTGGGTATGGTGGATGTACATCTGGTACTATAGTTGGTTGTGTGGGTGTAGAGGGTACATCTGGTAGTGTAGAGGGTATGTAGGATGTAGAAGGTACATCTGGTACAATAGTTGGTTGTGTGGGTGTAAATGGTACATCTGGTACTGTAGTTGGTATTGTGGATGTAGAGGATACAGCTGGTAGTGTAGTGGGTATGGTGGGTGTAGAGGGTACAGCTGGTAATGTAGTTGGTATGGTGGGTGTTGAGGGTACAGCTGGTACTATAGTTAGTAGTGTGGATGTAGAGGGTACATCTGGTACTATAGTTGGTAGTGTGGGTGTAGAGGGTACATCATGTAGTGTAGTGGGTATGGTAGATGAACATCTGGTACTATAGTTGGTTGTGTTGGTGTGGAGGGTACATCTGGTAGTGTAGAGGCTATGGTGGATGTAGAGGATACATCTGGTACTATAGTTGGTTGTGTGGGTGTAGACATTACATCTGGTACTGTAGTTGGTACTGTGGATGTAGATGATACAGCTGGTAGTGTAGTGGGTATAGTGGGTGTAGACATTACAGCTGGTAGTGTAGTCGATATATAGGGTGTAGAGGGTACAGCTGGTAATGTAGTTGATATTGTTGGTGTAGAGGGTACAGCTGGTAGCAATGTTTGTGTTGTGAGTGTAGAAGGTACAGCTGGTAGTGCAGTTGGTATGGTGGGTGTAGAGGGTATGGCTCTTAGCATAGATGATATAGTGGGTGTGGATGGTACAACTGGAAGCATAGTTGGTATAGTGGGTGTTGAGGGTACAACTTGAAGCATAGTTGCTATGGTGGGTGTTGAGGGTACAGCTGGTAGCGTAGTTAGTATGGTGGGTGTTGAGGGTACAGCTGGTAGTGTAGTTGGTATGGTGGGTGTAGAGGGTATGGCTTGTAGCATAGATGATATAGTGGGTGTGGATGGTACAACTGGAAGCATAATTGGTATGGTGGGTGTTGAGGGTACAACTTGAAGCATAGTTGGTATGGTGGGTGTTGAAGGTACAGCTGGTAGTGTAGTTATTATGGTGGATGTTGAGGGTACAGCTAGTAGTGTAGTTGGTATGGTGGGTGAAGAGAGTACAGCTGGTAGTGTAGATGGTATCGTAGTCGTAGACAGTACAGCTGGTAGTATAGCTGATATGGTGGGTGTAGACGATAGGGAACAGCTGGTAGTGTAGTTGGTAATGTGAGTATAAAGGGAACAGCTGGTAGGGTAGATGGTAATGTGAGTATGGAGGGTATAGTTGGTAGTGTAGTTGGTAATGTGAGTATAAAGGGTACAGCTGGTAGTGTAGATGGTAATGTGAGTATGGAGGGTATAGTTGGTAGTGTAGTTGGTAATGTGAGTATAAAGGGAACAGCTGGTAGTGTAGTTGATATTGTGAGTATGGAGGGTATAGTTGGTAGTGTAGTTGGTAATATGAGTATAAAGGGTACAGCTGGTAGTGTAGTTGGTAATGTTAGTATGAAGGGTACAGCTGGTAGTGTAGTTGGTATTGTGAGTATGGAGGGTATAGCTGGTAGTGTAGTTTGTATTCTTGGTGTGGAGGGTACAGCTGGTTGTGTAGTTGGTAATGCGAATATAAAGTGTACAGCTGGTAGTGTAGTTGGTATGGTGGGTATTGATATTAAAGCTAGTAGTTTAGTTGGTATGTAGGCTGTATAGGGTACAGCTGGTAGTATAGTTGGTATTATGGGTGTAAAGGGAACAATGGGTGATTAAGATGGTTGATATGGTATAGTGGATGTAGTTAGTACAGCAAGTAGTTATATGGATGCAGAGTGGACATTGAGTAGTGGTGTTGCAGTTGGTATAATGAATGTAATGGTTGCAATGGGTAGTGATGTTGATATTTAGGGGGTTGTGAGTAGTGAAATAAGTAAAGAATTATAGAGGATGTAGAAGGAACAGTGAAGAGTTGCGATGGTATGGTGGATGTAGTGTCCATGAAACAGACGGTAGCAATGTTGGTATGATGCAGTGGGTAAAGTGGGTAGTGATGTTGATATAATGTGGATTGTGAGTAACGAAGTTGGTATGTGGATGTTTAGGGCACAGTGGGTAGTGATGTTGGTATTGTTGATGTAAAAGGTACAGTATGTAGTTGAGTCTGAATGGCGGGTGTAGAGGGTACAGTAAGTAATGAGGTTCTGGTTGGTATTATAGATAATGGTTGGTAGAGAGAATACATTACCTATATACTGAAGTAATGTAGAGGGAACATTGGAGTTCATAAAGTGAATGTAGATGTACAGTGGATAATGGTACTGGATTGGTGGGTGTAATGGTTCAGTGGTTAATTAGGTCAGTATGATGGATGTAGTGGATGCAATGGGAAGTGGGGTTGGTATGGTGGATGTTGAAGGTACAGTGGATAGTTAAGTTGGTGTGGCGATGGAGTGGATACATGCAAAGGATCAGTGTCTTATGGATTTGGTTTGGACGATGTTGAGGATGTAGTTGAAAATGGTGCTAGTATACTAGATGTAGAATGTAAAGTTGATGATGTTTGTATGGTGGTTGTATAGGGTACAGTGGGTATAATGATGTTAGTTTGTGGGTGTAAAGGGTACAGTACCATGGTGGTGGAGTTGGTACATGTATGAAGACTAAAAGGTGTTATTAATTTGGTATGATGGATTTTGAAGGTGCAGTTGGAATTGGAGTCAGTATGACAAATGTAGATGGTACAGTTGTTAGTGATGTTGGTATAGTCGGCCCATGGGGCACAGTACCCACTTACTGCTTGTTTAAATTTAAACGATAACTTTTTCCAAATTTTGAACTGAATAAAACACAGGTTTATTTTTTGTCTATTTGTCTGTCTATAAATGAGGTTTTAACCAAAACAATCATGTAGTATGCAATTTGATCTCAACTGCCTATTGCACCCTAGGTAAAAATTCACCAATATTTTTTATAAGACTGAAAACAACAGTTTTATTATCTTGTTTGATATTTACTGGTTATTAATATCAAAATGTTGCATCCTTAAACATGACAGTTAGTTACTATTATGTTGTGGTCCAGATAGTATCTGCATACTATATAAATTTACACAATTTAAATACTAATTTGGAAATATAATTTTATATATTTACTTATATTAACATAATTTAATACTTTCATAACTGAAATATTATGCTTTATAATGTTAATGACATAGGTTAATTGTTTGTTAACATGAGAACTATCAAAATTATTGTATTTATAGGCTAAAACATAAATAATACAACTTTATATACTTTTGTATATGTTTTTCTTTGTTTCCAATACTTCTTATATGTTTGTGTTAAACTTTAATAGAATTAAAATTGATTTTGGATTAATAACAACATAATTTTAAACAGTTTTATATTGAGTTACAATATTTTTAAACTTAGAAATTAATTATTTATCTCGTAAAACTTGGTGCAAAACTATTGTAACTTGAGTTACAATAGTTTTGCACCAAATATAAATTCAGTTTTATTGAATTTTCAACGCAACACTATTGTAACTCAAACTTTTACAAATAAATCAAGTAATACTAAAGCTTTAATTGATAACACTTGTTTATAATGAAAGTAATGCAGTTTTCATTTGAATTTTGAAAACTATTTGCAAAAATATCTAAAGACGAATATAAAAAACAGTTTTTTCCTTCTCCTGAACAATTTGCAAAAACCTAGTTACAATAGTTTTGCGCCAAGCCCTCGATATCGCCTATTCGAATAATGGAATGATATTACTTATCTGGTTGCGTGATAAAAATATCACTTGCTAATATGGTTTAAATGCAAAATGGCATCTTAAGACAACATCGTTCAGCACATGGGAGTTGTTGGTTCAGATCACACTGAAGTTGCTGATTCTAATTTGTAACTTTTGGGAACTGTTTTAATTAATTTTACATGATTGTGGAACAAGTTCTCACAACTTATACATATCATGTTTGAAATCTTTCTGGGTCAAACCAATACTAAGCATATGTGGATACTGTGCGTTTCTCAAGGACACCACAAACACGAGACTCCTGCCCTCTCTAGGTTGATGCTCTATCACTAGACCATGGGCTCCAGTCCTGTTACACAGCTAACAGCAATACTGAACTGCTTATGAGTGAGAGACTGTTCCAGGGGTATACAACTGTTGAAAAGCAGACATTTGTTGCTGTGATTAATCTAAAGCACCAATGATTGTTATGTTGGAGCGTTTTCATTATGGGGTCCAATAACCTTAAATGGGAATAGCGACTTTAAGTGATCTGTGCCTCTTTTGTTGTATATAAGCTTATTTTACATTACCACTGGTTTCCAATATATCTGGGTAAAGCCCGCAGAAGAGTTACAGGTTTTTGGGGATAGTGCAGAATACAGATAGGAACTGTCATAAATTTTCTCTGGTATTGTAGCATGTTCGGTGTATTATAACACCATCAGATGGGTTCTCAAATTAAAGTCCCCTCTGAGCGACTGTTACTATTTGTAGTTGACCAACACAGGGAATCAAACTCACATCTCTGATTCTGGATGACAGGGTTTGACCATGCCCTACCACTAAAGTTTTAACCAATGATTCCCCACCCTCGCCATGCTTTTTTCTGCGCCTTATGGTTTTTTTTCTGATTGAAGGATACAGTTTACAGTTGTTGCGCAGGAAGTATATGTTTACACAAGTTACCTCATAATCTGGTCAACCATACAGTTTACAGTCTTGACTCCTGACCTGTATTTGGAAGAAAAGTTCCATGATACTTATTCTTATTTATTTTTTACTGTTCTGTAAAATTAAAGCTATTTTCTTACCTGTGTCTCCAACTGCTCTAACTGTCTGTATGTTAGACTGAGCCATTCAGAGAAAATATATATAGGCCTACAGTATTATAAAAAAATGTTGACAATGCGTTTGGACGAATTTTGTCTAGCGCGAATATTTAAAAAATAACATGCTTTTCGTTTTTAACATCATTTAAAACCTCGTATCGTTTTCAAAGTTATAGTCTAAATAACTCTAATTTAAATGACGCTATTTTAACCCGAAGCATGACTTCCAAGTTTTGAAAGGGGATCGTCTACAACAGTTTTTCTCAACTGGTGTGGAAAATACGGAATTCTATTTTTCACAGACACCGAGATTTCTCGAGCGCGCGGTAAGTTTGACAGGAGATAAACAAACTACATGCAACAAAACTGTATGCTATGCAGTTGTTTCATTGGTAAGCGTATTGCCATATTAAAGAATGCAATCAAAGTATGTAGCAGTTCAAACGTTCACAACTGTTGACATGTTCGCTATTCTTCGCGTATCTGAAGCGTCCTGTGTCTGTCCGCGTGAGGTTGAATTCTCATAGATTCGTTCCCTCTCATTGATTTGGCCCCTAAGACAATTTAAAAAATAAAATAATTATTAAAGGCATGTACTTGTATAGAAGGATAGGAAACTTGCATCGCCTGACTAAATGTTGATGAAACAGCACACGAAGGATTCATAATTTGCAAATTAATATAAGTCACAGGCAACTGATTTCTTGCACATAAACTAAGTTGTATGTAAAGGTTGCAATGGACAGAACAGTACACCTTCATAGACCAACTAGACAATCCAGAACATCTCAACATCATACCTTCACGGTACCATATACCAGCACCACACATAGACAACAGTCATTCTTCCCCCGTACTATCAGAGACTGGAACAAACTGCCACCAGATATAACGTCAGTCAGTTTGGTTGATGCTTTCAAAGCTCAATTAGCCAACAACTCTATCTAACTTCTTCTTATGCTTTTAACATTCACTGTATATACTTCCACTTTTAATTTCTTATTTCCTCTTCATGCACAATCCCTGGCAGAATACTCAGACAGTTGAATGTGGCCAGTATAGGAAGAAGAAGAATCTTCGATGTTTAAACATATTTCGATCACGCAAAATGCTCTTGACTGAAAGATATTGAGGTTTGATGGAAAATTTATCATAATTTGTTGTTATTTTAGCTGCCTATACAAATTTTGTAATCACATGTACTTCAACAATTTAATGGTATTGTTTTGGTGACAATTACATTCTGCAGTGTAAGAATTTTGATCTGTATTCCTGAGATGAATGGAAGTTAAGATAATAAAAAATGAGATATTGCGAAATTTTGTGTGAATACAAGAGCATTCACACAATCTCAATCAGTTGTCTTTCCTTCTCTATATTCTTCTTTGTTAAATCGATAAAAAGCATCTCATTATCATTAATAAATAAAATCTGAATGGTTTGATATGTCAAATCCACCAAAACGCGACAAAATCAATATCTAAATTGAAGTGGTAAACTTGAAACAAAATCACCATTCTAAATATAGACAGCACTTATATACTGATTGATGACCTTCGAATTGTCATTCAGACTATTTCTAAGATGAAACAATTTTTACTACGTGTAACCTGTGTATTGGATCGAATTGAAATCAAAATGAAATTACGTCTACTCATATAATAGGTCACAAAATATGTTGCCATTTTAAGCGGGAAATTTATTTTTGTCTAACCTAGGAGCGTAGCCCATGTATTCTAACCTTTTCAATCTATTATTTTGGCATGTTTAAATAGATATCCTTTTGGCAATACAGGTTCAGTGTATGATATATTGGAAAAAATGTATTAAACCAATTTTAAAGTTTGAAAAATCCTGATAAATTCCTTTTAAAAGATATATTTTTGCCGTGCTCTTACCTACTCACTCAAAATTGACGTTAGCCAGATTTTTTTAAAGCGTTTAATTTTGTTTTTCATGATTATGTCCATTTTCAGCTCTACTGGCCAAAGGGCAAGGGTTTATACGATGGCAAGTTGTTCGTCATTTGTTGTCTGTTAGTAGCACTTTCTCTGAAACCACTAGGCCAATTAATCTCAAACTTCACATGGATGTTTATATTGCATAGGAGACTATACAGAAGTTTTTTTTTTCGATCTGAAATTCAAGATGGCCACCATTAATAAAATAGTCTAAAACTTAAAAAAATTTTCTTCTCGTGAACTGCCCAACAGATTTTGAAAATGTTTATGTAGCAATGATAACCAACTATAGTTTTGTTAGATTTGTTTAAATGGTGTCCCTGGGGTTAAAAATGACCCCGCCCCGAGGGTTCAATTAGGGGACACATGTCATTATTATAAACATTAATTTTTTTTTTTTTAAAAAAAGGAACTGATTTTGCGTATATTTTCACAGAAGCATTGTTTGGTGAAGGAGGTTCAGATTTGTAAAAATGAATGGGTTCCAACGTCTTAAGGGGTCAGGAGGGGCCCCAAAAGGGTAGAAATTGGGAATTACAAAAATCGTTTTCTTAAGAACTGATAAGTCAGATTTGTTCATATTTGGCATAAATTATCCCAATGTGTAGGGGTTTGATTGCAGATAAGAATTTAGGGGCTAATGTTTATAGGGGCCCTGTAAGGGGGCTTAGAATTTTACATAGGGATACTATGGGAAACAGAAAATTTTCATTTTTTCATCTATTTAGGCAAAATTATTATTCAATTTGAGTTCTGAAGTATTATCTAGTTATAGGAAATAAAATTTGGTTCAATAAGGAGTATTGACTTACCATAATGGGTCAGGGTGGGTAAAAAAATGGTTAAAATAGAAAATGTTCGAAGATCTTCTCAACAACCGGTTAGTCAAATTGTTCATATTTGATATAGATTATCTCAATGATTATGGGTTTAAAGTTTGTACAAATCAAGGGTCTTGTATTAATAGTGGTCCTGTAAGGGGGCTTTGAGTTTTATATAGGAATACTATTGGAAAACAAAAAATTCTCTTTTTTTTTCATTCACTTATGACTTTTTTTTATTAAGTTTGAGTTTTGAAGCATCTTCTGGTCATAACAAATAAGATTTTGTTTGATACAAAGGATTGACATTCTAAAAGGGGCCAGGTGGGGTCACAAAATGGTTAAAATTGAACAGTGTCGTAAATCTTATTCACAACAACTGGTCAGTCAAATTTGTTCATATTTGATATAAATTATCCCTATGATTACAGTTTTAAGTTTGTACAAATCAAGGGGCACTGGGATGTATAGAGGCCCTGTAAGAGGTATTTGAGTTTAACATAGGAATACTATGGGAAAAATGGAAAATTCTCATTTTCCCTTCCATTTATGTAAATATGTTGTTCAATTTGAGATCTAAAGCATTGTCTAGTAACAATAAATTTGATTTTTTGGTAAACTTTTGGGGCCCTGTAATGTGACTTTTACATAGAAATATTATAGGGAAAACTGATTTTTTTCATTTTCACATCCATGTGTACAAAAAAACTTCTTTTTAAAATCTAAAGCATTTCTGCTCATAACAAATACAAGAGAGTGGATGACTGAAGTTCTGACAAATCAAGAGGCTGGGTTGTATAAGGGTTCTGTACGGGGACTATATTTGTTTTACAGATGAATGGTATGGGAATTTAAAGTATTTCCTTTTCATAGCAATTAAGTTTTTGTTCAGTATAGGTGTGGTGGGGGTATTTATTCATAAGTTGTTAAGAGGACCCCAAAAGAGGGTAAATATTGTGATATTTCAAAAAGTGCTATAGCCACTATGAATCCTCAGGCCCAAGAGGGCGTCTTGTTCTTTAAAATGACTATGAAAAATCAAAATTTGGCAAAGAAAACAATAAAATTAGCTACCTACCTACCCACATGAAAAATATTGGGTCGGAGCACAGCAAACATTTTTTTATGGATGGCCTGAGTAATTTATAAAATACAGTGTATGACTGAGAATTTATTGTTGTTGAAATTATGTTATTTTTTATTGTTCAAAATGTGCAAAATTAATTTTAAATAGTGAAAACATCTAAAAAAAACATTTAATACACAGGGGAATATCCTAAATTTTTGTCAGACAGTATATTATCAGCCCTGGACTTCCCGTTGCGGATATTTTAAGCAACCAATCAGAGGGAACGAATCAATAAGAAAGTGTTTTCATGATTTCGATGGTCAATGCTGGTTCAAAATGTAATAATTTCTGGAATATCAATTTTTTTATTTTTTTTTTATTGTTTGTATGTGTAACACTTAGATTTCTGTATTTAAATCCGATGTGCAATGCGTGAATCTCACACCTTAGGGGCACGAATCAATGGAACAACAGCATATAGTCAAACCCCTCTCTAGGACATAAACTTTGATGTGCTTCAATTGACAATGAAGAAAAGAATAAAAGCATAAAAGAGATAATATACAAGTTGTAATGCATTTTAAAGCAAGTTAAAAACAGGACAGGTTTCTAGGGATACATGTTTAACCTGGCACACTGCCTGTCTGAACTGATCTAGCACAAAAGACAATATTTCCATCAAGCAAGTTCCAATTTTCATCCAAATTGTGTTCATGGGTCTCGCTTTTTACCGACAAGAAGTGTCAATACCGACAAGAAGTGTCAATACCGACAAGAAGCTTTATTTATGTCATTTGTCTTTGCATGTTTCAGTGATACATCATTTCAGATGCATAATGAATACATTTGTAAATAATAAATTGCATTATATCTGAAATGGATATCAATACTGTCAAAAACAACTGTCCTATGCGTTTACTGTTATGGTTATAAAATGTGTATTAAATACACTTACGCATGTATTTAAACATGTTTATTTGTTATGATGTGCATCTGCATTGTTTATCATTTATCATACAATATACAATGTATATGTTAATTCTATTTTATTTAGCTATGCATTGTTTTTACAGAAAAAATCGTACTTCCTCAAGTAACTGATAACCTTTCAACTTGAATCAATGGGGAGAGACATATTTATAATCAGATGCAATGTCAGAGATTAAATCCTCATGGAGAATGTGACTAGACAGGGATTCAAACTCATAACCCCAGGATTGATAGTCAGAAACACTATTGACTGAGCCAATCGGGTCGGCCCAGACATAAAAAAACAACTTTTACTGTATTTATGGTATTTGTGTCTTTGTCTATTACTGTGTTATTCTTTGAGAGATTTTGAAATAGCTAGGCACAAAACAATCACCATGACATGACGATGTCATGTTTAGTGCACTTTATTTTCAGAATACCATTTTTAAGAGATTTTACTCATTTTCAGTTGGTTTAGATGATTCTGAATACAGAAAAGGGTTTGTGATGTGTTATTTAGTCTTATATTTATATATTTTCCAGATTAAGACATAAACAATGACATCAGTTAAGTCAGATCCCCATGATGACCTATATGACTCAATGATCTCTCTGTTTGAACAAGTAGACAATATTTCCAGGAATTTTGAAGAGTCATTAAATACCGATGGCATTGATGACAGTGATAAAACAACAATCCAGAACAAAATCTCTAAAAAAAATAAAGCTGATAAAAATGAAGATCAGAATGATAAACATGAGAAAGCAATAAACATTGAAAACAACATTGTGAGAAATATTTTGAACAAAGGTTTTGGTAAAGATAATGAGAAAAGTGACACAGAAGGCAATACATGTGATATGAACAATATTAAACAGAGTTTTGTAATTATTGACGAATATTACATTGGATCATCTCCAGATATCTCTATACATGAACCTGACATAATTGGTGACGCTGAACATCCCTTGACTTCTCTAACTTCAGGTGAATCAATACACAAAAGACTGCATACAGCTTATGAAATGGACAACATTACTGGACATACTTCTGATTCTAGTGACAATGACTTACTGGTTGAGATGAAAACACTGGACTCTATTGATTTTGATGATTTAAAAGGCAGTTCAAAACTAAAAGGCACATATTGTTTTGAGAAAGATGGCAGTCCCAATATTTCTTTAAGAGAACGAAGTGCATGTGAAGATCTTTCAAGTTACAGAAAAACATTGGATTCAGCCGAGTTGATAAAAAATTCTCCTTCAAAAAACAGTAGTGATAAAGAAAATGAAATTCAGAAGCAGTCTGCTAAACTAAAATCTTCTTCAAGTTCTTCAAGATTGATTGAAAGACAAGAGAATGATACGGGATGTGATAAAGTCTTAGATGGGAAAAATGATACTACATGTATTAAGCAGGCAGTAGGGTCAGAACTTGTAAGTGAGAAGTTTGCCAGTGATTCTGATTATGAACCTGACAATGATTCAAAAAATGTTTACTCAACTTGGGTCGATTCTACACTAGAAGATGATGAAGAAAATATAACAGTCATTGATGCTAAGGACAATGATAAAAACATGGAATCTGGAACAAATACTAGATATAAAAGTAAATTTCCATTTGATCTGTTGTATAAAAGAAAAAGAAATTTGTCTAAACAGGAAAATGAATGCACTCCAAAACGACAGAAAAATACTCTGTTTAATTCCCCACATTCAAGCTTTAACATTATATCTCCGATTACAACTGCCTTCAGTGCAGATAAGAGGAAAAATGCAATGGAAGCCTACGATGAGACACCGGTGATACTTAGCAGATTTGAATTTCCAGTTTCACCCAATTCAATTAATAACAGTACCCCTATTGCAAACAATGTAAAAGACAGAAAGAATACAGTTAAAAAATCAATATGGAAAACTTGCGAGTCTCCTGATTCTGAGGATGAATTTAGTGAATTCTATACAACAGGTTTACAGCGGAATGATGAAGTAACATGTGAAGAATTGATAGCTGAAATTACTTCAATATGTGAAGAAGGAATGAAGAAGGGAACTGAGTTTAGTTGTGTGCCAGAGCAAGAGATTAAAGCAGACTCTAATATCAGTAAAATTGATATCACCTCAATAATAAACAGTGATCATGAGATTGAGAGTCAAGGTTATATGAGTAATGATATCAAAGCAACAAATGAAGCCCATACTGACACGCTAAATAATTTGGAAAATATAGCTAATAAAACATTAAAAAATACAAATTGCTCAGACATAGTAGATGGAATTTGTAAGATTCCTAGCCCTGGTAGGCCTACTGGAAGATTTAAGAATGTTGATACAAGTGTATCTAAAGTTGAAATTATAGATGAATTTCTAGATCTGACAGAAGATTATCTTGGTTTGGATGTGTATGATGATGAGGAGGAGGAACAGGAGGAAGAAATCAATGAAAAAACTCTGATTGCAGAAGAAGTTATTAAAAACTTTAAAGCTGTGTCTTCGAATGATAAAAGTTCAGAAGTAAAGGTGAATATTGATGATCGCGATGGTAAACCCATAATACATAAACAAGATGCTTCAATTATATCTTCAGAAGTTAAACCATTTAAACCTTCAGCAGAAAATAAATCACATAAATCTTCAGCAGAAGTTAAATTATGTAAATCTTCAGCAGAAGTAAAATCACTTAAATCTTCAGCAGAAGATAAATCACATAAATCTTCAGCAGAAGATAAATTGCGTAAATCTTCAGCAGAAGATAAATCACATGAATCTTCAGCAGAAGGTAAATTGACTAAATCTTCAGCAGAAGATAAATCACATAAATCTTCAGCAGAAGTAAAAACACGTAAATCTTCAACAGAAGTTAAATCAGGTAAATCTTCAGCAGAAGGTAAATCCCATAAATCTTCAGCAAAAATAAAATCACGTAAATCTTCAGCAGAAGATAAATCACATAAATCTTCAGCAGAAGTAAAATCACGTAAATCTTCAGCAGAAGATAAATCACATGAATCTTCAGCAGAAGGTAAATCGCATAAATCTTCAGCAGAAAATAAATCACATGAATCTTTAGCAGAAGGTAAATCGCGTAAATCTTCATCAGAAGATAAATCACATAAATCTTCAGCAGAAGTAAAATCACGTAAATCTTCAGCAGAAGATAAATCACATAAATCTTCAGCAGATGGTAAATCGCGTAAACCTTCAGCAGTAGGTAAAGAAAGTAAACATGAAGCCATTTTGAAGGATTTATCTACTACCACTAATAAACAAAACAAAAATGAAATAATAATTGATGTTGTGTTAACAGAAAAGGAATCCATACATGATCCCCTGGAACTGTACTGGCAATTAACAAAAGCTGAAAAAGGTTCTGGTGTTCAAATTAAAGAAGCTACTGCAAAGAAAGTTTCAAATATATTTAATGTACCAGTAAAAACTCAGCTAAAGAAAAGTGATGAAAAAAAACAACTACTTAACAAAGAAAAGAAAATGGAAGATAAGAATAAAATGACATGTTTTACTGTGAATGCAACATCGAAGACCACAGCAAAGAAATCAATTTCAAGTTTATTTAATGTACCAGTAAAATCTCAGCTAAGGAAAAGTGATGAAAAGTTAGAAATATTGAACAAAGAAAATAAAATGGAAGATCAGAACAAAACGACATGTTTAACTGTGAATGCAACGTCCAAGGCGATGGCTACAACAGAATCTACTCTAGATATATCAATATTTGACACCTCTGACATGAGAATGGATGATTGCAACGCACTGATGGCAGAAGTTAGAAAAAGATGGAAATCTAAAGGAATACCTTGTCCAGATACTAATCTCACTGTTGCCTCAACCTTCAGAATGAAGCTTTTGTCCAAGGGATTGGCAGCACAGACAGGAGTCCTTGAAGGTGAAAAACTCTGTTGTTTAAATTTATATGAAAACCTCATCTCGCAGCAGCAGCAGCAGCAGCAGCAGCAGCAGAATTGTGGAAATATGACTTACTCAACTGTAGAGCAGACATTGACAAGGTTGTATAGACAGAAGGAATCCCTGGATCAAATGAAGCATATGGCATTGTATAGAATGAGGGATGAACTGTCATGTAAATTAGATGGAATGAAGGAAAGGCATAATAGAGAACTGCAGCAGTTGTATTACAGGTACGTGGCTTGTTCTAATCAAAACCTTTTTATTGACTTCCAAAGCGTTTTTATGTCCCCCCCCCCCCCCCCCCCCCCCCACACACACACACACAAAAAAATAATAATCGCAGTGTCCATCTGTTTGTTTGTCCGTCCTTCTGTCCCGTATAGATGGATTTTTTTAATACTTTCTACAAATGATCAACATAACATGATGACGTGTCGCGAGTAAGACCCACACCTGTATCTCAAAGGTCAAGGTCACACTTTGAGTTTGTTTGACAACACTGTGAGTCTGTGTGAGGTTTCGTGTCCGGCCTGTTACTTTGTCATGCATTAATGGATTTTATAAATACATGCTATAAATGATGAACATAACATGACGACGTGTCGTGGGTAAGACCTGCACCCATACCTCAAAGATCAAAGTCACACTTTGAGTTTGTTTGACAACACTTTAAATCTGTGTGAGATTTTATGTCCGGCCTGTAACTTTGTCATGCATAAATAGATTATGTTAATACTTGCTATAAATGATCAACATAACATTACCATGTGTTGCAAGTAAGACCCACACCTGTACCTCAAAGGTCAAGGTCACACTTTGTGTTTATTTGACAACATTTTAAGTCTGTGTGAGATTTCGTGTCCAACCTGTAACTTGGTATTAATGGATTTTATAAATACTTGCTAAAAATGATTTACATAACATGACTACATGTTGCGAGTAAGACCTATACCCATACCTCAAAGGTCAAGCTCACACTTTGAGTTTGTTTGACAACACTTTGAGTCTGTGTGAGATTTCATGTCATGAAAACACTTGGCTCAGTTGATCAACATGACATAATTAAGTGTCGCATGTAAGACCAAGAACTTTTCCTCAAAGATCAAGGTCACACTTTCATTTTGTTTGATATTGCATGTCTGGTCTGTAACTTTGTCTTTAACTTGACTCAATTGATCAAGATGATATGACAACGTGTCACAAGTAAGACCTAGACCCTTACCTCAAAGGTCAAGGTCACACTTTGAGTTTGTATGACAACACTTTGAGTCTGTTTGAGATTTCAAGATCGTCCTGTAACTTTATCATACATGGATGGATATCAAAAACACTTGACACCATGACATGATGGCATGTCATGTTTAGACCAATAACCTTACTTCAAGGTCACACATTCAATTTGTTTGATATTTCATGTCTGGTCTGTAACTTTATCTTACATGGTGGGATTTTAAAAAAGCTTGACACAAGTGATCAACATGTCATGATGATTTGTCACCTGCATTTACCTTTTGGAATACCCAAACCATTACATCAGATGTCAAGGTCAAAGTTACACAAAGGTCAAAGTCACGCTTTAATGTTAAAAAACATGAAATTGCATGTCTAGTCTGAAATGTCAGTCTATTATTTTTGATATTCATGGATACAGCGCTACCTATTATAACATATATTTTTATTTTCACAGACAATTTTATGGGCATGCAACACTTACCAGTGACATTTCTTGTGGGTTTTTTTTCATGATTTCTGTCCATTTTTCTTTAAAATGACTATGCAAATTTAAAATCTGGCAAAAAAGCAATTCACTACCTACCTAATCACATGAAAAATACTAGGTCAGACAACAGCAAACAAATATATTTTTAAGGATTGACTTACATAAACAAATAAACAAGTGCAGATGTGTCTTATAGCTCTAGTAATTGGTTGTTTACTTGTTGTCTTTCTAAACCAAAGGCTTAAGATGATTTTCACTGGTTGCCCTGTGTTTGTCATTGTTTAAATTTATGTTGCCATTACTTGGGTACCTTCTTGAATCTTACATAAATGTGTGTCCTCAAACACATTTTGTACTAATTCCAGTAGTTCATATTTAAGTTTTTTACTACAAAATTCAAGAACTGTTTAGCAATGTTTTGATTACCATATGTTTACTAATGGCATGTTTAGACGGATGATCCAATAAAAAGGTATTTGTTTTAAAAATGATGGTAACATGTTAATTTGATACTAAAGTAAAATTCACTTCATATTTATTTTCTGAAATGCAAACATTATCTGCAGATGGGGAAAATATTCTAAGTTCCAATTTTATTATTTTAGATAGCAAAAACAGCAATATGTATATATGCACAATAAGAAACCAAACATATTTCATACTGGTACTTATTTCAAATCCTGAAAGAACATGACAGAAATGGCAAGTCCCAGGATTTGTAGACACTGTTCATCAGCATAATTTCAAATGTATATGTGTTGAATGTAACAGATTTCAAATTGTTTATTTCTTGTTTCTTTGCATCAGACAACAGATGGAGAAGAGGCAGCTACAATCTTGTTTGAATCCAATGGTTTTACAACGAAACTTGATGCAGATGTGTTGTGAACATGACATCCAGAACAATAGACTAACAGAGCATCAGCGCCGCGAGCACAGCATGATGTGTTCACAGCTCAACGCAATTCTTCAGGTTTGAAATACTGTAGATTATAAAAAAATGAAAGCAGTGTGATTAACATTAAAGAATAATTTGTAGTGAACATCACTAATTTGTTTCTGTTTTATTATTGATTAGCTCAATCATTAATTGAAGACTTTAGTGTATTGTATGCCAGTTTTAAACTTCTTTTAGTTGATTGTGAAATAAGGTTTTCCTGGGTATACTAGTACTTAGCATATGGCATAAAGTGTCTTGTTTGGGGAAGATCAACCTCACAACACCCCCAATCCTGGATCCGATGCTCTACCGCTGGACCACACGCTCCACACCATGTCAGTATCACGTATGTTTAATATCAACGACAATGGTGCCTACCCTAATGTCCATCAATTAAAGATAATGTTAGCATTTCATAATTCATTTTTCTTCTATACAAGGCACCAAAAAGTAGAAAAAATTACCAGAAAAAATGACTGATCATAATTGTACAGTAATACATAGTTCAAACAGTACCTTTTTGTTGGTAAAAATCTTCATTTATAGATCTGACATAGCTCTTGTTAGCTCACTTGAGTTGAAGGTACAAAGCGAATAACTCTTATTACCTTGTGTACATTTTCATCAGATCTCAACGAAACATACACAGTTGATAGGTTACAAACCAAAGGATCTCAGAAAATTTCTTGAACCACCAACATTTAACAATAAATTAAATGAGCTATGAACCTTTAATCATCAATCTTTGCATTGTTTGGCATTATGTTCTCTTTAGCATCCATTTCTTCAATTGGATCTTGACCAAATAAGCTTCAAGTGAAGTTCCATTTAAAATGGGTGAATACAGTCAAACCTGTATAAGTAGTCACCTGTTGTGCAGCCACTTTTCTTAGGCAACCACATTTGCTATTTCGCAATTATATGCTCTCAGAGTAAATTGACCTGTAATAATCAACAGCCTGTCCTAAAAGGCCACTTTTGCTCCTATCCCTGACTGACTGCCTATGACCGGTTAAGTTGAAAATTATCACCTGAACCACTCCACTAAATTGTCACTTTTTGTAAACAAAATACAAATACAGTAAAACCCCTCTAATAAGACCACCTTTGGGACCGGGCAAAAGTGGTCTTAATAGCGGGGTGGTCTTATTATAGAGGTCCAGAGTCATTGGCAAAAGTTGAAGGCCTTTGTAACTGTAATAGTAAATGGATGTATACTATATTGTGCATATGTGCGGATTTATTGTTATACCAATGATAATAATAATAAAAAAAATAAATCCTTTCTTTCTAATTATGGATTTGTTAATGTTTTTAGGATATAATTAAAATAAATATGTTGTATGGTTTATCTTTTATTTACATACATAATATAATAACATGTAACGACAACACAAAAAATATTTTAACATTATGCATGAATAGATATAGTCCTTCTCGTTGGGTCCTTAGTAGAGTCGTTTCCTTTCACTTCTGGCATTCTGTCCTTATCAATGAACGTATTTGAACGTTCATTTCATCATTGTCAGGACCCTGAAAAAAAAAAGTAAACAGTAAGAAGTCACGAAAATATAAAAAATTTAACAACAGTTTCATTCATAATCATCATATAAAATTGCTATTATTACCGGTAATAAGAGTATCATTTTCTTTAAAAGTACCCTCGATGGCATAAAAATGACGCTAAATATTCAATCAATCAATCAATCATTTAAAAAAAAAAATTTTTGATTTTTGATTTTTCGTTTTAACAGACATGTTTTATTTTTACAGCAAATTTAGAAATGCAATTCACCACATCAGAAAAGACCATCGATATCACTCAAATAACAGTAAACCAATTAAAAGATGCAAACTTACTGGTTTTCATTCTTTGTGGCCACCTGTTTTTTGCATATTTTACTGACCACAAAGTTTGTTTTTACAACACTCTCTCCAGTGTCCTTTATGGCTTTGTTTAGCTGAAATCATCACACCTTTAATGACAACCAAAAATCGGTTCGTTGATTATGTCGTAAATTTTTCCTCAAGGCATCTTTGGTCAGATACGTCATAATTAAGGGTGTGAAAATAGAACAAAGACCGTGTATGGGACAGATTTGGTGGCGTAATACCGGATTAGCAGGGTGGCCATATTATCGGAGTTAACGACCACTGAATAAAGAATGAAAAAATCCGTCCCTTAAATAAATGCCTGTAATAGCCAGGTGGTCTTAATAGCGCAGTGGTCATTAGGTGGAGTTTTACTGTACCCCCAACACATGGATATACATTTCAATATTATAGAAACTAACCTTTCATATTTATATTTCAGGAAGAGACAGCCAAACATGCAGCACAGGTAGCTCCAATTGAACAACTCATCAGTCAGCTGGAAAACCCAGAGAACCTTACCTTAGATTCACCACAGAAATATGGGCCACCCATCATGGTGACACTGAGAAAAGCTCCGTGTAAAACTACCAACAAGAAGCATGCCAGCATCACAATGTGCCTGCCAGCAAGTATCGCCCAGGCAGTCTCTCAGGAGGATGATATTTTTGATCATTTTTATTCTTATTAGATAATATCATGTGAATGTAAAATATGTAAAAAATGTTCTGCTCTGGTGATATTTCAAAATGTGATAACTTGTGAGAAATGGTTCTTTAGTCAGTCTGCTGTGGTGATATTTCTAAATGTAATGACAATCCACTGGTGTAATACACATTGGTGTGTGTTCTCTTGTCAGTCTGCCAAGGTGATATTTCTAAATGTGATGACAATCCATTGGTGTGTGTTCTCTAGTCAGTGCTGTGGTGATATTTCTAAATGTGATAACAATCCATTGGTGTAATACACATTGGTGTTTGTTCTCTTGTCAGTCTGCTCTGGTGATATGACAATCCATTGGTGTAATACACATTGGTGTGTGTTCTCTTGTCAGTCTGCCAAGGTGATATTTCTAAATGTGATGACAATCCATGGATGTAATACACATTGGTGTGTGTTCTCTTGTCAGTCTGCTCTGGTGATATTTCTAAATGTGATGACAATCTATTGGTGTAATACACATTGGTGTGTGTTCTCTTGTCAGTCTGCCAAGGTGATATTTCTAAATGTGATGACAATCCATTGGTGTGTGTTCAGTCTGTCTGCTGTGGTGATATTTATAAATGTGATGACAATCCATTGGTGTAATACACATTGGTGTGTGTTCTCTAGTCAGTCTGCTGTGGTGATATTTCTAAATGTGATGACAGTCCATTGGTGTATGTTCCCTAGTCAATCTGCTCTGGTGATATTTCTAAATGTGATGACAATCCATTGGTGTGTGTTCTCTTGTCAGTCTGCTTTGGTGATATTTCTAAATGTGATGACAATCCATTGGTGTGTGTTCTCTAGTCAGTCTGCTGTGGTGATATTTCTAAATGTGATGACAATCCATTGGTGTGTTCTCTAGTCAGTGATGTGATGTGATGTGATGACAATCCATTGGTGTAATACACATTGGTGTGTGTTCTCTTGTAAGTCTGCTCTGGTGGTATTTCAAAATGTGACGACAATCCATTGTTGTAATACACATTGGTGTGTGTTCTCTTGTCAGTCTGCTCTGGTGATATTTCTAAATGTGATGACAATCCATTGGTGTGTATTCTCTAGTCAGTCTGCTCTGGTGATATTTCTCAATGTGATGACAATCCATTGGTGTAATACACATTGGTGTGTGTTCTATTGTCAGTCTGCCAAGGTGATATTTCTAAATGTGATGACAATCCATTGGTGTGTGTTCTCTTGTCAGTCTGCTCTGGTGATATTTCTAAATGTGATGACAATCCATTGGTGTAATACACATTGGTGTGTGTTCTCTTGTCAGGCTGCTCTGGTGATATTTCTAAATGTGACGACAATCCATTGGTGTAATACACATTGGTGTGTGTTATCTAATCAGTCTGTTCTGGTGATATTTCTAAATGTGATGACAATCCATTGGTGTGTGTTCTGTTGTCAGTCTGCTCTGGTGATATTTCTAAATGTGATGACAGTCCATTGGTGTAATACACATTGGTGTGTGTTCTCTAGTCAGTCTGCTCTGTTGATATTTCTAAATGTGATGACAATTCATTGATGTGTGTTTTTAGTCAGTCTGCTTTGGTGATATTTCTAAAAAATATATATATATTTGAAACTTTAAAAGGTGTTTAAAATTTCTGCACAAACACTCCTCGTACACTATAAGACAATGTGTATACGTGTATATCAGCATCTAGATCTGGGGTCATATTCACCAATCATTCTTGAGAATATTCTTAGACTTGAGCTTGAAAATCCAAACTTCAATCTTTAGACATCTAGTGACCATGACAGATAGAATAATTGAGAGAGTTTATTTGACTATATATCATGTGTCCCCACATGCTTGCAAATTTTGGCATCATAAAATTATCTCTTTAGTGTGTTTTTCAAAATGTATTCTTGAGCTGAAGTCTAAGAATATTGTTAAGTATGGTTGGTGAATACTAAAAAATCAGGAATTGGAGTTAAAAATGTTCGACCTTGGTGTTTTTGTGACAATTTATTCTAACAAATATGGATATGGATTATCACAGAGAATATTTAAAGGGACACATGGCAGTTTTGATAAATTATCATTTAATTAAATTTTATCCGTATGTGTAAATATGAAATTAAAGATATAGACATAGTATATTGAGTAAGGGCTTTTCCAGAATTAAATGTATGGGGGGGTCGGACGGCACTTATTTTTTTTACCCACAGAGCATAAAATTTAATTGTGATATATACCACCATGCATAAAATTTTAATTAGATAAAATACCACCATGCACAAAATAAAAATAAAAAAAGAGGCTAAAATCCCCTTTCTAATGTTTTCTTACTGTAACGCTTCCAAAATTACTAGTCTGGACGGTTGCCTACTTTCTTTGAAGTACGCCGACATTACACTTTGATCTAATGCCGATATGCAAGTGATTACGTCACAAATTACCTCAGGTCGAGAATTAAATAAAGGGGCACTATAGATAACAAACGAGAAAAAAAACACAACATAATAATAATTAAAGGTTAGTGTTTGTTTGTAACTAGTCTTCTAAAATGTTTATTTTCAGTAAACTTATTTCTTAAAAAAAGAATCACTATTAAATTGATAAGATCCGTAAAGAGAGTTATGCTACACATGCCTAAATTTATGCACAGAATGAACACGCTGTCCCTTTCATTAACGCCTTGTGCCAATGTCCGATGACGTCACTCTGACAGTGAAACAAACATTATTATGACACATGTTATTTACTCCCTACTATCCATAAAGGTTTAATCTAATTTGACCTCATTTCGCACACCCGATGGCAAACAATCCGGTTATGGATGCTCAAAGACAATTTCATATAGGGTGTGGGATGACATATCTGAGAATGTTGATTTTATTTTCACTGCTAACGCAATGTCTTAATTTACATTTGTTGTCACAATAGACTTTGCATTTCTTGGGGTTTCTTATTGTGCCGAATAAATTAGTGTTTTACACTATCTGACAAACAGCGCGGATATGCATATAATTATAGCAATGCCGCCGTAGAGTTGAATCGTAGTTTTTGCGGAATTTAATAATATACACGTCTGTATATTCATATCCGTATTGGAGTATTTGTACGTCAAATATTGATATATAATTCGTAAAATTTACTTGAGGAGATAATTTTGTGACACGGCATCTCGGCATCAATTTAATAAAGTAGACGTGGTTACGGCCTGCTACGAGTGTATTCCGACATCTGATTAGCTCGTACATTTCCGTGTTAATAATTTATTCACGACTAAGAGTATGTTTCTTGTCCCTTTTCGGGAAGTCCGAAGGTAGATAATTATACTTTATTTCAAACAAACAAATTAAATCATATGTTGTTGTCGGGTGATGTAATTATAGTATGGCGGTCTTAACAAAAAAGATCAATCAGTTTGAGATGAAAAAGTTAATTGAAGACAATTTCTAATATTAACATCACCAGTGTATCGAGTGTCCAACTGTGTAGTCGCGTAAAACGTTCACTTGGTCATGATGTCTGGAGGTTGTGTATTACAATCGTTACAACACGCGTGTCAGTGGCAAACATAAAGGTCAAATCAAGGTAAATTTTAAAGACCTGCAGTATCTGCTGCGATAAAGATAAGACGGTCGGCGAAATCTAGACGCTGCGGGATGTTGACTCGGTGCGGTACATGGGGAAGGACAGGGGAAGGACAATTTTATGTTTTTGTATACGACGGGAGGAAATATCTGGGCAGAAAATGTATAAAATTTCGAGAAGAAAAACGGTGTTGAAAAATTCGGTTCAGAGACGGAAATACCGACAAGGCATAAAATTTTAATAAGCTTTTACCCCGCAAGGCATCATTTTTTTTTATGAAAACACCCACCAGGCATAAAATTTTAATTATACTGCCGTCCGACCCCCCCATACATTTAATTCTGGAAAAGCCCTAAAAATGATTGGCCAAAAATACAACAATAATAACATGAATATTGTAAACATAGTGACATTATAATGATACAATAATTATTCTTAAAATTATTTCTATGACTTTAGCTTAAACATTTACATCTAATTATTTCTATGATTTAAATATAAAGTAATACATATTATTAAGTTACACATGATTATTTCCATGACTTTATTTTAATAGAATATTACATCAGAAGTTAATTCTATGATTTAATTTAATTATTTCTATGATTGAATTGTTTAATTGGTTACATTACTTTGCAGTTAAAAATGTTACACAAAGATTGCAGGAATATTATGCATTATTGATTCCAATAATTTCTTTCCTTCTTTTAAATGCATGCACCTTGGGTCTCCAACTTCTGGTTATTATGTCACTGAGTGCCTGAAAGTCGCTCTGGATAACTATACTATTCTTTGTGACCACATTTTGTGGTCAATATTACATTATCAAGGTAGTGCCTGAAAGTCACCCTGGATATCTATATATTCTTAGTGACCACATCTTGTGGTCAATATTACATTTTCAAGGTAGTGCCTGAAAGTCACCCTTGATATCTATATATTCTTAGTGACCACATCTTGTGGTCAATATTACATTATCAGGGTAGTGCCTGAAAGTCCAGTTATCTATATATTCTTAGTGACCACATTATCAGGGGTTGTGAGTTCGAATCAATGTAGGCTAGTCTTCGTGATGATAGATATATGACATTGCGTCTCGTTATCATTCGTCTTTCACTGCTGATTCAAGTGGGAAAGTTATCAGTTACTTGCGGAGATGAGGTGTGCTCGAGTACTGGTTAACCTTTCAGGATCCCAGTAAAGAGGGATTAGGTTAATTGATCGCCTGTTAGCCCTCGATGGCATAAAATGATGCTAAATATTCATTTAATCAATCCATTTGCAAAGTATGCTCATGCAAAAGCAAAACAAAACCAGTAGAACGTTTTTAAGACATCGCCATAAAATTATTTGGAAAGAATTGATTATATGCCTGATATTATTAATTTTTAATAAAGTTTGTGCTAAGAAGGAACATTATCTCCACATGACCTTTTCTTGTTGCATTACTAGCCAGCTAGAAAGAATTTTATATTTATCACTAGATCCTCTAAAACATACAGTTCAGTACAGCGTTATTTACGATATGCTCTCCCACGTAACTTAATGTTGCGGGAGTGTAATAAACCAATGACATGTGATATTAACATATCATTACATATACTTTATATGTATTACTTATGTATAGCTTTAATGCACTTGTGTATACCGGTATGTACCATTTTGCAGAGATGCTTGATAAAAAGAATTTTTACATACGTGCGCATTAATCATTAAATTTATTAAACTTATTGGCAAAAATAATACGCTGGGTAGGAGCAAGGCATTATATAGAGAAGGAAAAACAACTGATTGATATTTTGTGAATGCTCGAGTATTCACCCAAAATGTCGTAATAACTTCCATTCATCTGGAGAACACAAATCAAAATTCTTACAATGTAGAATGAAATTCCTATCAAAACAATACCAAACTAGCAATTTGTGTTTAAAATTGTTGAAGTATATCTGATTTCAAAATTTGTATACTGCAGCTAAAATAACAATAAATTACGAGAACTTTTACTTCAAACCTCAAAATCTTTAATTCAAGATCATTTTTCGAGATTGAAACATTTTAAATGATCTACGATTTCATAAAACTTACATTTTATGTACAAGAAATCGGTTGCCTGTAAATTATGAATGATTATATACTAAATTATTAATCCTTTGTGTGCTATTTTATTAATATTTAATCAGTAGATGCAAGTTTCCCAACTTTCTATATAAGTTCTCGTTAAGAGCATCTAGTACTATATTTTATGGCAAATTTATAATTCAGATTTCACAGACAACTGACCACTTTTCATAGAATGAAAGTTGTATGTAACCTTAGATGTTTAAAACTTGCGAAATGCTCTTAAATTTAAAATATTGCAGTTCAAAGTAAATTTCAAGTACTTTCCTTGACTTTGTTGCAGTAAACCAATTTTGTAATCAAAGTACTTCAACAACTTTATAAACAATATATGGGAATGTTCTCATTTTGTAAAGAATTCTGTTGAGCAAAGGTATAATTTCAATTTGCATTTCTGAGATGAATAGAAGTTTTGAAAACAATATTTTGCAAGATTTTGTGTGAATACATGAATGTTGATAACATCTAAATCAGTTGCTTTTCCTTCTCTATATAAATCCTGGATTATAGTGATTAATCTTACATTTACCTACTCTTGAACAGAAAAGGGAGATAAGCAAATGGCCAGTGTCAAACAAATGGTTAGAGTGTCATAAGTTCGATCTATTACCGCGGCCATGTATGGTGTCTTTGAGCAAGACAGTTTACTTAATGAAAACCTGTTCAAGGATGTCCAAGTTGTGAAAGTTGTTTCACAATAGGTGCAGTTTAACAGATAAGTTTAAAACAAACAGATAAAAATATGATTTATTCTGTCTTAATTAATGGTTTATTCTATGTTTACTATAACTGTAGTTTGTCTTGTTTAATGGTTAAGGTTATTTTGGGTGTGCGTAATTATATTAAAAACCTTTGTGTAACATGAATGGATGTAGAACATTTTGATGTAGAATAAATTATGTATTTGTATAGTAATGCTATAATTTGAGAATGCATATGTACTGACTGAAAAAAGTAATGCAATTCAATATTCAATTTTTATTGATAGTTCAATCATAGCAAGTCACTCAACTTAATAATATCACTCACTGGACACAAAATGTATTGTTTTAGAGAAATTCATATTTTGTAACGATGTCAGCTGGTAAAAAAAGAATTTCAGTATTTCCTACGGCCACCTCCTTGGACAATCTGTTAACATCCTAAAATCTGATTATATTCTAACTTAAATCTAATGGCATGATAAATAAATAATTTTACAGGGTCCTCCGTGGCTGAGTGGTCCAAGACGCAATCTCAAGATCACTTACCTTGCACCGCTAAGGTTGTAGGTTCAGGTCTCGCTGGCTCCAAAAGCTTTATATGAGAAAGTTTCCAGTTACTTGCAGAAGGACGGTGGTTCTACTCAGGCTGACACAGACTGAGGTCTTTCTCCACCAGTAAAACTGGATTTGCCATATATAATCTGAAATGTGTTGAAAACGGCGTTAAACCCCATCCAAAAAAAACAATTAAAAAAACCCTAAAACATGTGAATTCCTGTAAGTAAAGTGATTGATGCCTGTGCTGTGTGAATTTTGGTAAAATATCGCAAGATAGAAACAAAACGCGAATGCAAATTGTGACACGAGTGATTTGTGGAAAGACATGGCTTAGTGTACACATTTTAGCCACTCTTACTGTTTACTGTTCACATGTTATGTTATAAGAATCTTACATGGGTCTGAGGTTCAGATAGAAAATTCAGTCCCGAGGGATAACTATTTTGGCGAGAGCAAGGTTTTGCTGAGTTCCAATGAAAACAGTAATCCCAAAGGATAGAATTTTCTATCTTAACTGAAAAAGCTGTGAATGATTCTTTTTCTTGCATACCTTAAATATATTAAATAATCATTTTAACTTAATTTATTATCATTATATGTTTTACAACAGTCACTTTTAAGAATTTAAACTGTATGATTTACGTCATATAATTTATATGTTACCGTATGTCATAAATGAGTTGTAGCACAAGAATTTTATCTTGGCCCTAGGATGAGATAGAAATATTTAACACTGGTAAAAATGCAGATATCATTATCAGGTGTGCATGAATGGTATATGTAATTGACAGCTTTTGACATTGAAGTAATTAATGAAAACATTTAAATTATATGGAATGCATTTCTTTATTTCGTCAGTATATTAATTTGTTTTGTGTCCTCATTTTGAGATTCTTTTATCTCTGCGGTGTTATCTGAATAAAAATTTATCAAAGTTCAATAAAAATATCTGAACATTTCTCGTTTTTCGACTTGTGTGAGTTTTTATTCATCTTGTTTGTAATACACATTTGAAGCTCAAAAGAGTTTAACTCTAATTTGCCTTGTCTCTGTCTTGTTAAATTTCGAAGGCGGGCTTGCAGACCTTTGTAGTATTGTACGACATCTATTTAAGAATTATAGTATATGAAGTGTTAAATTATATTCATGGCGGGTTTGTCACCGGTCCAGATTATTGGTCCCACTACACTTAAATCACTAGATCACTGTGAGCTAGGTATCAGTTGAATTTGGGGATTCAGTCACGACCTGCGAGACAGTGAACTGGTAAATAAACTGTGAGTTTTTGTCTCATGCCGATGGGTATCACATGTATGGAATTAATTTGACAGAGGTCTAGCTTACCGATCACTAATGATACGTCTCTTTGGTGATGCAGGGTCAATTCTGTATGAACTTAAACTACTGATAAAACTTCAGTTTCAATACTTTAATAATAAAATAACAATCAGTTCATTTTATAAAAACACATAACATACATGTAGTTCTTCAAATATGGTTTATAAAAGTTCTTATACATAAAGCTTAATATTATGTTCTTGATGAAAGCCAAATAATTAAATTAATTCTAGTTGCCGATTTAATACAAGTCTCAGGTTTTCCAACTTTTGTTAATTACTGAACTAAACTTAAAACCTCAACAACTATATACAATCTTAGAAAATCTTTTCTTTTTCTCTCCTTTCTCCCTAAATATTAAAAAATCTTTCTTTATATTATAAGTCCATAAAATGGATTAGCCAATCAAATTAAAAATCATTTTAACAATAAACCAGTGGGCCCTCCGTGGCTGAGTGGTGTAAGGCGTTGTCTCAAGATCACTTACCTCTCACCGCTAAGGTCATAGGTTCGAGTCCAGCTCGCTCCAAAAATTTTTTGTGAGAAAGTTTGCCGATTACTTGTGGAAGGACAGTGTTTCAACTCAGTCTGTTTTCTTCAACCAGTAAAACTGGTGCGCCATATATAACCTGAAATGTGTTAAGCAAATTAAGAAAAACAAAAAACAATTAACCAATAAATTCTAGTTTTATGTAGATTTTGACGAATAGCTTTAAAAATGCTAAAAAACTATTTATGAAGACTTTATCAAATGTTATCAATGTAATATAATAAAACAAAATATAACAAAATTAAAAAATGTGTCCTGGAAATGAGGAATTATGTAATTCTCATGTCAACTCAAAATAATATGACTATATCAACATCTGGAGGCTGTTCTCCAGATCAATAATACTTGGATTTTATAAATGATTGACTAAGGTTTTTTTTTAAAATATAATTCTTTATAGAATGGCATGGTTATTTGTAAAATATAAAGAATGTTTTATTCGATATTGAGTATATACTGTGTGTTAACCATGATGAGACTTAAATAAAGAATAAAATAGAAGATTTTAATATTTGATATGACAAGGAAATAAAAAATTTATACACCTCATATTAACTCAAAATATGGTTTTTATCAACACCTCAAGGGATTCCTTTTACAACATGGCTTGTATGATTATTACTCTAATCAAATTTGTATCAACTGCATATTAACCAAATTCTCACCTAAAACAATTCTACAAACCTCAGACAAATATACCATTTTAAAATAAACATGATTGAAAAATTTGGCTTTTACCATTTTATTTGAAATTTAATATTTTTATTTATTTTCATTATTGGATAACACTCATAAATTATATTAGTACTTTTATGTTACCGGTCCTCCGTGGCCGAGTGGTCTTAGACGCCATAAAACTTTATGTGAGAAAGTTTGCCAGTTACTTGCGGCAGGACAGTGGCTCTACTCAGATTCATTTTGGTGTCTTCATCCACCAATAAAACTGGAAATGCCATACATAATCTGTAAAGTGTTGAAAATGGCTTTAAATATATTCATCGGGCACTTTTATATTTGAAAAAAATTCTTAGCTCAGTAAAAATAGTTATTTAAATTAGTTCTTTTGGGAGAAAAGCCAAAAATTAACAGACACTTCAGATGTGCAAATAACTGCCCAAATATGAGGGCTATCCGCATGTGACCATAGGTCTTGCTTTTGGTGACACTGGTTATTGTAATTTATAGTTGCAAGCCTCCTGGTCACAAGCACTCTGGCATGTATAAATAGATCTATAGTCTGTTTCCACTGTTTGTGTTGTGATGTTAGTGTACCAACATAATATATATGTATGTATTGCACTAAGTTATTGAACAAATGAGTGAATGATGAATGAGCGATTTTGTTGCATGATGGGAAAATTCACCATTTCTAAATTCCACCAAACTAACCATCTAAGCACTTTTCTTCTGACAGTCAAAGCGAAAGCAACTTTAAGAACATCTGTGAAGATTTACTTGTATCCTATTATTTTATTGTTCACTACTTGTTGATCAGCCTGATTCTTGCCTCATAATATATATCAAGAATACTTAATACACTGCATTAAACCTTAAAACCCCACACCGAACATAGTGTTATTGCTCTGACAACCAGCGGTCACACACACAAAGGTGGAGAAGAAATTAGATTCTATCTTCCTTTCTAATCCATATTTATACTTTCAAACTGATATGTATTGATGTAAATTTGAATGAATAAAATATGTTTAAACTAAAGGGCGTTTTTTAGCTCTACTGGCCAAAGGCCAGAAGTGCTTATGCGATGGCGCATTGTCTGTCGTCCGTCGTCTGTCGTCTGTTAGCAGCATTTCCTCTGAAACCACTTGGCCAATTAAACTTAAACTTCACATGCATGTTTCTGTTGCATAGGAGACTATACAAAAGATTTTTTTTTTTTCGATCTGAAATTCAAGATGGCCACCGTTACTAAAAATGGTCCAAAACTTAAAAAATCTTCTTCTCATGAACAGCCCAACAGATTTTCAAAATGTTTATGTAGTAATGATTACCAACTATAGTATTGTTAGATTTGTTCAAATGGTGTCCCTAGGGTTAAATATGACCCCGCCCCGAGGGTTCATTAAGGGGACACATGTCATTATATTTTTTTTTTTTTTTAAATGGAAATGATTTTGCCTATACATGTATCTTCACAGAAGCATTGTTTGGTGAAGGAGGTTCAGATTTGTAAAAATGAATGGGTTCCACTATCGTAAGGGGCCAGGAGGGGCCCGAAAAGGGTAAAAATTGGGAATTACTAAAATCGTTTTCTTAAGAACCAATATGTCAGATTTGTTCATATTTGGCATAAACTATCCCTATGTGTAGGGGTTTGATTGCAGATAAGAATTAAGGGGCTAAACTTTATAGGGGCCCTGTAAGGGGACTTAGAATTTTACATAGGGATACTATGGGAAAACAGAAAATTCTCTTTTTCTTTCATCTATTCTGAAACCACTAGGCCAATTAAACTGAAACTTCACATGCAAGTTTATGTTGCATAGGAGACTATACAGAAGATTTTTTTTCGATCTGAAATTCAAGATGGCCACCGTTACTAAAAATAGTCCAAAACTTAAAAAATCTTCTCATGAACGGCCCAGCTGATTTTCAAAATGTTTATGTAGTAATGATGACCAACTATAGTTTTGTTAGTTTTGTTCAAGTGGTGAAGTGGTGTCCCTAGGGTTAAAAATGACCCCCCCCCCCTCCCACCGAGGGATCAATTAGGGGACACATGTCATTATAATTTTTTTTTTTTTTTTTTTTTTTAAATGGAAATGATTTTGCCTATATCTTAACAGAATCATTGTTAGGTGAAGGAGGTTCAGATTTGTAAAAATGAATGGGTTCCACTGTCTGAAGGGGTCAGGAGGGGCCCCAAAAGGGTACAAATTTGGATTTACTAAAATTGTTTTCTTAAGAACCGGTATATCAGATTTGCACATATTTGGCATAAATTATCCCTATGTGTAGGGGTTTGATTGCAGATAAGAGTTAAGGGGCTAAAATTTATAGAGGCCCTGTTCTCATGAACGGCCCAACAAATGTTTATGTAGTAATGATGACCAACTATAGTTTTGTTAGATTTGTTCAAATCTTGTCCCTAAGGTTACAAATGACCCAGCCCCGATATTTCTATTGCATAGGGGAATTTCAAAAAGTGCTATGGCCACTATGAGTTAGTAGAGCGTCCTCAGGCCCTCTTGGGCCTCTTGTTTCTTAAACTCGGTATTATTCTGGATCAAGCTTTACAAACATTAATTAAGCTAATTAAAAAACCTATAGAAATGTAGTCTGATATAAGTAAAAGGTATTTTTAAGTATTTATTTAGTTAAATAAATGTTCATGAAGCATTTAATGTGGTTGATGTATTAAATTTAATTACATGAAATGCTTCATGAACATTTATTAAAGGAAATTTAATCCTTGGCTTGCCCATGAAACCCGAAGGCTTATTTCCAATGAGGTCCTTGGTATTATACTTACTAGCAATATACATTACAAAATTGCAATTAAAATAACTAAGTTGAAGACTGGAGTTTGGTAGTTACCACATAGATTGTTTCCATAATATATTTGCTATTTACATATATATTATTATTATCACGAATTTTGTAGAAATATTACAATCAAAACATTCAGCATATCTAGTCAAAAAGTGCAATAAATAAACCATGCTTTCCTAGCTCTGTCTAATAAATGGGTATTGACTGAACTTTTAAAGTGACTTATTTTCTTAATGTCAGCAAGTAACGCATTCCAGTCATTGATTGCACAGTAAAAGAAGTTTACGTTCTCTTTCCCATAGCATTTAGGTACATTAAAATTATATAAATTTGCCCTAGTGGAGTTAGTGCACATCATTAACAAAAACAAAAGTTTTTTTTCATATATGAAAGGACACTTGTCATTTACAACGTTAAAACATGGTTAAGACGTAATTGCTTATCTCTCCTTTCCACATTTGATAAAGACATATAAGCGATACTTCCATTGTTAGCACTTTTCTAGGTCCCACACCATTAATGAATCTAACAATTTTATTTTGACAGATTTTGAGTTTGTTTTTTTGTCTTTGTTTAAGCGTGTGTACCAAGAAGAACATGAATGATCCAAATGACATTGTATCAGTGCATTATATAAATATTTTCTTGTTTTAAAATCTAAGAACCTGGCTTGTCTATACAAAATTAACAGGTGAATTAACTTTACCCGCAACCTAGTTTCACCTGACAAAAAATTATCAGTAGTAAGACTCGGATACTTCACTGACTATTTGAATTCAATAATATCATACGGACCATTGCAAACAATTTTAAAATTCTTAACCTGCTTTAATTTGCATTTTGAGTTGAAACTAACACACTCAGTTTTACCAAGATATAGGGACAGCTTATTATCTACTAGCCAAGATGAACAAGACAAGTTATGCACTTTTATTTTTTGTCTCGCCTTTTCGAAGTAAAAAAGAGATACATACTCGTAGGTATTATTTTTCCATCAACGTCAACAATTCAATTATGAATTTTTGCTTGAGCTTTGTTTACAGAAATTGTTTGACGTAGAATCATCAAATTTACTCACAACCATGCAGTATTTCTTTTTCATGTGACCTTGACCTTTATTGACAATGATGCATAACTTGACCTACAACATTAAGTTTCTGCCTTTAGCTCAGTTTCTTGAAGAATATTTGGCTTAGAGTAACCAAATGTAGTCGTTAGTTGTAAGCCATGTATAACTTGATCAGCTGACCAAGACATCTACAGATGAGTAACTTGGCTTATAGTCATGGTCATATGCGGACGCTTGCTTTTCTAAAAGACAACCATCTTGACAAGTTGTGCAAAAGAAAATTTGGATTTGGAAGTAAGATCTGATTGGCTGTAACAAACACACCTCTGCAATGGTTATGTTATAATAAAGTTTAAAAATATTTATTCGAACGGAATTCATGACATTTATCTTCTACAAGATATTTGCTATAGAAAATATCTAATAATATAAACAATAATGAAGATAGAAATAAACATCCAAACGATACTCTTTTGAAATACTAGGGAAATCTCCGAGATAGTTGGATTGTTTGAATCAACCAATCAAAAACGTTATTCGATTTTCGTTAAATAAAAATGATTTTTATTCTCGACCGAACTTGTCGAGACATTTGTCTTTCAGAAAAGCAAGCGTCGCATATGATTAAGTCTACCTAGCTTACAGTACTCCTTAAAAGTTGTGTGATGTCCTTGACCTCTTCAGGTGTTTACCTCTATTTCTCCAAAACTGTGTAGTCTAGCTAGAGTTAACAAATTTGGTCCTTAGTTATGTTATTGGTTATATGACACAGATTTGCTTCGGATAACCTTGACCTTAATGAATAATTATAGTTTACAAAATATTATGTTTTTGTTTTTACGGTTGAGCTCTGTGTCTATTTGTCTCAGAGCCATTAAACTTGGTCCATAATTGTGTTATTTGGTAATACTTCACAAAAAGATGCAGCATCTTTATCTCAGCTGAGGTGAGCTTTTGTGATCGGCCTTTATTCATTGTCCATCCATCTGTCATGACCTTTTACTTCGGACGACATCTCTAAAATCACTTGACAGATTTTCACCAAATTTTGTGTAAATCATTCTTACCTGAAGCTTTCTCAGGTTTGTTCAAATCATGACCCTGGATAAAATTTGGCCCCATCCTAGGGGCTTATCAGGGTTATTTTTCAAGTTTTCAAAAATCTTCTCCGAATGTGCAAGGCCTGAAGCATTAATAGTTTGCATGTAGTATCACCTAATAATTTTCTCTCCAGTTATGACCCTAGAGTCAAAATTGGCCTCCCCAAGTTTAACAGTTTGGCAAAGTTTAATCTTAAAATCTTCTCAAGAACTGTCCATTAAACTTGTTCATATTTGGTATAAGTGGTTAGTATGGGAAGGTGTTTCAGGGCTAGAGTCCATAGGAAATACTGTTTTTCTCTTTTATTTCATGAATTATTAGAATCATCTTGATGTCTGGAGCATTGTTTAGTCATAACAGTTCAGACATGGTCCTGTAAAGGGGATTTAATATCCATAAGGGGACAACAGGGGCCAAAACAGGGATACATTTAAAAAATCTTATCAAGAAGTGATGAGCCAAATTTGTTCAAATTCATTTTAAATGATCCCAGTGAATAGAGGTTTCAAGTTTATTCAAATAAAGGGGCTAAGGTCTATTGTTGCCAGTGATGGGACTGAATTTTTATATGGAAGAATTTTTATTTGGAAAACAGGAAGTTCTCTTTTTCTATTCTAATTTATATTAATCATCTTGAGGTCTAGAACATCTGGTAGTCATAACAGTTTAAACTGGGCCCTTAACAGGAAATTAATATCCATAATGGTTAGCAGGGGCCCAAAAAGGGATAAGATTGTAAATTATCAAAAATATTCTTCTCTAGAACCGATCAGCCACATGTGCTATAAATGATCTCTATGAGTAGGGGTTTTAAGTTTATTTAATTGGGGCTCTGAAAGGCAACTCAGAATATTATTGGAAAATAAAACAGAACATTTTCATTTTTCTTATCTATTTTAGGTATGATTTTAATCATCTTGATGTCTGGAGCATTTATTAGTGATACCAGTTAAGACTGGAACCTTTAAGGGGAGTTTTTATCCATAAAACCCCAATCACACTACAGATTGCCGACTTTATGGCAACCAAAAAAACTGCAATCAATAACTACTGTCGACCAAAACCATGAAATTGCAAGAAATTTTATTTGGCGATTAATTACGGCAGGTTGCCGAGTTTCGTTTGAAAATTGTACGATTATCAAAACATTTTAAAACCTGATGTTCGGCCGCTCATGCTATTGCCGGTGTAACGTTGTAAACTGACCCCCATAGAATAATTATATAAAATAATGACCCCCCCCCTCCCCTGTCATAATATCATGACTCCCCCACACGTAGAAAAATGACCCTCACATAGAATTGTGACCCTCTATAGAATAACAACCCAAACTCTAACCCTAACCCATCTAAGGTACACTTAATAGGCATCGGAGGGGAATATGGTAATGGCACCCTTCCGTGCGTGCGTCCGTACATGCGTCCGTGCAACATATTTGTGACCGCAACTCCTCATTCATTATTGGACGGAATTATGGCCCTTTGTTACTTTTTTCTTATATATATATGTGCAAATTTTGTGACCGCAATACTCATTCTGTATTGGATGGACTCGATTCAAACTTTCAGGGATACTACTACTAATACTTAGTTGTTGAGGAAGAATCAAATCCTTGATTTGCTCAACCCGTTCTGGAGTTATGGCCCTTTTTTCAAATGGCATCGACAGGAGATATGGCTGTCATTCGACTGCAACCCTTGTTTTTTTTTTAAGAAGTGGTCCTGGCTTTCCTGGTTTATTAAAAAAACACATTACAACTTTATATATAAGTCGTGACGGCTATCTTAACAGAAACTTAGTTAACACATTGTGCAATGGCTTTGACTGTTATATAGGGGTACAATTATGGTTCAAGACGTATTACTTAAAAGCTCTTGAAAAGTGACAAAAATCACCCAAACCTCCAGGGGAATGACTATATTTCAATATTATACTGAAATTCGAACAACATCTTATTGTCATAGGCGTCACAGGTCATAAAACATGGAACTTCCCCACAACCGATTTGCATATGCCTTATATTGATATAATTGTTGACTTTTTCTACTTTAAAACGCCTGAAAAGTGACAAAAATACCCAAAATCCAAAAAAAGGATGTCTCTTCAACAATATACTGAAAATTGAATAATTTCTAACGACGAGGAGCGTCACAGGTAAAAAACCCACTGGGCTACCCCACACCCGTTTTGCCTATTTATGGAGGTTTATATGAGTGACATATAGGTGACATAATGAAGGTTAAGGGATGTGAATCTCTCTAGTCTGGTCAGTACACTGCGAGTCTAGATGTAAAGGATCAAAACATGCATTCTAGTGAGGTTTATGGGGGAGGGTTACGATTATTATTTACTCCAATAGTTTTTACTATTATTAAGGAAACACACACGCAGACACACAAGAAACGTAAGACTAAACTATAAGATGTATTAAAAAGTGAATCTTAATCGAGTTTCACTTCCAGTACTACGAGCCAAGACGTAGAGAAGAGTGTCCCCCAACTAATTGGCGACTTTTATTTTTCTGGGAAAAGAGTAGGCATTGGCAGTACCTTCGTGTTGTTGTTGTGTTTGTGTGTGTGTGTGTGGGGGGGGGGGGGGGGGGGGGGGGGGGGGGGGAGACTTTGTTGAACACTGACTGTATTCCCATTTTCTTAAACTACATCAATCTGTGCAGTAACTGTTTTGTCCTTGGATAACGTACTAAGTATATTGCCAGTACAGGAACTTTTGAATATATAAACTTAAAATAGTATATTCATTAACGTAAAGTTATTTAACAAAAACATGCGTGTATCTGATAATTCCTTGTAACCGGATTCTTTATAACTTTACATTTTGTTTTGTTTTTTTTTGTAATAAACAAAAATGAGTCTCTGAAGTAAAAGAAATGCATATGTATATATTAAACCAACTCCATCTTGTACTATTTTATCAAATCCATGTTTTCCGCGGGCGAATTTAAAAAAAAAGCTACAAATAAATACATACGAGTTCACTATGACAAGACGAAAATGTGACGTTCTCAAGAAAGAGAAAAAGATAAATAGGTCGAAGTTCAAGGTCACATTTACAAGTTGATTGAGTGTGATAGGTTTAACGCAATTTCAACAGTTTACAGATATATTATGGCGATTAGTTATCCGAACGGTTTTCCAGGAATTCAGTACTAACCGATCTATGCAAGTAACCGACATCTTCCCCACTTGAAACAGAGGCGGAGAATATTTTGTCACAAACAACGTGCCCGTCGGGAATCGAACCCGGGACCTCTGAATTGACAAGCATGCACGTTACCATTACGCTACCCAGGCGGGTTCGCATTCACAGTAAGAAGTTCAAGTCGGAAATAGGTACAATGCTATTTCAATCCCCCTGACTGTATAACTGTGGAATGGTTTGGACTTAAGCAGCCAATTGTATAATCGTTGGTTTAATTTTAACTCTTTGTTATCTTTATTCTTAGTATTAACATAACTAAAATTTAAATTCCAGACATCATTTATATAAGTGTTTTAACCTTTGGTTAAAGATAACAAAGGCCTGATTAAAATATAATCAACATTTATACAAGTTGTTATTTCGTCCTTAAACATTGTGGGATTGTAGGTTTTAGGCCAGAGAAATAATGTTTAAATTCAAATTCTTTTCCCCATCCACACCTGTCCGAAACCCTTGAGAAGTCAGTATCACCTATAATTAAAAAAATGTGCTCAGCCTTCCTGAGTTATTGTCTTCAGAAAATCTAGATAGGAATCTAAACTTTTTGTAATATTGCATTGCATCTGTAGTGTCCCATGTAGATTTTAAGGTTTAACTATCTAGTTTGTGGTGATTTTGACTTTAAACAAGAGTTCATGTTGGCCAAAGGTCGCTTAATTGATTATATAAGGATCCATGACTGTTACAATCGGTTGCTATGATAACAAATAGTTGCTACAGCAGTTTGTGATAAAAAACAAAAAACAAAAACAAAAAACAATTTCTTTTCAAACTGATATTGACAAAATCCATGCGAACCATTTAATTTAATCATATTATTATATAATGCAAGCAACTGCCTTTAACAGTGATGTGCAATCTCCATTCTCGTTTATGTTTATGCTGTTAAAATATATTTTCATATTACAAAAAAAAGTTAATGACTAGCAACAAGACATGTCCATAAGGCAGCGCTCTGCTTTGTCAATTGATACTAAAGACCTGACCAATTTATATTAATTGTTACACATATGCACTCTTCACACACAAATGCGTGTTATTAAGCTTTGGGTCCTATATCTGTTTCTGAATTATTAAACGTTTTAAGTGAGGAAAGAAGTATAACCAAGATGTTTGTTTGTGGTTGAAACATATTTTATGTCTATTTATAATTTAGAATTTGAGTTGGGCAACAAATTCTTTTAACATTGAATTCGGCCCTCTCTGTTGGTCAGATGAGTGTAAAATATGAAAAATATACAAATGCAGAAAATGGGAATAATTGTCAAAATCACCATTAGAGGTATGAAACATAGCTGGGAGACCATGTTTGATAACACGAGGGCGTTAGTGTAGATTTAAATCAATCGCGTATGAAGTAACTGAGATGATATCAAGTTGCACGGAAAACTTTTACCAGTCGAACAATGGCCATAATTTGCATTAAATTCAACCAAGAGTATTTTTTTTTGTGCCAAGATTAATGACCCGTTTATTATTTACACATACACATACAAAACACAAGCATAACATGACAATATAGAATTTTGATATATTGAATTAACATGTATTTTCCAACATATTTTAATAATCATCATGCATTATTCATTAATGCATCAAGTTTTATAACCATTTATTCATTTGATTGTTTAATTACATTCATTTATACGTTCGTTCATCCATTCATTCAATGAAAACTAGAAACTTATTTTACGTTATAATACTAATTAATCAATAATGATTGTCATAATAGTAAGAGACTATCAGTATAAATTCATTTTATATATCATCATTACTTTATAATTTGCCAATGTTCAATATCTTACCGAAATAAAAAGCAAGACATCAGCTATGGACAGTATAAATAAAATAAAATAAAATAAAATAAAAGAGTAATCAACTTGATTGTTTGATAAACCTGAAGACTTGGTGATTTTCAAGTCGGTCAAGTAGGTGGTTACTGAGATGGTTGCATGGTAGTAACTTGCATGCAAAGTTTTAACCGAAAGTGTGATCCTGATGCCCGGGTAACAAAGAGAGAGAGAGAGAGAGAGAGAGAGAGAGAGAGAGAGAGAGAGAGAGTAGGAATGCTTCATCACATTCTTAACTTGTGAAACAACAACCACACTTATGAAAGGCAATTCCAACAAACACCATGTTCAATGTTGAAATGTGGTCCGACCGATTTTTCGCGTGTGGGTCATAAATTACGGTCGGAGTCAGTTTTCAATGTTGAAGATGAATCACTCATCCGTTGAAAATTGCCCCATGTGGTCATTTTTCAATGGGGGTCAAAAATTAATGTCACACCGGCAACCACTGAAGACCAATCAGAGAACTGTCGCCCACCATGTGATAATAAATAAAGACAAGAAAAACCTTCTAACGACCACTTTGTTTGGCAAAAGGTGACAATGAAAACCTCCAACCGGCCAAAATGCTCTAACAACAATTTGCCAAACACTGACAACCTTTTACAGACTGCAACAACATATCTGCGACCTCTGACAACCAACTACCGACCAGTGGTTGTCGGAAGTCGGCAATCAGTCGTACCTCTAGTGTGATTGGAGCTTAAGAGGTCAGCATTGGCCCTAAAAGTGATAAGGTCACAATACATTTATTCATATGTTTCAATATAGAGACGGATTGCACTTTTATTTTTTACCTTTCAAATACTGAAACGAAAGTGTCGTATTACATATGAAATGAAAGAAAATTATTTAAAAGGTTTTAAACGCGACATCGTTTCGGCTTAAACTGATGAGCCAAATTTTGTATAAATACGCCATATGTGTAGAGGTTTAAGTTAATTCAAATACTTGTAATGGAGACACGGGCAATTTGGGCCCCAAAACAGATAATCAATCCTCAGTTATGAGTTCTTCATTGGCTTGGTCCATTCAAATTTTGAAAAGAACTGACAGTTATGCAACCATTTGGTCCTCTTGTTCAATCATGTTATAACATGGAAATAATTTAGATTCTAAAAAGAAGCACTAAGAAGTAGATGATGGCTGGACAAAAGTTTTGTGAAAATGGCTTAAGGCATACCATTAATACTTTTATATTTGACTTGTCTCTCAATATCTGTAGGCGACCTGCAGGAGGCTTTACCGTCGATCTTCCATTGTGAAATATCGGGTATAACTTTATAATATTTCTCCTGGTTGTTCATTCGTTCACATAAGTCACACAGCGCCCTCTGATAGATCCCTTCTGTGTAACCAATTGTGTAATACTGGCTTTTCTTCTCTAACATTGCAGCATAGTCCGCCTTGGAAGAAGACAATTGTTGTAAATATTCCCCTAATTTTTTTATAGAACTAAAGTCGTCCGTTGCAATAATTGTACCTTTAGGATGTATTGAACTTGCTTGTCCCTTACTTCCACCTCTGACAATCAATAAAATGTCGTAGTTGTAGTTTTCATGAAGTTTTTCTGTAAAATACTCGCTACATAGGGCGTTTTCAAATGCTAAGTAGTATCTGTATTGTTTGTTGAGTATCTGAAAGCAATCATCACGCGTAGTACTTTTACTACAATTCCAAGGTGTGCCACATTTGCCTAATAATTTAACATCAATGTATTTTTTTAAAATTTTAACAAAATCTTCACGTTTTGAATCAGTTGGACAGTGAGATGCTATCATTAAAGCACCTTTATTTTTTCTTTTTGCGATTTTTCTAAAATTGTGTTTGACTGGTTCATTATGCTTTCGGAATTCACCATAAGGTAGATGAATATCGCTGCTATTTTTGTCATAAGTCATTGTCCAATTAAACGAGTAACGCTTCCATTTTTCCTTTGGATCCGCGATTAGTGTTGGTGTTTCATGCGCCACAAACACCCAGATTTGCCCCGTAGGTTTTTTAAATTGTATATTTTGCTTCATTAAATATCCATCAAACAACACTGCGTCGCTTTTAGAGGCATCTTTTTTGTTAAAGGTCATTTGACAGTTGCTGTATTCACATTTCTCAAAACCCAGCTTCATGGCCTTGGGTCGTTTTATTAGAAAACCAATTGGATTATACCAGCATATCATATAGTGTTTTGTGTCCGTACTATCACCAATTATTCTGGTTGTATGTGTTGTAAAGGATCTTTCAGAGTTATTAATACCAGTTGAAGGAACCGAATCCCAACGCTTTATATAAACCTGAAGCATGAATTTTTTAGTTTGTATAACAGTTGAAGAAGCATAATACCTCTGAAAACCGTTTATGAAGGTAGAGAGATATACAGTCAGGTACATAAATGTAATAAAACAGACAGATAGACAATCAGAAAGACAGGCAGACAAATGGACAGTCAAATACACAGAGGTATTGACAATCAAAACAGGTAGAGTGATGCACTGTCAGATACACCGATGTATTGACAATCAAAAATGTAGAGAGTCGGATAGGCAGACAGATGTATTAACATACATGTGTATAGTCAGACGAACATAGAGGCACACAGACTAATGAACAAACAGGCAAGCACACATACTGATGAACCACAGGCAGGTACACATTGACACACAGAGGTACACTGACTGATGAACAAACATGAAAGCACACATACTGATTAAACTACAGGCAGGCTCACGTGACACAGAGTGGCACAAAGGCTGATGAACAAACATGCAAGCACACAATACTGATGAACCTACAGCGAGTACACATTGACACACAGAGGCACACAGACTTACGAACAAGCATTCAAGAACACATACTGATGAACCTACAGGCAGGTACACATTGACACACTGATGCACACAGACTGATGAACAAACATGCAAGCACACAATACTGATGAACCTACAGGCAGGTACACATTGACACACAGAGGCACACAGACTGATGAACAAACATGCAAGCACACATACTGATGAACATACAGGCAGGTACACATTGACACACTACTGCACAAAACCTGATGAACAAACATGCAAGAACACATACTGATGAACCTACAGGCAGGTACACATTGACACAATGATGCACACAGACTGATGAACAAACATGCAAGCACACAATACTGATGAATCTACAGGCAGGTACACATTGACACACAGAGGCACACAGACTGATGAACAAACATGCAAGCGCACATACTGATGAACATACAGCTAGTTACACATTGCCATACAGCCTGGTATACAGACTGATGGACTTACAGGCAGGTACACATTGCTAGACACATACACGCAGACTGATGGAACTATAGACAAGTACACTTTGATACACAGAGGCACACAGGCTGATGAAAAATCATGCTACCACACATACTGATGGATATACAGGCAGGAACACATTGACACACAGAGGTACACGGACTGAAGAACAAACACGCAAGCACACATACTGATGAACCTACAGGCAGGTACACATGACACACAGAGGCACGTTGACTGATGAACAAACATGCAAGCACACATACTGATGAATGTACAGGCAGGTACACCTGACACACAGAGGCACACGGACTGATGAACAAACATGCAAGCACACAATGCTGATTAACCTAAAGGCAGGTACACATTGACACACAGAGGCACACAGGCTGATAAACAAACATGCAAGCACACAATACTGATGAACCTACATGCAGGTAGACATGGCACACAGAGGCACACGGACTGATGAACAAACATGCAAGCTAACATACTGATGAACAAACATGCAAGCACACATACTGATGAACATACAGGCAGGTACACATTGACACACAGAGGCACACAGACTGATAAACAAACATGCAAGCACACAATACTGATGAACCTACATGCAGGTACACATGACACACATCGACACACGGACTGATGAACAAACATGCAAGCACACATACTGATGAACAAACATGCAAGCACACATACTGATGAACATACAGGCAGGTACACATTGACACACAGAGGCAAACAGACTGATGAACAAACATGCAAGCACACATACTGATGAACCTTCAGGCAGGTACACATTGACACACCCAGGCACACAGACTGATGAACAAACATGCTAGCACTCAATACTGATGAACCTACAGGCAGGTACACATTGACACACAGAGGCACACAGACTGATGAACAAACATGCAAGCACACATACTGATGAACCTACAGGCAGGTACACATTGACACACTACTGCACACAGACTGATGAACACACATGCAAGCACACAGAATGATGAACATACAGGCAGTTACACATTTACAGACAGAAGCACAAAGACTGATGAACTTACAGGCAGTTGAAACATTTACACACAGAGGCACACAGACGGATGGACATACAGGCATGTACTCATTGACAGACACATACACGTAGACTGGTGAACTTACAGCAGGTACATACTGACAAAGAGACAGGCACACATGACTGATGAACATACATGCAAGCACACAATGCTGATAAACCTACAAGCAGGTACACATTGACACACAGATGCACACAGGCTGATGAACAAACATGCAAGCACACATACTGATGAACCTACAGGCAGGTACACATTGACACACAGGGGCACACAGACTGATGAACAAACATACAAGAACACATACTGATGAACTTACAGGCAGGTACACATTGACACACAGATGCACACAGAATAATGAACAAACATGCAGGCACACATACCGATTAACCTTAATGCAGGTACACATTGACACACACAGGCACACAGACTGATGAACAAACATGCAAGCACACAATACTGATGAACCTACAGGCAGGTACACATTGACACACAGAGGCAAACAGACTGATGAACAAACATGCAAGCACACATACTGATGAACCTACAGGCAGGTACACATTGACACACAGAGGCACACAGACTGACGAACAAACATGCAAGCACGCATACTGATGAACCTACAGGCAGGTACACATTGACACACTGATGCACACAGACTGACGAACAAACATGCAAGCACACAATACTGATGAACCTTCGGTCAGGTACACATTGACACACAGAGGCACACAGACTGATGAACAAACATGCAAGCACACAATACTGATGAACCTACAGGCAGGTATACATTGACACACTGATGCACACAGACTGATGAACAAACATGCATTCACACAATACTGATGAACCTTCAGACAGGTACACATTGACACACTGATGCACACAGGCTGAATAACAAACATGCAAGCACACATACTGATGAACCTACAGGCAGGTACACATTGACAGACAGAGGCACACAGACTGACGAACATACAGGCAGGGTACACACTGACAGACAGAGGCACACAGACTGAAGAACATACAGGCAGGTACACATTGACAGACAGAAGCACAGAGACTGACGGACGAACATACAGGCAGGGACACTTTGACAGACAGAGGCACACAATCTGCCGAACATACAGGTAGTTACACATTTACAGAGAGACAGGCACACATACTGATGGGCATACAGGCAGGTAGACATTGACAGAGAGACAGGCACATGGGACTGATTAACATTCAGGCAGGTACACATTGATAGACAGAGGCACACAGACTAACGAACATACAGATAGGTACACATTGACAGACAGAAGCACACAGACCGACCAATATGTAGGCAGGTACACATTGCCAGACAGACAGACACATACTGATGACCATACAGACAGGTACTCATTGACAGACATACAGACACATGGGACTAATGAACATACAGGCAGGTACACATTGACAGACAGAGGCACAGAGACTGACGAATATACAGGTAGGTACACATTGAAAGAGAAAGGCACACATACTGATGGACAGACAGGCAGGTACCCATTGACAGACAGACAGGCATACATAATGATGAACATACAGACAGGTTCACATTGACAGACAGGCAGACACACATACTGGTGAACATACAGACAGGTACACATTGACAGACAGATAGGCACATCTACTGATGAACATACAGACAGGTACACATTGACAGAGAGGCAGGCACATATACTGATGAACATACAGACAGGTACACATTGACAGAAAGACAGGCACACATACTGATGAACATACAGGCAGGTATATATTGACAGACAGACAGGCACACATACTAATGAACATACAAACAGGTACATATTGACAGTCAGACAGACAGACAGACAGACAGACAGACAGACAGACAGACAGACAGACAGACAGACAGACACATATACTGATGAACACACGAAGACTGATGAACACACATGCAGGTACACATTGACAGCCAGAGGCACACATATTAATGAAGGCACACACTGCCAGACAGACAGGCAAACAGACTAATGATTATACAGGCTCTCTGACAGGTACAAATTTGCTGACAGACAGGCAAACAGACTAATGATTATACAGGCTCTCTGACAGGTACAAATTGGCTGACAGACAGGCAAACAGACTAATGATTATACAGGCTCTCTGACAGGTACAAATTGGCTGACAGACAGGCAAACAGACTAATGATTATACAGGCTCTCTGACAAGTACAAATTGGCTGACAGACAGGCAAACAGACTAATGATTATACAGGCTCTCTGACAGGTACAAATTGGCTGACAGACAGGCAAACAGACTAATGAACATACAGACAGACAGACAAACAGACAGACAGACAGACAGACAGACACAGACAGACAGACAGACAGACAGACAGACAGACAGACAGACATATTGATTGATAGACAGAAGAACATGCCATTTCACACAGACAGATAGATACACAGACATATGGATAGACAGATAGATGAACATACAGACAGGCAGACACATCGTAGTATACAAATGCATACGCAATAATCACACTATTTGTTTTTTCACCAAATACTCCACTCTAATGAATAATTTTATACATTTCCAGAGAGCATTACCATGGTGTGATTTCGTACTTTTGGTAGCGCCGTTGTGCGAATGAACTCTTGTTGCCAGATGATGAAACTTACAAGTAGTAGTACGAGAACTGAAAAAGAATAATAACTATTCATTAAGTAACAATAATATAAATTATTATGTTTTAATGGGAAAATTGTACTGAAAGTGACCCAGGAGTAAACAACGATATTATGCCGGAAAGAAACATTTATTTTTGTACAAGATGGTCATTATAAAGTAATACTGGATTATATTAATGAATAATTAATGTTGATTTACATGATTAACAATTTGGGACAAACACTCACTCCTTGCTATGACAGCATTCATGTCACCCATGTCATACAAAAGGTAAATGTTGCATTTACTCTTTTCAATTATGATCGTTTACGTCACCAATTTTAGGATAAAATATTTAACATTGATTTTTTTAAATGCTATCTTACAAATATAGCTATTTTAAAACTTTGTGTTCAGAAACATGTGTTCTTTTCTGCTTCTGTAATAAGAATTTTAATGTCAGAATGTCAAATGTCGATTAAATGGCGCCCCGTTCTAATTGCTGCGACAAGAACTATTCTAAATCCGAAAATTCCCGACTGAACGGGCCCCAATAAATTACAAATACTTTATTGGTGGTCGGGTAACTCGAAGAAACAATGATATGATACAATAACACAGAATAAGGACATTTATGGCTTTCGAGCCAATGCAAGACATCTTTCACCGAGAAGGGATACGGCTTATATGGTTATGTGAGTATTTCCCTTCAAAACGAAATACATTTACTAAAAACACCCCATATGTATTTGGTACTAAACGATGGTTTTGTTTGTAAAATTGTATATTCAAGAAGTGAAACACAACAGTATTTTTTTTGAATAACAGATAAAATCAATTTTTGATTTATTTACCTTTTTAATAATTCGCAACATATCAGATGTTATATATGTATAGTCGACTGTATAAATACGAATCGGAGTAAAACCACCGGCGTTTCGCAACAAATAACTGGCACATTTTCTCCAATTAATGTCAGAACCGAACTATGCTCGAACCTACAACATTACTGCGATGAGAGGTGAACATATATGAACAGCAGCCGACATGGCATTCAACTGGGACAGACCCATTAAACACCAGATACCGAATTATGCTCGTACCTATAACATTACTGCGATGAGAGGTGAACATATATGACCAGCAGCCGACATGGCATTCAACTGGGACAGACCCATTAAACACCAGATACCGAATTATGCTCGAACCTATAACATTACTGCGATGAGAGGTGAACATATATGACCAACAGCCGACATGGCATTCAACTGAGACAGACCCATTGAACACTAGATACCGAACTATGCTCGTACCTACAACATTACTGCGATGAGAGGTGAACATATATGACCAGCAGCCGACATGGCGTTCAACGGAGACAGACCCATTAAACACCAGATACCGAACTATGCTCGAACCTACAACATTACTGCGATGAGAGGTGAACATATATGAACAGCAGCCGACATGGCATTCAACTGGGACAGACCCATTAAACACCAGATATCGAATTATGCTCGTACCTATAACATTACTGCGATGAGAGGTGAACATATATGACCAGCAGCCGACATGGCATTCAACTGGGACAGACCCATTAAACACCAGATACCGAACTATACTTTATTCAACATTAAATTAAACACGTATCCATAACAACATACCTGCAAGCCGACACCATTTATTCTTGAAATATTTCCGTAAGATGGACATGCTGATGACTTTTTATTCGACGTCATGTGCTCCCGGGTCGTTTTCTATCTTTAAAAATACATACATGTTATCAATGTGTGATGTTTTTCACTTTACAACCTTACAATCTTTCGTCACGATTTTTTTAAAAAATCCTGTTTTAGAATAACACCAATCCACTAATTCTATCAATATCCTTTTTTTATTTACTTGTTTTTTTTAACTACCAATGGATGGTCCGTTTTAACATAGATTATGTACAATTCAAACTATTTGTGTTAATACTTTGTATACAATTTAAATTATGATGAAATCAGTGTTTGTATAATACCCCAATCTTCACTAAACTTAACAAACCTACTATTCTTAATGTTAATCCACTTGTTTGCCTCATACAATGTTCTCATATTTCCTATTAGCCCATGAAATGAATTTTTGTTATTCAGACATCTGCTTGAGTAAATATATCTCTAAATGGCAAGAAGTAGGATATTTTCTGCTAATGCATTTTGGCTATTTCCAAAATTTAATTAGATTTCATTAAAGCAAACTTGGACATGTTTTTGCTCGAAATATTTCCTTATATCTGAAAACAATGCTCTTATATGATTACATTGCCATAACAAATGTTGCAGTGTTTCTGTGTGTATATGACAGAAAGTACATTTTTCATCAGATTTAATATTGAATAAAGTTAAGTATCTATTTGTTGGGAGGATTCTGTGTAAAAGTCTATATTGCAACCATTGAAGCTGAGTATCTTTAGTTATTTGGAAAGGGATATTGTAGTATTTTTTCCAGTCATTGTCATTTATATTATATATTTCATATTTCAGCTGGTCTGTCATTGTTTTTATATAGAATGTCGAAAATTGCTTTAGTTCCTGAATTGTTCTGTAACACTGGGTAGATATGAGATGGGATAAAAGGATTCCAAGTATTTTAGGCTTGCTATGAAAGCTTTTAAATAAAACATTTTTAACCCTCTTCTGAATAATATTTTGTGACAACTACATTTTTTATCTTTGCGGATCCTTTCCATATAACGTATAAAACATGTCATTAATTTATTAGATATAGGTGCCTGGTGGGTTTGGAAAGAAATAAAAATATAGTTGAAGGATGGTAATAATAAGCTTTTAATGACTGTGATTTTCCCAATTGGTGTAAGAAATCTTCTGTTCCAATATTGCAATGATTTTTTTTTGGATTTTTTTTTCAGTTTTTTCCTTAAAATTTAGTTTTATCATTCTATCTAAATCAGTGCTAAATGTAATGTCAAGCAATTAAAATCATTTTTTGTCCCATGACAATTTCCATTTTGTTTTTATTGAATATGAGCTGTGTTTCTTTGATCCAATCCATATAACATGTGTCTTGTCAAAATTGTTCAGAGATTTGCGAAAAGTAGTGTAGTTCTGAGAGAGTTTCATTAAGTGAAGTGTCCGATCCATCTAGTAAGATTGAGGTATCATCTGCAAACTGAGATAACTTATACTCTTTATTATTTATGCTAATTCCTTTTATATTCTTATTATTTTTTTATTCTAATTGTTAAAATTTCACTACACAAAATAAAGAAGTATGGTGACAGGGGATCTCCCTGACGGTAGCCGCGCCCTATACTGAAGAACTCGGATAAAAAGCCACATTGAATAACTGCTAACTGAATATTATTATAAAAATTTTTGATCCAGTTTTGAATTGAATCTCCAAATTTAAAAAAAAATAAAGTCTTTTTTATAAAAAAACAAGAGAGAGTGTCAAAGGCTTTCTCATAATCTATTAAAAGTAGTAATCCTGGAATGTTTTTTTCTTCAGAGAGATGTAAAATGTTATATAAAAGTCTTGTGTTATCACCTATATATCTACCCTTTATAAATCCTGTCTGTTGTTCACTTATAAGTTTATTCAACACTGTTTTTATTCTGTTTACTATTGAGCCTGAGGCTATCTTGTATACAATGTTTAATAACGTAATTGGTCTCCAGTTTTTTTAAAAGACTGCGTGACTTATTTTCTTCGGGTAGGCATGTAACAACACCTTGTCGCTGAGTTACGGATAGTGTACCCTTTTAAGCTGAAAACTGATGGATCTGATTACAAAGTGTCCTTATTTTTTCCAAAACATTTTATAAAAAATTCTTGAAAATCCGTCACTTCCTGGACTTTTGTCATTTGACATTGAAAGTAAAAGTTTTTGATGTCTCTGAATAAGTAATGTTTCCTTCTAAATTTTGTGAATCATTGTAAGATAATTTTGGCACATCAAACTCTTTTAATTCTTTTTCAGGATCTACATCTATCTGTTCGTTTTCATGACAGGAATAAAGATTTTTTATAAAAACATTTGGTTTCTTTTAAAATATCAGTCTGATTTTCTACTGTATCGTTGTTGTATTTTTCTATTTTTGATATTATTTTGCTGACATAGTTATTTTTCTCCATTTTGCTTTTGATTTTATCATATTACCTTTAAGTTTTTCATTCCGTATATAATTCAATTCATTTTTTAAAATGTTAAATTCCACTATATTTTCTTCATTTAGTGATTTTTCAATTTTATCATTTTTTTTAATAATTTGTTTTATCTCTTATTTTTTTTTTGTAACTGCCATATGAAATTGATTTACCTCGTACAGTATTTCCGTCAATAATGTTTCTAAAAATAATTGGTCATCTATAACAAACGGTATATCGTCATTGGGGATTTCATGTAAATTTTCCATTTTATAGATTGGTAAACAATATTGTTCTTTAATTTCTTCTATTTTTCTATTTATTGTATTTATATATTCAATATCATTTAAAAGAGAGTTTTATGTTTCCGTAAACCTTTATCATGGTTTAGATCATTAAAACATAGTTTTAGAAATATAATGGAATGATCAGACTTTTAGTTTAATAATTAGTTTGAATATTGCACATTTTCACATTTGATAAAAAAATCCTCTGTTAGCAGGTAAAAGTCAAGTCTAGCTTGCTGTAAAGGTTAAGTACGTCTCCATGTGTATCTTTTAGTATCAGGATAGGATCGAAAAGTTGTTTTTCTATAACAATGTCTAAAAGTGTTTCTCTTGCTTTTCTGCTATCTATATTTTTATAGTTAAAATAATCCATCTTTGGATTAAGCACAAGATTAAAATCGCCACATGTCATATATGTATCATTACCTATATCATTTATAATCTTAAAAATATTTTCATAAAAAACAGGTTGATCAGAGTTGGGTCCATATACTGTAAGAAGTGTAAATCGTTGTGATTCTACTGTCATGTCAAGTGCTATGTAATTACCTTCCTTGTCTCGAAATTCAGTATGCACTTTGGACTCAAAAGTCCCATGGGGGGGGGGGGGGGGGGGGGGGGGGGGATGTAAACACCTGATTTTTTTTCCAAACAAATATCTACCGATAAATATAAAACGAAGTAAAATTAAAATATAATGGTTCAATAAGGGTTTAGTTAAAATATTTAAAAAAAAAAATACTAATCCATTAACAAAATTGAGTGAATGAATATTTAGCGTCATTTTTATGCCATCAAGGGCTAACAGACGATCAGTTAACCTAACCACTGTTTCCTGGGATTAACCAGTACCCGAGCACACCCCATCTCCGCAAGTAACTGATAACTTTCCCCTTGAATCAGCGGAAAGAGACGAATGATAATGAGACACAATGTCGTATATCAATCAACATAGAGATTGTTCCCGGGCGGGGATTCGAACTCACGACCCAATGGATTGATAGTCAGACGCGTAACCGACTGAGCTAATCAGCCCCGGCTCACCATATTGAAAGGAACATTATAAGCTTTTTGTTTTAAACGTTCAATTAATTCAAGATAATTCAAACATTTAGTCTGTTTTTTTTTCCTCTCTTAGTAAAAAACCCAAACACTTCCTTAAGGTTGGTAAACAAGGAGACAGGTATAGTGTACAAAGTAAATGCAACAGTTGAGCAACTGGCACCCTGCTGATCTTTCACAATTCTTCAACAATACAGTCACACCATGTGGTATTGAGAAATACCCTACAACTATGTGCTGATTGTACCCTAATTTGTATAATTCATCCCAGGTTTTATGACCTTAAGGGTTTACGGCAGGATGCTTGTTTTATTACATAATATTATGGCTAATTACTACGGAAACGTATATTGACCCCCCTTATATTTAACCCTTTACCTCTTCGAAATCCTGAATTCTCGTCGCGTGCGAGAGCGAGATTTCGTGCGAGACTATGAGCTCAGGGGAATTCGTTTCACTGCGGTCGCGTAAGTAAATTGAATTTTCATACATTAACAACACAAATATTTATTAAAGCAGTTTAATAAAGTATAATTTTAGAGAGTATGCTAACTATCAATGATGAACTAATGAAATGATGCTGTGGTTGACCATGATTACCTTTTTATTGTGACTCTTATTACTGTTGTAAGTGGGTGGTGTTAGCATAATGTAAAATGGTGTACGTGTCTGGTAAATAAGTGTAAAGTATTAAGAAAAGTTATTCTTGCAGAAGAAATTAATTAATTTGTTTCAAGAACATAATTTATTATAGATATATAAAGACGAGTTAGAAGTTTAAAACTCCGTCTCTAAGACTGTTTTGTACCAGTTGTAGTGACCTAGTTTCAACACCGAAACGAACATTCCCGTGTAATTATACTGTACATGTTTCATAATACTTTTTTATTTTTTTACTCATCAACGATTTATTAGTGACTTAACTTTATTGTTATATGAATTTTATTTCAGTTCAATTAAAATGCCGTCTGATGACTATTGTTGTGTGTTCTTGTGTAACCACAGGAGAAGTAAGGTTCCACCACGTTCCACATTTTACACTATTTCAAAAGAGCCCGACAGTGGCATTCTATGATCAAACGGAGTTATAAGGATTAAAATGGCAAACTTAAGCCATGGATACCCACAGACAACTGATGAAAAAAAACAACTATCATCCATCTCAAATGTCGACAGTCTGGGAAAATGTGCACGGCCTTCTATATTTCCAAACAGACGGAATATGCTTGTTTTTCATGTTTAAGTCTTAAAAAATAATAAATGTATTCACCTAAGATATCTGAATTAATATATAAGAATCATTTTCAAAAATGTACCTTTATGGAATTTTTTGTTGAGTTGTATTTTTAATATTTGCATAACTTACACTGTTTTTTTTGTTTTATCAGATTGTGTATTTTACCTATAACTAGCCCATATGACATCATTACCAAGTCTACTAGTTACCTGGACAAATATGATATTTTAACCTTTGATGGATAGTGTCATATGGAATATATTTGCCTACAGGCATATTGCACAAAATGTATGCTACTGTCCAGTTACTGGCATCCTGCTGAGCTTTCATAATTCACCAACACTACAGTCACACCATGTGGTAATGAGAAAAAATATGCATATTGTTCCCCAATTTGCATAATTCACCACAGGTTTTATGACCCCAGGGTTTAAAATAGGTTGTATGTTATATTGCATAGTATTATCGACAATTACTTAATAATTTAAACATTTTTAGTTATTTAGGGGGTCAATGCCAATGGTAAGAAATTATGTAACGTCCGTCCCCTTTTTGTAACGTTCATCCCCTATATTAGAGTAACATTAAACAAAATCTCTAAAAAAAAATTCATTTTTTTTGGATAAATTATTAATATCTTAGTTGCACTCTGCAAACATAAAATACTTAATACATTGAAAAAAGTGAAATTGATTCTATCAATTCAAAAAAATAGAATGTATATGCAGGTGGGGGAGGGGAGGCGGACGTTACGGGGACGGACGTTCCATTTCCGTGTATATCTTTTCAAAATGACCATTTTTTTTACATTTTATATAGTACCTCGGTATAACAGCAGGTGAGTGTGTATCATTCTATTTATCTTCTTGGAAGAATATATACCAGGGATGCAGACGTTACAGTTTTTTGTCACAAATTGATTTTTTCTGATTTTATGTATTATTTCACAAATACACTATTATTAAAGCAAATATATCTCCTCGTGGTCATGCATTACAATGTGATACACGTAAATGTTGTAAAAGTATGATAAAATCAAAGTTTCATGTATATTATTTTGTATGATTTGTGTCCGTATTTATATGGTGTAAATTTGTAATAAATATATCAAATCTTCGTTAATACAATAAATGTATAAACAAAACAAAATGTATTTTAGTTACGTTTCAATCCAAAATAATAACAATCCAATACTATCACACACTTATTAAAAACAAATACCGTAAGTTTATGATTGTGACACCTAATCATGGTGTGAATCACTTTAATGTTTATACATTAATCTATGTGTGATACGAAACCTCAGTTTGGTGGTACGAAACGTCTGTAATTCATCCAAAGCTCTCTTAAATTAAAGAAAATCATAGATTTTTGGCAAAGAACTATATTAAGGTTATATTGATATGTTATAGTAATAATGTTGTTATAGACTTGATCACGCACAGATCTCGTCACGCACGAGAGGGAGATTTCACCTTTTCGACTTGGAGAATAGACGCCTTTTGACACCTCTAATATAGACACCTTTGGACACGTAATATAGAATGCTTTTGAATTATTTGGTGGATTATGTTTATATTAACTGACAGAGTGGAAAACAGTGCAGGAAGTGTTCAGATTCCTCTTACTCCAACCAGCAAGAAAAACTCTCTCCAACAATGGAATAAATTTCAAACCTATATTTTTTCTTGGAATCTCTTTAGAATGCAGCAGTTGGTGTTTTAAATAGTCTTTTCCGAGATGGTATAAATAACAACCATTTTCCAATTAAAATCTACTAGAATGCATTATTGTTTTTTAAATATCTTGTTTGCAGGGGAGTAGCCCAATAGATAACACCCTCCCAGATCTCCTCTCACGTCTTGCTCGTAGTGCATGAAGTGACGGGTTTAAAACCCGGTCGAAGTTAGTTTTTTAATACATTTCATGCTCTTGTCTTTATAAAATTAAATTTTTTATTTAAATATCGCCTAATATTGGAGTTATAACGTCCATATCTTTATCTTAACAACTCCATTTAATGCAACAGCTGGGGATTAAGATATCGAAATGATCCGATTGAGGCCCCCGTTGCCTCAATTGTGGGAGGGGATTCTTTCTCCCACACTCTCTCGCAAGGCTGGCCTCCCAAGTAATTTGAACGCTACTACGCCAATGAAAATTTATATGTGATACATATATATAATCGCGAGAAAATATATTTTGTAATATTACAATATAACTCACGGTAAAACTTGAAACACTTATTTACAAGCCATTTAACATGTATTAAAACCAAATGTTAAATTGCATAAAAATTATAAATTGAGTAAACAACGTTTAATATATTTATCACTCGTTTATTATAATCGATCAAATGGTGGAAATAAATAATAAGCATGGACTGCATGGATAACAATTCAGGTGTAATTATATATAATCACATGAAACATGCAATTTTGTAATATTAATATATGACTCACGATAAACCCACCAATTATACAATATTTTGGTATATATAAGGGAGGTGTGTGTGTGTGTGTGTGGGGGGGGGGGGGGGGGGGGGGGGGATCAATATACGTTTCCGTAGCGAATGGCCACATGTCAACATTAAAGTAATTAAAGTAATACGCCCCAAAATGTTTAAGGCCATTTAAGACACTTTAAAAAAATCATAGCATCTTTTGCGAAAAAATACATTTAGTAATTTTAATGTTATAGTAATAATGATTAAAATTAGAAATTATTATTTTTTTCTTTAATCATTTACTTATTTTTGTTTTATAAAATTTGCCAATTAACTGTGTACTTTGTATTTTCTCTCCAAATCATATTAAGGAAATCCCCGTGTTTTAATCTTGCGGAGAAGTGCGCTGATGCTTGTCAGTTTTGGAGTCTCCAATACAATTAAGTCATACATTTTAAACTCAGTTGAAACTATATTTTCCTAAAGAGGGGGGATTATTTTAAAATAGAAATCAACATTTAATCACGATTTATTTCGATAAAGTTTCATTCTGAGTTCACACGCATATATTATATATCAAGCATTATATATGGAATATGAGCATTAACACATTGATTTATCAATTAAGTCACTGCACTAATGACACGTGTTGTGTTCAAAGCACAATCAACTACTCTTTCGTTATTACACTTTATTAACAATTCATAAACATTTCATTTAACCTAATCAGTCGACATGTCTATACAACTATTTGATGTATTATTACTAACTACAAATCATTACTACGCCGTATATCGTTACACATTTTGTTAAAGTCTCTGTATAAATTAAGAACTTGAAGGATTTAAGATATGTTTTTTATTAAAACCTCAATTACCCACCCGTCACACGAGAACATTCCAGTTAGATTCATTTTACATAAATGGAAATAATAAAGACCAATACATATACACATATGGGACTAAGTCACTGTCAGTCTGATAACCGTACAGTTTCAGTTACTATTAAAATGTTTAAATGTCTCTGGTACAAACAAACACATCTTTGCATTTGCGTATATCTGTTTCCAATTAATGTGTATACGATTAAACGTATACATTTAAACAATGTATCATTTCAAGACTTCCACTGTCTGATCTTAATGCAATAATTAACATTTAGTCCTCAGTTTTATTTAATATGTGATTTATTGTAAATAATAAGGAAGCTTATATTTCTTCGTTCGACTTCGAGATTGAACTTCAGAAGTTATATAGAAGCATCGACGCTTGATGACGAAATATCAAGATCCTATAACCGATGTAATATTTTGTAGTATTTACCTTTGTGATATAAACGTATGTGATATTAGTGTATTACTTGGGGAAATAGTCTCTTGTAATTCTAATATTTGAATGGCCATGTACATTTGTGTATATGTATATTTTATTGTTTTTATGTGTATGTATATGGATGAGATTATAATAAAAGAATAAATCTAAATCTAAACAAGTCTACTTTATGTGATAAACAGTGATTATTAAGTCACTGGTACAAGCGATTAAAAGTATATAATATATTTTAACAAGGTATCATTTCAAGACATTATAGTTTAAGTATTACAGTCAGTAGACGGTGATAAAACATCTATTCTGAGGTTCCTGGTAATGAAATGAATTTATTGTCCTCACTGATCTCCAATTAACTTATTCACACATAATTATGTAAATGAATTAAAACATGCGCGAAGCACATATCTATAATTTAAACTACCATCATGACTTTACATTTTTTAAGCCCGTTTATTGTTCGTAAACAAGAGATACATATTATAAACGATAAACTTACCGACAGAAAGATAACGAGAACAACATCGCTGTTCTTTAAACACTAGAATGGCTGGTTTGTAAATGTAATTCATCACGCGTGTAATTATCTTCTGGTCAACGGGATAGTTGCGTGAAGTTGGCTATGAGATCGGCAATCGGAGATCAACATTCAATACAGATCCAGGTCTGAGATCGTAGATCAACATTCAAAAAAAAAGTCAAAATTTGAATAACGACCCAGGTCTGCAATCGTAGATCGACATTCAAAATAAAATCTAAAATACGGACAGAAATTGAATACAGACCCAGGTCTGAGATCGTAGATCAACATTCAAAATAAAAGTCGGAATTTGAATACAGACCCAGGTCTGCAATCGTAAATCGACATTCAAAATAAAATTAAAAATACGGACAAAATTTGAATGCAGATCCAGGTCTGAGATCGTAGATCGACATTCAAAATAAAATCTAAAATACGGACAAAACTTGAATACAGACCCAGGTCTGAGATCGTAGATCAACATTCAAAATAAAAGAGAAAAGACGGAGTTAACTTGAATGCAGATCCAGGTCTGAGATCGTAGATCAACATTCAAAATAAAAGTCGGAATTTGAATACCGACCCAGGTCTGCAATCGTAGATCGACATTCAAAATAAAATTAAAAATACGGACAAAATTTGAATGCAGATCCAGGTCTGAGATCGTAGATCGACATTCAAAATAAAATCTAAAATACGGACAAAACTTGAATACAGACCCAGGTCTGCAATCGAAGATCGACATTCAAAATAAAAGTCGGAATTTGAATACCGACCCAGATCTGCAATCGTAGATCAACATTCAAAATAAAATTAAAAATACGGACAAAATTTGAATGCAGATCCAGGTCTGAGATCGTAGATCGACATTCAAAATAAAATCTAAAATACGGACAAAACTTGAATACAGACCCAGGTCTGAGATCGTAGATCAACATTCAAAATAAAAGAGAAAAGACGGAGTTAACTTGAATGCAGATCCAGGTCTGAGATCGTAGATCAACATTCAAAATAAAAGTCGAAATTTGAATACCGACCCAGGTCTGCAATCGTAGATCGACATTCAAAATAAAATTAAAAATACGGACAAAATTTGAATGCAGATCCAGGTCTGAGATCGTAGATCGACATTCAAAATAACATCTAAAATACGGACAAAACTTGAATACAGACCCAGGTCTGAGATCGTAGATCAACATTCAAAATAAAAGTCGGAATTTGAATACCGACCCAGATCTGCAATCGTAGATCGACATTCAAAATAAAAGTAAAAATACGGACAAAATTTGAATGCAGACCCAGGTCTGAGATCGTAGATCAACATTCAAAATAAAAGTCGGAATTTGAATACAGACCCAGATCTGCAATCGTAGATCAACATTCAAAATAAAATTAAAAATACGGACAAAATTTGAATGCAGATCCAGGTCTGACATCGTAGATCAACATTCAAAATAAAATCTAAAATACGGACAAAACTTGAATACAGACCCAGGTCTGCAATCGAAGATCGACATTCAAAATAAAAGTCGGAATTTGAATACCGACCCAGATCTGCAATCGTAGATCAACATTCAAAATAAAATTAAAAATACGGACAAAATTTGAATGCAGATCCAGGTCTGAGATCGTAGATCGACATTCAAAATAAAATCTAAAATACGGACAAAACTTGAATACAGACCCAGGTCTGAGATCGTAGATCAACATTCAAAATAAAAGAGAAAAGACGGAGTTAACTTGAATGCAGATCCAGGTCTGAGATCGTAGATCAACATTCAAAATAAAAGTCGAAATTTGAATACCGACCCAGGTCTGCAATCGTAGATCGACATTCAAAATAAAAGTAAAAATACGGACAAAATTTGAATGCAGATCCAGGTCTGACATCGTAGATCAACATTCAAAATAAAAGTCGGAATTTGAATACCGACCCAGGTCTGCAATCGTAGATCGACATTCAAAATAAAATTAAAAATACGGACAAAATTTGAATGCAGATCCAGGTCTGAGATCGTAGATCGACATTCAAAATAAAATCTAAAATACGGACAAAACTTGAATACAGACCCAGGTCTGCAATCGAAGATCGACATTCAAAATAAAAGTCGGAATTTGAATACCGACCCAGATCTGCAATCGTAGATCAACATTCAAAATAAAATTAAAAATACGGACAAAATTTGAATGCAGATCCAGGTCTGAGATCGTAGATCGACATTCAAAATAAAATCTAAAATACGGACAAAACTTGAATACAGACCCAGGTCTGAGATCGTAGATCAACATTCAAAATAAAAGAGAAAAGACGGAGTTAACTTGAATGCAGATCCAGGTCTGAGATCGTAGATCAACATTCAAAATAAAAGTCGAAATTTGAATACCGACCCAGGTCTGCAATCGTAGATCGACATTCAAAATAAAATTAAAAATACGGACAAAATTTGAATGCAGATCCAGGTCTGAGATCGTAGATCGACATTCAAAATAACATCTAAAATACGGACAAAACTTGAATACAGACCCAGGTCTGAGATCGTAGATCAACATTCAAAATAAAAGTCGGAATTTGAATACCGACCCAGATCTGCAATCGTAGATCGACATTCAAAATAAAAGTAAAAATACGGACAAAATTTGAATGCAGACCCAGGTCTGAGATCGTAGATCAACATTCAAAATAAAAGTCGGAATTTGAATACAGACCCAGATCTGCAATCGTAGATCAACATTCAAAATAAAATTAAAAATACGGACAAAATTTGAATGCAGATCCAGGTCTGACATCGTAGATCAACATTCAAAATAAAAGTTAAATGACGGACAAAACTTGAATACAGACCCAGGTCTGCAATCGTAGATCGACATTCAAAATAAAAGTTAAAAGACGGTGTTAACTTGAATGCAGATCCAGGTCTGAGATCGTAGATCAACATTCAAAATAACAGTCGAAATTTGAATACCGACCCAGGTCTGCAATCGTAGATCGACATTCAAAATAAAATTAAAAATACGGACAAAATTTGAATGCAGATCCAGGTCTGAGATCGTAGATCGACATTCAAAAAAAAATCTAAAATACGGACAAAACTTGAATACAGACCCAGGTCTGAGATCGTAGATCAACATTCAAAATAAAGTCGGAATTTGAATACCGACCCAGATCTGCAATCGTAGATCAACATTCAAAATAAAATTAAAAATACGGACAAAATTTGAATGCAGATCCAGGTCTGACATCGTAGATCAACATTCAAAATAAAAGTTAAAAGACGGACAAAACTTGAATACAGACCCAGGTCTGCAATCGTAGATCGACATTCAAAATAAAAGTTAAAAGACGGAGTTAACTTGAATGCAGATCCAGGTCTGAGATCGTAGATCAACATTCAAAATAAAAGTCGAAATTTGAATACCGACCCAGGTCTGCAATCGTAGATAGACATTCAAAATAAAATTAAAAATACGGACAAAATTTGAATGCAGATCCAGGTCTGAGATCGTAGATCGACATTCAAAATAAAATCTAAAATACGGACAAAACTTGAATACAGACCCAGGTCTGAGATCGTAGATCAACATTCAAAATAAAAGTCGGAATTTGAATACCGACCCAGATCTGCAATCGTAGATCAACATTCAAAATAAAATTAAAAATACGGACAAAATTTGAATGCAGATCCAGGTCTGACATCGTAGATCAACATTCAAAATAAAAGTTAAAAGACGGAGTTAACTTGAATGCAGATCCAGGTCTGAGATCGTAGATCAACATTCAAAATAAAAGTCGGAATTTGAATACCGACCCAGGTCTGCAATCGTAGATCGACATTCAAAATAAAATTAAAAATACGGACAAAATTTGAATGCAGATCTAGGTCTGACATCGTAGATCGAAATTCAAAATAAAAGTTAAAAGACGGACAGAACTTGAATACAGACCCAGGTCTGAGATCGTAGATCAACATTCAAAATAAAAATCGGAATTTGAATACCGACCCAGATCTGCAATCGTAGATCAACATTCAAAATAAAATTAAAAATACGGACAAAATTTGAATGCAGATCCAGGTCTGACATCGTAGATCAACATTCAAAATAAAAGTTAAAAGACGGACAAAACTTGAATACAGACCCAGGTCTGCAATCGTAGATCGACATTCAAAATAAAAGTTAAAAGACGGAGTTAACTTGAATGCAGATCCAGGTCTGAGATCGTAGATCAACATTCAAAATAAAAGTCGGAATTTGAATACCGACCCAGGTCTGCAATCGTAGATCGACATTCAAAATAAAATTAAAAATACGGACAAAATTTGAATGCAGATCTAGGTCTGACATCGTAGATCGAAATTCAAAATAAAAGTTAAAAGACGGACAGAACTTGAATACAGACCCAGGTCTGAGATCGTAGATCAACATTCAAAATAAAAGTCGGAATTTGAATACCGACCCAGGTCTGCAATCGTAGATCGACATTCAAAATAAAATCTAAAATATGGACAAAACATGAATACAGACCCAGGTCTGCAATCGTAGATCGACATTCAAAATAAAAGAGAAAAGACGGAGTTAACTTGAATGCAGATCCAGGTCTGACATCGTAGATCAACATTCAAAATAAAAGTCGAAATTTGAATACCGACCCAGGTCTGCAATCGTAGATCGACATTCAAAATAAAATTAAAAATACGGACAAAATTTGAATGCAGATCCAGGTCTGAGATCGTAGATCAACATTCAAAATAAAATCTAAAATACGGACAAAACTTGAATACAGACCCAGTTCAGCAATCGTAGATCGACATTCAAAATAAAATCTAAAATATGGACAAAACTTGAATACAGACCCAGGTCTGAGATCGTAGATCAACATTCAATATTAATTCTTGCTACAAATAATCAATAATACATGACGAAGTGTCGCGAGTAAAACCCAAACCCGTACCTTAAAGTTCAAGGTCACACTTTGAGTTTGTTTGATAATACTTTTTGTATGTTTATTCGATCTGAAATTTTTTTAAATATGGATCTTCGATCGAAACTTCTATATCTGAAAGTCAATATTCGAACTGATCGTTGAAAATTCAGCTCTGACCAAGACATTTTAAATTTGTTCTCCGTTCTGACCATTATAAATGACGCTTTTACGAATCGCAGACATGGAACTGTATTCAAATCCAACTTCTAACAATTACTGTGAATGCTGATGTACTATTGTAGAACTATGTATACAATATCACATGTCGAACTACTACATTAACATTTTAATATTGATTAAAGGTAAATGTTGATTTACGATCTCAAACCTGGCTTGTTTTTCTAATTACGACTTGTGTGTGTGTGTGTGTGTGTGTGTGTGTGTGTGTGTGGTGGTGATGGTGTGTGTGTGTGTGTGTGTGGGGGGGGGGGGGGGGGTTAATGTCAATCTACGATCTCAGTCCTGGGTCGTTATTCAAATTCCGACTTTTATTTTGAATGTTGATCTACGATCTCAGACCTGGGTCTGTATTCAAGTTCTGTCCATCTTTTAACTTTTATTTTGAATGTCGATCTACGATGTCAGACCTGGATCTGCATTCAAGTTAACTCCGTCTTTTCTCTTTTATTTTGAATGTCGATCTACGATTGCAGACCTGGGTCTGTATTCAAGTCTTGTCCGTATTTTAGATTTTATTTTGAATGTCGATCTACGATCTCAGACCTGCATCTGCATTCAAATTTTGTCCTTATTTTTAATTTTATTTTGAATGTCGATCTACGATTGCAGACCTGGGTCGGTATTCAAATTCCGACTTTTATTTTGAATGTTGATCTACGATCTCAGACCTGGGTCTGTATTCAAGTTCTGTCTGTCTTTTAACTTTTATTTTGAATGTTGATCTACGATGTCAGACCTGGATCTGCATTCAAGTTAACTCCGTCTTTTCTCTTTTATTTTGAATGTCGATCTACGATTGCAGACCTGGGTCTGTATTCAAGTTTTGTCCGTATTTTAGATTTTATTTTGAATGTCGATCTACGATCTCAGACCTGGATCTGCATTCAAATTTTGTCCGTATTTTTAATTTTATTTTGAATGTCGATCTACGATTGCAGACCTGGGTCGGTATTCAAATTCCGACTTTTATTTTGAATGTTGATCTACGATCTCAGACCTGGGTCTGTATTCAAGTTCTGTCCGACTTTTAACTTTTATTTTGAATGTTGATCTACGATGTCAGACCTTGATCTGCATTCAAATTTTGTCCGTATTTTTAATTTTATTTTGAATGTCGATCTACGATTGCAGACCTGGGTCTGTATTCAAGTTTTGTCCGTATTTTAGATTTTATTTTGAATGTCGATCTACGATCTCAGACCTGAATCTGCATTCAAATTTTGTCCGTATTTTTAATTTTATTTTGAATGTCGATCTACGATTGCAGACCTGGGTCGGTATTCAAATTCCGACTTTTATTTTGAATGTTGATCTACGATGTCAGACCTGGATCTGCATTCAAGTTAACTCCGTCTTTTAACTTTTATTTTGAATGTCGATCTACGATTGCAGACCTGGGTCTGTATTCAAGTTTTGTCCGTATTTTTAATTTTATTTTGAATGTTGATCTACGATTGCAGATCTGGGTCTGTATTCAAATTCCGACTTTTATTTTGAATGTTGATCTACGATCTCAGACCTGGATCTGCATTCAAATTTTGTCCGTATTTTTAATTTTATTTTGAATGTCGATCTACGATTGCAGACCTGGGTCGGTATTCAAATTCCGACTTTTATTTTGAATGTTGATCTACGATCTCAGACCTGGATCTGCATTCAAGTTAACTCCGTCTTTTCTCTTTTATTTTGAATGTTGATCTACGATCTCAGACCTGGGTCTGTATTCAAGTTTTGAATGTTGATCTACGATTGCAGATCTGGGTCTGTATTCAAATTCCGACTTTTATTTTGAATGTTGATCTACGATCTCAGACCTGGATCTGCATTCAAATTTTGTCCGTATTTTTAATTTTATTTTGAATGTCGATCTACGATTGCAGATCTGGGTCGGTATTCAAATTCCGACTTTATTTTGAATGTTGATCTACGATCTCAGACCTGGGTCTGTATTCAAGTTTTGTCCGTATTTTAGATTTTATTTTGAATGTCGATCTACGATCTCAGACCTGGATCTGCATTCAAATTTTGTCCGTATTTTTAATTTTATTTTGAATGTCGATCTACGATTGCAGACCTGGGTCGGTATTCAAATTTCGACTTTTATTTTGAATGTTGATCTACGATCTCAGACCTGGATCTGCATTCAAGTTAACTCCGTCTTTTTTCTTTTATTTTGAATGTTGATCTACGATCTCAGACCTGGGTCTGTATTCAAGTTTTGTCCGTATTTTAGATTTTATTTTGAATGTCGATCTACGATCTCAGACCTGGATCTGCATTCAAATTTTGTCTGTATTTTTAATTTTATTTTGAATGTTGATCTACGATTGCAGACCTGGGTCGGTATTCAAATTTCGACTTTTATTTTGAATGTTGATCTACGATCTCAGACCTGGGTCTGTATTCAAGTTTTGTCCGTATTTTAGATTTTATTTTGAATGTCGATCTACGATCTCAGACCTGGGTCTGTATTCAAGTTTTGTCCGTATTTTAGATTTTATTTTGAATGTCGATCTACGATGTCAGACCTGGATCTGCATTCAAATTTTGTCCGTATTTTTAATTTTATTTTGAATGTCGATCTACGATTGCAGACCTGGGTCGGTATTCAAATTTCGACTTTTATTTTGAATATTGATCTACGATCTCAGACCTGGATCTGCATTCAAGTTAACTCCGTCTTTTAACTTTTATTTTGAATGTCGATCTACGATTGCAGACCTGGGTCTGTATTCATGTTTTGTCCGTATTTTAGATTTTATTTTGAATGTCGATCTACGATCTCAGACCTGGGTCTGTATTCAAGTTTTGTCCGTATTTTAGATTTTATTTTGAATGTCGATCTACGATCTCAGACCTGGGTCTGTATTCAAGTTTTGTCCGTATTTTAGATTTCATTTTGAATGTCGATCTACGATCTCAGACCTGGATCTGCATTCAAATTTTGTCCGTATTTTTAATTTTATTTTGAATGTCGATCTACGATTGCAGACCTGGGTCGGTATTCAAATTCCGACTTTTATTTTGAATGTTGATCTACGATCTCAGACCTGGGTCTGTATTCAAGTTCTGTCCGTCTTTTAACTTTTATTTTGAATGTTGATCTACGATGTCAGACCTGGATCTGCATTCAAATTTTGTCCGTATTTTTAATTTTATTTTGAATGTCGATCTACGATTGCAGACCTGGGTCGGTATTCAAATTCCGACTTTTATTTTGAATGTTGATCTACGATCTCAGACCTGGATCTGCATTCCAGTTAACTCCGTCTTTTAACTTTTATTTTGAATGTCGATCTACGATTGCAGACCTGGGTCTGTATTCAAGTTTTGTCCGTCTTTTAACTTTTATTTTGAATGTTGATCTACGATGTCAGACCTGGATCGCATTCAAATTTTGTCCGTATTTTTAATTTTATTTTGAATGTCGATCTACGATTGCAGATCTGGGTCGGTATTCAAATTCCGACTTTTATTTTGAATGTTGATCTACGATCTCAGACCTGGGTCTGTATTCAAGTTTTGTCCGTATTTTAGATTTTATTTTGAATGTCGATCTACGATCTCAGACCTGGGTCTGTATTCAAGTTTTGTCCGTATTTTAGATTTTATTTTGAATGTCGATCTACGATGTCAGACCTGGATCTGCATTCAAATTTTGTCCGTATTTTTAATTTTATTTTGAATGTCGATCTACGATTGCAGACCTGGGTCGGTATTCAAATTTCGACTTTTATTTTGGATATTGATCTACGATCTCAGACCTGGATCTGCATTCAAGTTAACTTCGTCTTTTAACTTTTATTTTGAATGTCGATCTACGATTGCAGACCTGGGTCTGTATTCAAGTTTTGTCCGTATTTTAGATTTTATTTTGAATGTCGATCTACGATCTCAGACCTGGGTCTGTATTCAAGTTTTGTCCGTATTTTAGATTTTATTTTGAATGTCGATCTACGATCTCAGACCTGGGTCTGTATTCAAGTTTTGTCCGTATTTTAGATTTTATTTTGAATGTCGATCTACGATCTCAGACCTGGATCTGCATTCAAATTTTGTCCGTATTTTTAATTTTATTTTGAATGTCGATCTACGATTGCAGACCTGGGTCGGTATTCAAATTCCGACTTTTATTTTGAATGTTGATCTACGATCTCAGACCTGGGTCTGTATTCAAGTTCTGTCCGTCTTTTAACTTTTATTTTGAATGTTGATCTACGATGTCAGACCTGGATCTGCATTCAAATTTTGTCCGTATTTTTAATTTTATTTTGAATGTCGATCTACGATTGCAGACCTGGGTCGGTATTCAAATTCCGACTTTTATTTTGAATGTTGATCTACGATCTCAGACCTGGATCTGCATTCAAGTTAACTCCGTCTTTTAACTTTTATTTTGAATGTCGATCTACGATTGCAGACCTGGGTCTGTATTCAAGTTTTGTCCGTCTTTTAACTTTTATTTTGAATGTTGATCTACGATGTCAGACCTGGATCTGCATTCAAATTTTGTCCGTATTTTTAATTTTATTTTGAATGTCGATCTACGATTGCAGACCTGGGTCGTTATTCAAATTTTGACTTTTTTTTTGAATGTTGATCTACGATCTCAGACCTGGATCTGTATTGAATGTTGATCTCCGATTGCCGATCTCATAGCCAACTTCACGCAACTCAACGGGATACCGATTACGCTTATCGGTGTGGATGAGTCCAATGAATTTAAGATATCGTGCGTATTCACACCTAGTTGCATCATTTTAAATACAGAGCAAAATCTACTAAATAATTCAATAATTTTTTTAAAAATGAATGCAACAGCGATAACACTATAAGATAAGATAAGATAACACTATATGCTGTTATTTTTATTGGTAAGTCTGAATTTTAATTAGAAATTGTATTGTCTACTTGGCTTCCCTTGTAATATGAATTGACAGACTAATTAGTGGCCATGTGTTTCTCAGCAGAAGATCGATTGTTTAAGGTGTTTCTACAAATTGTAAGTAATTGTTTGTTTTCAATTTTTAATTTATGTTTCATAACTACAACCAGTGCATTAATTACATGTTTATATGTCTCTTCTAAAACCTGTTTTAATATATTACCAAGACGTGCATCTCAAACTATGTAAATAATGCATTTTATGTTTTATAACTCTTACGTTATGCGGATGCGGGTGGAATTACAAATTGTTCTTATAAAAGCATCAACTGTTTGGTGATATAATAGCACTTAACCCGCATAAAGCTAATGTGTTAAAATTCTATGCAATCTCTAGACTCAGATGAAGATCTCTTTTCTATCTGCACATGAAACTCTTTTTTGGATGTGCACTAAAAACAACTTGTAATAATAATAATTATATTATCGGGACTATATGATACATTTTATTTATGTAATTATTCGTGTAAATCCTTGACAGCTAATCGTAATTTGTTTTAAAGTGATTCTATAGAGTCATTTGTAACGCGATTCATAATTTAAATGTTACATATTTTTATCCAAAATATTATAGTTTCAGTCTTTCTAAGTATATGTTGAAGTACAGAATCAGTTGTTATCATAACCGCTCCAGTGGGTAACATCTCGTATAGTACAATAATGTCATGGTTCTGGAAAACTCTGTTGCTACATCAATTATGATAATATTTGAAAAATTACTCTGTTGCTGCTGGTAATTATGATAATATTTGAACAGCTACTCTGATGCTGATGCTATTTTTAATTAGGACAATACTTGAACAGCTACTCTGTTTGCTGTTGCTGCTGCTGTTATTAATTATGATAATATTTGAACATGTTCCGTATTTGTTGTTGCTGTTATTAAGATGGTAATTGAACAGCTACTCTGTTTGCTGTTGCTGCTGCTGTTATTAATTATGATAATATTTGAACATGTTCTGTATTTGCTGTTGCTGTTATTAAGATGGTAATTGAACAACTACTCTGTTTGTTGTTGCTTTTATAAATTATGATAATATTTGAACAGCTACTCTGTTGCTGCTGCTGTTATTAATTATGCTGATATGTGAACAGCTACTATTTTTACTGTTGTACCTGCTGTTGTTAATTATGCTGATATTTTAGGAGCTACTCGCAGAGTATGTTGCCAGTTGCTGCTGCTGTTATTAATTTATTATGATGATACTTGAACGGGTTCCGTGTTTGCTGTTGTTGCTGCCGTAGTTAATTATGATGATATTTAAATAGCTGCTCTGTTTGCTGTTATTTGAGCAGCTACTCTGTTTGCTGTTTCTGCTGCTGTTATTGATTATGGTGATATTTTAACAGGTACTGTGTTTGCTATTGTTGCTGCCGTTGTTAACTATAATGATATTTGAATAGCTGCTCTGTTTGCTGTTATTTGAGCAGCTACTCTGTTTGCTGTTTCTGCTGCTGTAATTAATAATGGTGATATTTTAACAGGTACTGTGTTTGCTATTGTTGCTGCCGTTGTTAACTATGATGATATTTGAATAGCTGCTCTGTTTGCTGTTGTTGCTGCTTTCATTAATTATGTCGATATTCGAGCAACTTCTCTATTTGCTGCTGCTGTTATTAATTGTGATAATATTTGAACAGCTACTATTTTTGCTGTTGCTATTATTAATTATGATGATATTTAATCAGGTGCTGTGTTTGCTGTTTTTGCTGCCGTTGTTAATTTTGATGATATTTGAATAGCTGCTCTGTTTGCTGTTGTTGTTGCTTTTATTAATTATGATGATATTTGATCAGGTACTCTGTTTGCTGTTGTTGCTGCTTTTATTAATTATGATGATATTTGAACAGGTACTTTGTTTGCTGTTGCTGCTACTGTTATAATTATGATGCTATTTGAACAGGTACTTTGTTTGCTGTTGTTGCTACTGTTATAATTATGATGCTATTTGAACAGGTACTTTGTTTGCTGTTGCTGCTACTGTTATAATTATGATGATTTTTAATAGCTACTCTTTTTGATGCTGTTGCTGCTGCTGTAATTAATTCTGATGATATTTGAACATCGACTCTCTAAAACGCGGACCATATAAATAATAGATCGATTAATAATTTTGTTTCGTATTTTAACATTTCAGGACATATAGATGTATGCGCATAGACGAAATAAAACAGCTGTATAACTGCCATACATACCTCCACAAGAGGACATTACGATGTTATACACATATTGCAGCAAAATTTGGATGGTACAGAGTGAATACATAATATTGTAGTCTGGAATCAAGCACTTGAACTCAACAGTGCTTAATCATGTTTACTGTACAGTAAATATTGACAATTCAAACTCGTTTTTGCTTCGAGAAACATGGTAATATCTGGTGAAAAGTCGCAACTACGATGGTGAAAAGTCAAAACAACGAAACAACGAAATAACGATGGTGAAAAGTCGAAATCTTTCGCGTTTTCACCATCGTTGTATCGACTTTTCACCATCGTAGTTTCGCGTTTTCACTGTACATGGAGTGACAGAATGTAAAATATCAGACATAGTCCAGTTTCAAAATATAAAACTATTCTAGATATAAGTACTTTCTACTTGTTTCTTAGAAAGATTCCGATTATTTTCTCTGAAAAAGGGATATTGTACTGGAATAAAATTTCATTCTGGTGAATTAAGGGACCAGTCCCTTCTTTTTCGAAATAATGTTGTAATTGCTGTGTTATATTTTTCCATACAGTTTTTACATATTAAGTGATAGAGGAAACTGTTTGTGTTAGTATTACTTTAAAAACTATGAATAATGCTAATTTACATTTGTATTTTGAAAAAAAGAAAGAAGGGACTGGTCCCCTCAATTAAAATCGATTTTTACCAATGGGTTGAAAGTAGGCAGTTGGTAGTTGGTAGTAGTATGTTCGAATATCCAACTACCGATCAGTTGTTAGTTGTGGATTCAGATTTGACAATTTTACCAGAATTACATTAAGAATGGGCCAGGCCACTGTTTCTGAAAACAATTATGATGGTAATGATTTGATACACTTTCTCAATACTGGAAAAAGTGGACCTGTCTTCTCTTTTACACTTTGATGACATAATTCAGCCGATGTTTAAAAAATACATGTTACCAGATTTCGGATTACTTTCTGAGTCCAATCTTTTGAAAATAATGACCTAAATGCTTTGTTACAGTAAGTTTTTCAAAACATGATGTTAATTTACTTTTGTTGTTACTTTTGAGCGAAAGAGGGCATAAGTGCCCTAATTTTGAAAATATCTTAAAAAAATGATGTTTCTGATCTCCCATTTTAGAAGTTGATGTAACTTACTGTTCAGGTGATTTCTTTCAAATTTACTTTTCACCAGATTTTGAAGAGGCAACCAGTCTCATAATTTTAAAAAACGATGCTTTTCCTCTAATAATATTTCCAGAAGTTGGTGTTTGTATGTTTATATGATAAGTCTACTATTAGGCAAATGAAAGAAGGCACTGGTTTCAAAGGGGTCAGTCCCCTCATTTTAAATACAATGATATTGCTTGTGTGTGTATTTGTTTCCAACTTATGATGTTTATATACTTTTGAGTGAATGACTTGACTGGTCCCCTCGTTAAGAAATGTCTTTCCAAATTTGAGGAATTTGAGGTTTGTGTTTTCTACTAGAGGCAAATATTTTAAAAAGTCAATTTTAAAAAAATATCACCTGAACGAGGGGATCAGTCCCATTGTTTAGAAATGTCTTTCAAAATGTGAGGTTTGTACTTTTTACTAGAGGCAACTATTTTAGAAATGAACGAGGGGACTGGTCTCCTCATGAAAATCTGATGAAAAGTCGATTTTAAAGAAATCATCTGAATAAGGGAACCGGTCCCCTCTTTTAGAAAAATTCTTTCCAAATTTTTAAAATTTACTATTCACCACATTTTGGAGAGGGGACCAGTCCGTCGTTTTAAAAACAATGCTATTGTTTGTGTTTGCATATTTGTTTCCAATTCTTAATGTTTATATACTCTTGTTTTCAGTGAATGAGGGGACTGGTCTCCTCGTTAAGAAATGTCTTTACAAATCTGAGAAATTTGAGCTTTGTACTTTTTACTTGGGGCAAATATTTTAGATATTCAAAATCTGGTGAAAAGTCGATTTTAAAGAAACCACCTGAATGACTGGTTTCCTCATTTGGGAATTTCTTTCCAAATTTTTAAAAATTACTTTTCACACTATTTTTAAGAGGGGACGAGTCCTCTCATTTTGAAAACAATGCTATTAATGTGTATGTATATTTGTTTCCAAATTTTGATTTTTATATACTTTTGTTTTGAGTGAATGAGGGGAATCCCCTCATTTTGAAAAAGATGCTATTGCTTGTGTTTGTATATTTTGTTTAAAAATGTTGAATTTTATATATTCTTTTGTTTTGAGCGAATGAAGGAGAGTCCCTCATCTCATTTTGAAAACAATGCTTTTGCTTGTGTTTGTATATTTTTTTTTCAAATTTTGAATTTTATATACTTTTGTTTTGAGTGAATGAGGGGGAGGGGGTGGGGGTGGGGGGTCCCCTCATTTTGAAAACAATGCTATGTTTGTGGTGTATGTTTGTTTCCAAATCTTGATGTTTATAGACTTTTGTTTTGAGTGAATGATGGGACTCGTCCACTGTTTTAGAAGTTAGTGTACTTAACAGTTCAGGTGATTTCTTTAAAATTGACATTCATCAGATTTTGAAGAGGGGACCAGTCCCCACATTTTGAAAATTATGCGTTTACCTTTGTGTGTATATTTGTTTTCAAATCGTGATGTTTATATTCTTTTGTTTGGAGTGAATAAGAAGACTGGTCCCCTCGTTTAGAAACTTCATTCCAAATTTGAGGTTTGTACTTTTACTAGGGGCAAATAGTTTAGACATGAATAAGGGGATTGGTCCCCTCTTCAAAATCTGGTGAAAAGTCGATTTTAAAGAAAAAACCTGAATGAGGGGATCAGTCCTCTCATTAAGAAATTTATTTCCAAATTTGAAGAGGGGACTGGTCACCTCATTTAAGAATTTCTATCCAAACTTTTAAAATTAATAGTTCAGGTGATTTTTTTAAAATTGACTTTTCATCAGATTTTGAAGAGGGAACCAGTTCTCTCATTATATAATTTTGGTTTGAATTTGGTGGAATGGAAGGACTAGTCCCCTCGTTTAGAAATGTCTTTCCAAATTTGAGAAATTTCAACGTTTGTACTAGAGGCAAATGTTTTAAAAATGACCAGTCCCTTCGTTTAGAAATTGATGTAACTATCAGTTATTCTTTAAAACTGAATTTTCACCATATTTGAAGAGAGGGTCAGTCCCCTCATTTTTAAAATGGTATTAATCCTTTAATGATATTCTAGAAGTTTATATGTTTATATATTGATTCTAATATTCATCAAATGAAAGAGGGGACTGGTCCTCTTCTTTAAAATATGATGAACATGTATGTTGCTTTCTTTAAAATTGACAGGTTATCATCAGTCCCCTGTTTGTACTATTGCACAGCATGTAAAAATATTGACTGCTCTTGATTACGATATGTATTTATTACTTGAAACAGGGGACCAGTCCCCTAGTTTTGAAATAAAATAATTGGAAACTATGATGGATGCTGTTATATTTTTTTACATTTGTATACCTATAAAATGGATATATTTGAGTAAATAGGGGATCAGTCCCCTGTTTTTTTACTTCAAACATACAAAAGCAGGGGTGTTGAAAGCATGATTATGACCCCCTTGTTATTTGATTTCATGCTAAATTGAACTAAGACACCCCTATAACGTGAATTATGACCCCTTCAAAACGTGGATATTACGCCTAAAACGAGGAATCTGTTTTAAAATTCTCCATTTAAATTTATCCAGTTTACAGTAGGACTGTATTTTTAGAAGTTTGAATTTGTTTGTTTAAATATTTAGCGTCATTTTTATGCAAGTAAGGGCTAACAGATGATCAGCGAATCTAACCACTTTCCTGGAACCCTGAAAGAAGCTTACTCATCTATACTGTCTTACTTGAATCAGTGGTGATGCGACGCCGCATTGTCGTATATCGATCATTACGGAGACTATTGCCTCGCAGGGAATTTGAATTCACAAACCCTTACTTGTTAGTAGAATGTGTTACCGACTGACTAATACTTCAGAAAAATCAGAGAGCAGGAGTTACTGTGAAACAATACGTGTAGTGTGTACTTGCTTACAATTAAAATTATGAAATACGTATTTTGTTAAAACACTAACAAACAATATGTGATGCTGATTTTAAATTTGTTTCGTATTACAATGTTTATATATAATTAACTGTCTTGGTGTATAGTTATGTTTCAATTTCAACAACGAGTCTATTATATGAAATATATACACCTTTTAAATGTAGTTGTGTGTAACCTAGTAATGTTTTAGAAACAGTCAATATCACAAAAATATATCACGTGAATATTTGAAATTACACAGAATGCCTAAATCTCATTTTTAGTTTTAAAAACAAAAATGATTATTCCTTTTCAATATACGACTTGTCGTATCGAGAAAATACTAAAATGCATTATTGATTCCACAACTGACAAATATTATAATACGATATTATTTTGAACATATTCAATAAAGAGTTCGTGTGGAAACAGCATTGCGGATGCTTAACATTTCTTTTAATGTTTACGTGAAATTGATTTGTTTACGATAGAAATCAGTTATTGCAGAGAATACGCATATTTCAAACTCCTATTTTGGCATCTATGATCGGACAAACGAAGATAAGAAGGGATAGAGACAGACAGTCAAACAGACAGACAGACGGACAGCCATACGAAGATAATTAAGCTTCATAGAAGTTCAACTTTCTATAAATCGTACTCTTCGTTTCTCGCTTAATTTGTATGCCTCTCCCCTATGAGGTTGACGTGTCGGGAGAGTGTTACGAGTGGGCATTGTGGCGGGAGTGGGGACCTTGAATGGATGTCTGGTTGAGTGAGGTTGACGTGTCGGGAGAGTGTTACGGGTGGGCATGGTGGCGGAAGTGGGGACCTTGAATGGATGTCTGGTTGAGTGAGGTTGACGTGTCGGGAGAGTGTTACGGGTGGGCATGGTGGCGGAAGTGGGGACCTTGAATGGATGTCTGGTTGAGTGAGGTTGACGTGTCGGGAGAGTGTTACGAGTGGGCATGGTGGCGGGAGTGCCTACCTTGAATGGATGTCTGGTTGAGTGAGGTTGACGTGTCGGGAGAGTGTTACGAGTGGGCATGGTGGCTGAAGTGGCGACCTTGGATGGATGTCTGGTTGAGTGAGGTTGACGTGTCGGGAGAGTGTTACGGGTGGGCATGGTGGCGGAAGTGGGGACCTTGAATGGTTTCTGGTTGAGTGAGGTTGACGTGTCGGGAGAGTGTTACGGGTGGGCATGGTGGCGGAAGTGGGGACCTTGAATGGATGTCTGGTTGAGTGAGGTTGACGTGTCGGGAGAGTGTTACGGGTGGGCATGGTTGCGGAAGTGGGGACCTTGAATGGATGTCTGGTTGAGTGAGGTTGACGTGTCGGGAGAGTGTTACGGGTGGGCATGGTGGCGGAAGTGGGGACCTTGAATGGATGTCTGGTTGAGTGAGGTTGACGTGTCGGGAGAGTGTTACGGGTGGGCATGGTGGCGGAAGTGGGGACCTTGAATGGATGTCTGGTTGAGTGATGTTGACGTGTCGGGAGAGTGTTACGGGTGGGCATGGTGGCGGAAGTGGGGACCTTGAATGGATGTCTGGTTGAGTGAGGTTGATGTGTCGGGAGAGTGTAACGGGTGGGCATGGTGGCGGAAGTGGGGACCTTGAATGGATGTCTGGTTGAGTGAGGTTGACGTGTCGGGAGAGTGTTACGAGCGGGCATGGTGGCGGGGTTCTTGAATGGATGTCTGGTTGACGTGAGGTTGACGTGTCGGGAGAGTGTTACGGGTGGGCATGGTGGCGGAAGTGGGGACCTTGAATGGATGTCTGGTTGAGTGAGGTTGACGTGTCGGGAGAGTGTTACGGGTGGGCATGGTGGCGGAAGTGGGGACCTTGAATGGATGTCTGGTTGAGTGAGGTTGACGTGTCGGGAGAGTGTTACGAGTGGGCATGGTGGCGGAAGTGGCGACCTTTGATGGATGTCTGGTTGAGTGAGGTTGACGTGTCGTGGGAGTGTTACGAGTGGGCATGGTGGCGGAAGTGGGGACCTTGGATGGATGTCTGGTTGAGTGAAGTTGACGTGTCGGGAGAGTGTTACCAGTGGGCATGGTGGCGGAAGTGGGGACCTTGAATGGATGTCTGGTTGAGTGAGGTTGACGTGTCGGGAGAGTGTTACGAGTGGGCATGGTGGCGGAAGTGGCGACCTTGGATGGATGTCTGGTTGAGTGAGGTTGACGTGTCGGGAGAGTGTTACGAGTGGGCATGGTGGCGGAAGTGGGGACCTTGAATGGATGTCTGGTTGAGTGAGGTTGACGTGTCGGGAGAGTGTTACGAGTGGGCATGGTGGCGGAAGTGGCGACCTTGGATGGATGTCTGGTTGAGTGAGGTTGACGTGTCGGGAGAGTGTTACGAGTGGGCATGGTGGCGGGGACCTTGAATGAATGTTTAGTTGAGACAGCTGGATCGCGTTGATTTTATTATTCTTAATCTATTTATTTATTTTCGCTTTCTTGATTTTAATTTATTTATTGCTTTTTAATCCCATTATTTCAGTTTAATATACTTGACATGTAACACTGTGGGAAGAGGAAAGAATTGTAACTAATAATGGAATAGCTTGTAGTTCAACACATTTGCTTATTATGCTTATTATGCCGTTGTTTATATATATATATATATATATATATTGTATGACGAACTTGCAATAAAATATTTTTAAACTGAAAGTGTTGTGTTAAAAGCGTATGTACCGATTGTTTGAACAATATCCAGGAACAAGGACGGACGTTTTCTGAAAATAGCTTAGTTTTATTAATGTTTGATTAGATTAATTACCCAATGATTCGTAGCACCTGTTTCATTGACGATGAAACGGCAATACAAACATAAACCGCCGATATATATATATATATAAAGTATATATAAGTATTTTGTCAATTTCATAAACATTCATTTTGAAAGGCTGTTTTGTATTTTCAAACAATCTTTAGATTTAGTTCGATAATAAGAATATTTCAAAAGACAGCGATACTATCAGATGATAGTTAGGTTCCTGGAGAGTCGGACTATTCAGAAATAACATACTTTATATGAATCCATTTTAAACATTCTCAAATTTCAGACTGATGTTTTCTGTATTAAGATATAGCACAATATTGATTATATTAAAACAATCTCTTAAATATACGAAACAAATTAACAAATATCGAAACAATCGCTCACCTTAGCTTTGAAATAATCGCCAATACTGTAGAGCACAGAAGATAGTTTGTGGTGAACCTTACATAAAACTGTGGTTACATTAAAAGACAAATTTGAACTGAACCATAGTGAAAGTCAGCTAACCAATAAGAATGCTACACAGGTCTTGGCATGTGACTATACACGTTGTTATCCCACTGCTATTGGCGTATTGTACAAAGCAACGCCTTCTTGTCTGTCATGCAATGTACGAGTACATGACGGTTGATAATGAGGATTTCTCTCCAGTGTTTATCAAACAAATGTTGTTTTTTTTATAACTTTTGAAACGTGCATGAACAAATAAACACAAATTATAGTATTGTTGTATAATTTCGTATCAGTAGCATTGATGCCTTTACAATTGTGTATTCAAATCGGTATTTTATGCAACCTATATGTCAAATCCAATAGGTAAGTCATTGATCCGACCAACACTATACTACCTCTACACTTTTATCGAGTTTATTTGAAGGACAATAAGAGTTCTTCAGTCAGCGCTATTTTATTACAAATTTTAGTAGTTTCAATAAATAATCTCATTAACCAGAGTTTACCAGTGTAAGCAATACTCATAATATTATATCAAAGTATATCCCATCAGTGATCTATCCATGTTATAAAGACACTGTTCCTATGTATCCTATATTTCATATTCTGTGGCTGTCATACAAGGCTTAAATAAGCAGTATTCGAATTTATTATTAAAACACCCAATTTAACCGTTTTCTATCATTCTCAAATAATACCCAGATAAGCCATCTTCTTTCAATGTCAAACATAACTTGGATTAACTATTGTCTATCACTGTCAAATAATACTCGGATTAACTATTATCTATCACTGTCAAATAAAACTTGGATTAACTATTTTCTATCACTGTCAAATAATACTCGGATTAACTATTTTCTATCACTGTCAAATAGAACTTGGATTAACAATTTTCTGTCACTGTCAAACAATATTCGGATTAATTATTTTCTATCACTGTCATATAGAACTTGAGGTAACTATCTATTACACAGATTGGCCGTTTTCTATCACTGTAAAATACTCAGATTATCCATCTTCTATCACTGTCAATTAATACCCATGGTTAACTAATTACCTAGAAAAATCGTAATCAATGTGTTGTCGTATCCGGCTGTACATCCGATATGTCTAGTTTGAAAGCCGGGGTACCCCAGGGATCTATCCTAGGGCCTCTGTTGTTCCTTGTCTATATAAATGATATTGTAGAAAATATAAGCTCATCCATAAAATTATTTGCTGATGATACTAGTCTTTTTATTATAGTAGAATCACCAGATCTTGCCGCTTCTATGTTAAATTCTGATCTCAGAAAAATTCACAACTGGGCTGATAGATGGCTTGTTAATTTTAATCCAAATAAAACAGAATCGATGGTTATTACCCGTAAAATCAACAAACCGATACATCCAAATATTTCTATGAATCAAACTGTTATACAAGAAGTTATTACTCATAAACATCTGGGCCTTACTTTTTCAAATAATGGATCATGGCATGAACACATTCAATACATAAAAGAAAAGGCATGGAAAAGAATAAACATTATGCGACTTTTAAAATTTCAATTAGATAGAAAATCACTTGAGATTATATATACTACTTTTATACGTCCAATTCTAGAATATGCTAACATTGTCTGGGATAATTGCACTTTGTATGAAGTTAATGAAATAGAAAAGATTCAGTTGGAAGCAGCAAGAATAGTAACGGGAGCAACAAAACTTGTTTCTATATCAGCTCTGTACAAAGAGACCTGTTGGGAATCCTTAAAAACAAGAAGACAAAAACACAAACTTATCCTTTATTACAAAATGCATAATGGACTATCTCCTTCGTACCTATGTTCACTCTTACCTGAAAATGTTGGGAATCTTGTTGGCTATAACATTCGAAATGCACAAGACCTTAGGACGTTTTCATGTAATACTCAATTATATTTTAACTCATTCTTACCGTCTTCTGTGCGTGAATGGAATTCTCTTCCTCACCTCATAAGAGAGTCGCATTCCCTTAATATATTCAAATCAAATATCAATGCTAATAAACAAAAGGTTCCAAATCATTATTATACAGGAAACCGAACTGCCCAAATATATCATACACGACTTCGTACAAATTGCAGTAACTTGAATCAACATTTATTCAATAAAAACATAGTTGCAAGTCCAAATTGTCTTTGTGGTGAAATTGAGGACACATATCATTATTTATTCAGGTGCAGACTATTTCACCAATATAGACAAAGAATGATGACTGAAATAAAATTAGCTTATCCACATGATCCTTCCTTGAACGATCTTCTGTATGGTAATGAAAATCTTACATTAACTGACAACAACTCGATTTTCATGACAGTTCAAAATTATATTACAAAGACCAAACGTTTTGAATATCGCACACAGTTAAATAGATAATGACTTGTTATGTTTTTTACCTACTTAATTATAACAACAAGCCTCTATTTGATCTTGGATAGTAAGAAACAATGGCTAATGAATGGATTGGATTGATAAACATAAACTTGGAAAATACCCATCCCCTGTATCGGAATGAACCGATAAAGAAAATAAAATCAGTGGAGTCTCTTTCTTTCTTTCCTTCTCTTCAACCAATACTCTCTTTTTTAGTTTTTGAAATATTCTGAATAAACCATTATTTCTTTAACCAATTTTCGCACATTTGGCCAAATTGAAATTATTTCGGAACAATATGATAAAGTTTATAAGAAATGTAAAATAACTGTTATGGAAGCAGATTTACACAAGCTTCTAAAGCTTTTTTCTGTATCCTTTCCACATAATTCGTTAAACGTATGACTTTATTGTTAAATGTATGCTAAATATATGTACTTATGTGAATAAAATATTGTTTAAACTAATTAATACCCAGATAAGCCATCTTCTATCACTGTCAATTAATATCCAGATAAGCCATCTTCTATCACTGTCAATTAATATCCAGATAAGCCATCTTCTATCACTGTCAGTTAATCACAGATAAGCCATCTTTTATCACTGTCAATTAATATCCAGATAAGCCATCTTCTATCATTGTCATTTAATACCGAGATAAGCCATCTTCTATCACTGTCAATTAATACCCAGATAAGCCATCTTCTATCACTGTCAATTAATATCCAGATAAGCCATCTTCTATCACTGTCAGTTAATCACAGATAAGCCATCTTCTATCACTGTCGATTAATATCCAGATAAGCCATCTTCTATCATTGTCATTTAATATCCAGATAAGCCATCTTCTATCACTGTCATTTAATATCCAGATAAGCCATCTTCTATCACTGTAAATTAATACCGAGATAAGCCATCTTCTATCACTGTCATTTAATATCCAGATAAGCCATCTTCTATCACTGTCATTTAATATCCAGATAAGCCATCTTCTATCACTGTAAATTAATACCGAGATAAGCCATCTTCTATAATTGTCAAATATAACCAGATTATTCATATTTCATTACTGTCAAAATACTCAGATTAGCCATAATCTACCGCTCACAAAATACTAAGTTTAACCATCTTCTATCACTGTCAAATAATACTCGGATTAATTATTTGCTATCACTGTCAAATAGAACTTCGATTAACTATCAGCTACTACACATGTACCAAGATAGGCCAGTTCTATCACTGTCACAAAATGTTCATATTATCCTTATTCTATCACGCTTAAGTAATTCCTAGATATGCCGTCTTCTATCACTGTCACACAATACCCAGATAGTCAATTTGCTCTCACTTCACACAATACCAAGAGTATTTATTTTCTGTCACTGTCACACTTTTCCCAGATAAACCATTTCCTGTGAATGTCACACAATACCGAGATTATCCATTTTCAATCACTGTCACACAGTATCCAGATTATCCATTTTCTTTCACTGTCACACAATATCCAGATTATCCATTTTCTTTCACTGTCACACAATATTCAGGCTATTCATTTTCTGTCATCACACAATACCCAGATTATCCATTTTCTGTCAATGTCACACTATACCCAGATTATCCATTTTCTGTGAATGACACATAATATCCAGATTATCCATTTTATGTCACTGTCACACTATACCCAGATAAACCATTTTCTGTGAATGACAAATAATATCCAGATTATCCATTTTCAATCACTGTCACAATATCCAGATTATCCATTTTCTGTCATCACACAATACCCAGATTATCCATTTTCTGTCAATGTCACACTATACCCAAATGAACCATTTTCTGTAAATGACACATAATATCCAGATTATCCATTTTCAATCACTGTCACATAATATCCAGATTATCCATTTTCAATCACTGTCACACAATGTCCAGTTTATCCATTTTCTGTCATCACACAATACCAAGATTATCCATTTTCTGTCACTGTCAAACTATAACCAGATAAACCATTTTCTGTGAATGACACACACTACTCGGATTGACCATCTTCTATCATTGTCAAATAACAGTCGGATTAACAATCTTCTATCATTATCAAACAGTACTGGGATTGACCAGATTCTATCACTGTCAAACAATAATCGGATTGACCTTCTTTTGTCTCTGTCAATTAATACTAGGATTAACCGTCTTCTATCTCTGTTAGCCAATAATCGGTTTGACTATCTTCTATCATTGTCAAACAACAGTCGGATTGACCATTTTCTATCATTATCATATAATTCTCGGCTTGACCATCTTCTATCGGATTGGCCACCTTTTATCACTGTTAAACAATACTCAGACTGGCCATCTTCTAACACTTTCGAAGAATACTCGGATTGGTCATCTTCTATCACTGTCTAACAATACTTTGATTGACCTCCTTCTGTCTCTGTCAAGCAATACTCAGATTTACCGACTTCTATCAATGTCGAATAATACCTGGATTATCCATCTTCTATCACTGTTATTCAATACTCGGACTGACATTCATCTATCACTGGCAAACAATACTCGGATTAACTAACTTTTATCATTGTCTAACAATACTCGGATTGACCATCTTCAATCACTATTAAATAATACTCGGGTTAACCACATTCTATTACTGTCAAATAATACTTAGATTGACTATCTTCCATCACTTTCGAACAACAATCAGATTAACCATCTTCCATCACTGTAAAAAAAAATACTCAGATTAACCATCTGCTATCACTGTCATATAATACTCGGATTGACCATCTCTATCACTGTCAAAAAATACTCGGATTGACCATTTCCTATCACTGTCAAATAATTTTCGGATTATTCATCTTCTGTTACTTCAGAACATCAATTAGATTAACCATCTTCTATCACTGTTACATAACTCTCGGATTGGCAATTTCCTATCACTGTCAAGTAATTTTCAGATTGACCGTCTTTTGTCACTGTCAAATAATACTTATATTGACTATCTTCCATCACTTTCGAACAACAATCAGATTAACCATCTTCCATCACTGTAAAAAAAATACTCAGATTAACCATCTGCTATCACTGTCATATAATACTCGGATTGACCATCTCTATCACTGTCAAAAAATACTCGGATTGACCATTTCCTATCACTGTCAAATAATTTTCGGATTATTCATCTTCTGTTACTTCAGAACATCAATTAGATTAACCATCTTCTATCACTGTTACATAACTCTCGGATTGACAATGTCCTATCACTGTCAAGTAATTTTCAGATTGACCGTCTTTTGTCTCTGTCAATTAATACTAGGATTAACCGTCTTCTATCTCTGTTAGCCAATAATCGGTTTGACTATCTTCTATCATTGTCAAACAACAGTCGGATTGACCATTTTCTATCATTATCATATAATTCTCGGCTTGACCATATTCTATCGGATTGGCCACCTTTTATCACTGTTAAACAATACTCAGACTGGCCATCTTCTAACACTTTCGAAGAATACTCGGATTGGTCATCTTCTATCACTGTCTAACAATACTTTGATTGACCTCCTTCTGTCTCTGTCAAGCAATACTCAGATTTACCGACTTCTATCAATGTCGAATAATACCTGGATTATCCATCTTCTATCACTGTTATTCAATACTCGGACTGACATTCATCTATCACTGGCAAACAATATTCGGATTAACTAACTTTTATCATTGTCTAACAATACTCGGATTGACCATCTTCAATCACTATTAAATAATACTCGGGTTAACCACATTCTATTACTGTCAAATAATACTTAGATTGACTATCTTCCATCACTTTCGAACAACAATCAGATTAACCATCTTCCATCACTGTAAAAAAAAATACTCAGATTAACCATCTGCTATCACTGTCATATAATACTCGGATTGACCATCTCTATCACTGTCAAAAAATACTCGGATTGACCATTTCCTATCACTGTCAAATAATTTTCGGATTATTCATCTTCTGTTACTTCAGAACATCAATTAGATTAACCATCTTCTATCACTGTTACATAACTCTCGGATTGACAATTTCCTATCACTGTCAAGTAATTTTCAGATTGACCGTCTTTTATCACTGTCAAATAATACTTATATTGACTATCTTCCATCACTTTCGAACAACAATCAGATTAACCATCTTCCATCACTGTAAAAAAAATACTCAGATTAACCATCTGCTATCACTGTCATATAATACTCGGATTGACCATCTCTATCACTGTCAAAAAATACTCGGATTGACCATTTCCTATCACTGTCAAATAATTTTCGGATTATTCATCTTCTGTTACTTCAGAACATCAATTAGATTAACCATCTTCTATCACTGTTACATAACTCTCGGATTGACAATGTCCTATCACTGTCAAGTAATTTTCAGATTGACAGTCTTTTGTCTCTGTCAATTAATACTAGGATTAACCGTCTTCTATCTCTGTTAGCCAATAATCGGTTTGACTATCTTCTATCATTGTCAAACAACAGTCGGATTGACCATTTTCTATCATTATCATATAATTCTCGGCTTGACCATCTTCTATCGGATTGGCCACCTTTTATCACTGTTAAACAATACTCAGACTGGCCATCTTCTAACACTTTCGAAGAATACTCGGATTGGTCATCTTCTATCACTGTCTAACAATACTTTGATTGACCTCCTTCTGTCTCTGTCAAGCAATACTCAGATTTACCGACTTCTATCAATGTCGAATAATACCTGGATTATCCATCTTCTATCACTGTTATTCAATACTCGGACTGACATTCATCTATCACTGGCAAACAATACTCGGATTAACTAACTTTTATCATTGTCTAACAATACTCGGATTGACCATCTTCAATCACTATTAAATAATACTCGGGTTAACCACATTCTATTACTGTCAAATAATACTTAGATTGACTATCTTCCATCACTTTCGAACAACAATCAGATTAACCATCTTCCATCACTGTAAAAAAAAAAATACTCAGATTAACCATCTGCTATCACTGTCATATAATACTGGGATTGACCATCTCTATCACTGTCAAAAAATACTCGGATTGACCATTTCCTATCACTGTCAAATAATTTTCGGATTATTCATCTTCTGTTACTTCAGAACATCAATTAGATTAACCATCTTCTATCACTGTTACATAACTCTCGGATTGACAATTTCCTATCACTGTCAAGTAATTTTCAGATTGACCGTCTTTTATCACTGTCAAATAATACTTATATTGACTATCTTCCATCACTTTCGAACAACAATCAGATTAACCATCTTCCATCACTGTAAAAAAAATACTCAGATTAACCATCTGCTATCACTGTCATATAATACTCGGATTGACCATCTCTATCACTGTCAAAAAATACTCGGATTGACCATTTCCTATCACTGTCAAATAATTTTCGGATTATTCATCTTCTGTTACTTCAGAACATGAATTAGATTAACCATCTTCTATCACTGTTACATAACTCTCGGATTGACAATGTCCTATCACTGTCAAGTAATTTTCAGATTGACCGTCTTTTATCACTGTCAAATAATACCAGGATTAACATCTTTTATCACTGTCAAACAAGCTTCGGATTAACCTTCTTCTATCACTGTCAAACAATACTCGGATTGAGCTTCTTCTATCACTGTCAAACAATACTGGATTAAACATCTTCTATCAGTGTCAAATAATACTCGGATTTATTATCTTTTATCACTGTCAAACACTACTCATTTTTACCACCTTCTATCACTGTCAAACAGTACTCGGGTTGTCCATCTTCTATCATTGTCAAACAATCCTCGGACTGTCCACCTTCTTTCACATTCATCATCTCTTTTCACTGTCAAACAACACTCGGATTGACCATCTTTTATCATTGTCGAACAATGCTTGGATAAAACATCTTCTTTCCCAGTTAAACAATACTCAGATTGAACATCTCTATCACTGTTAAATAATTCTTGGGTTGACCATCTTCTATCTCTGTCAAACAATACTCAGATTGACCAACTTCTATCATTGTCAAACAATATTCCGATTGACCATCTTCTATAATTGTTAAACGATGCTCTGATTGACCGTCTTCTATCACTGTCAAGCAATACTCGGATAAGTCATCTTCTATAACAGTCAAACGTTACTCGGACTGACCATCTTCTATCTCTGTCAAACAATACTCGGATTGACATTCTTCTATCACTAGCAAACAATACTCGGATAGACCATCTTCTATCACTGTCAAATAATATTATGAATAAACCCTTCTATCATTGTCAAGCAATACTCAGATTGACCAACGTTTATTTCTGTCAAACAATTTCTGGATTGATCATCTTCCATCACTGTCAAACAAAACTCGGATTGACCATCTTCTGTCACTGTCAAACAATTCTTGGATTGATCAACGTCTATCTCTGTCAAACAATACTAAGATTGGCCATCTTCTATTATTGTCAAACAATACTAGGATTGACCATCTTCTATGATTGTCAAACAATACTCAGATTGACCTTCTTCTATGATTGTCAAACAATACTAAGATTGACCATCTTCTATCTCTGTCAAACAATACTAGGATTGACCATTTTCTATTATTGTCAAACAATTCTTGGATTGATCAACGTCAACATCACTGTCAAACAGAACTTTGATAGACCATCTTCTATCACTGTTAAATAATATTATGAATAAACCCTTCCATCATTGTCAAACAATACTCAGATTGACAACGTCTATTTCTGTCAAACAATACTTGGATTGACCATCTTTCATCACTGTCAAACAAAACTCGGATTGACCATCTTCTATCACTGTCAAAAAATTCTTGGATTGATCAACGTCTATCTCAGTCAAACAATACTAGGATTGACCATCTTCTGTTATTGTCAAACAATACTCAGAGAGACCATCTTCTGTCACTGTCAAACAATTCTTGGATTGATCAACGTCTGTCTCTGTCAAACAGTACTAGGATTGACCATCTTCTGTTATTGTCAAACAATACTCAGACCATCTTCTATTATTGTCAAACAAAACTTGGATAGACCATCTTCTATCACTGTCAATCAATTCTTGGATTGATCAACGTCTATCACTGTCAAACAATGCTCGGATTGACCACCTTCTGTCACTGTCAAACAAAACTCGGATTGTCCATCTTCTTTTATTGTCAAACCAAACAATACTTGGATTGATCAACGTCTATCTCTATCAAACAATACTTGGATTGACCGTCTTCTATCTCTGTCAAACAATACTTGGATTGACCATCTTCTGTTATTGTCAAACAATACTTGGATTGACCGTTTTCTATCACTGTCAAACAATACTAGGATTGACCATCTTCTGTTATTGTCAAACAATACTCAGAGATACCATCTTCTGTCACTGTCAAACAATTCTTGGATTGACCAACGTCTATCTCTGTCAAACAATACTAGGATTGACCATCTTCTATTATTGTCAAACAATACTCAGAGAAACCATCTTCTGTCACTGTCAAACGATTCTTGGATTGATCAACGTCTATCTCTGTCAAATAATACTTGGATTGACCATCTTCTGTTATTGTCAAACAATACTTGGATTGACCGTCTTCTATCACTGTCAAACAATACTAAGATTGACCATCTTTTATTATTGTCAAACAATACTCAGATAGACCATCTTCAGTCACTGTCAAACATTTCTTGGATTGATCAACGTCTATCACTGTCAAACAATATTTGGATTGACCGTCTTTTATCACTGTCAAACAATACTAAGATTGACCATCTTTTATTATTGTCAAACAATACTCAGATAGACCATCTTCAGTCACTGTCAAACATTTCTCGGATTGATCAAGTCTATCACTGTCAAACAATACTAGGATTGACCATCACCTTTTTGATCGACCATCTTCTATCACTGTCAAACAATACTCAAATAGATCATCTTTTATCACTGTCAAACAATACTCGGATTGACCATCTCCTTTTGTTGTCAGACAATTCTTGGTTTGACCATCTTCTATGACTGTCAGACAATACTTGGATTGGCCATCTTCTGTCACTATCAAACAATACTTGGATTGACCGTCTTCTATCACTGACAAACAACACATGGATTGACTGTCTTTTATTATTGTCAAACAAACTTGGATTGACCATCTTCTATCACTGTCAGACAATACTTGGATTGGCCATCTTCTGTCACTATCAAACAACACTTGGATTGACCGTCTTCTATCACTGTCAAACAAACTCGGATTGACCATCTTCTATCACTGTCAAACAAACTTGGATTAACCATCTTCTATGATTGTCAAACAATACTCAGATTAACCATCTTCTATCCCTGTCAAACAATACTCGGGTTGACCATCTTCTATCACTGTCAAACAAACTTGGATTGACCATCTTCTATGACTGTCAGACAATACTTGGATTGGCCATCTTCTGTCACTATCAAACAAAACTTGGATTGACCGTTTTCTATCACTGACAAACAACACTTGGATTGACCGTCTTCTATCACTGTCAAACAAAACTTGGATTGACCATCTTCTATCACTGTCAAACAATACTCAGATTAACCATCTTCTATCACTGTCAAACAATACTTGGATTGGCCATCTTCTATCACTGTCAAACAAAACTTGGATTGACCATCTTCTATGGTTGTCAAACAATACTCAGATTAACCATCTTCTATCACTGTCAAACAAAACTCGGATTTACCATCTTCTATGATTGTCAAACAATACTTGGTTTGACCATCTTCTATGACTGTCAGACAATACTTGAATTGACCAGCTTCTATCTCTGTCAAATAATACATGGATTTACCATTTTTATCACAGTCAAATAATACTCTTATTAACCCACCTTCTATCACTGTCAAACAATACTCGGATTGACCATCTTCTATCACTCTCAGACAATACTCTGATTGACCATCTTCTGTCACTGTCAGACAATACTCTGATTGACCATCTTCTGTCACTGTCAAACAATACTCGGATTGACCATCTTCTATCACTCTCAGACAATACTATGATGACCATCTTCTGTCACTGTCAAACAATACTCGGATTGACCGTCTTCTTTTGTTGTCAAACAATACTCGGATTGACCATCTTCTATCACTCTCAGAAAATACTCTGATTGACCATCTTCTGTCACTGTCAAACAATACTCGGATTGACCGTCTTCTTTTGTTGTCAAACAATACACGGATTGACAATCTTCTATCACTCTCAGACAATACTCGGATTGACCATATTCTATTACTCTCAGACAATACTCGGATTAACCTTTTTTGTATCTCTGTCAAGCAATACTCGGATTGACCATTTCCTATTATTGTCAAACAATACTCGGATTGACCATCTTCTTTGTTGTCAAACAATACTCGGATTGGCCGTCTTCTATTACTGTAAGACATTGATCAGAATAATCATTTTTGGACTCCTTCAAATGAAGCTCATTAACAAATTATCTAAAATAGCCTATGTTTGAATATTACAATACATGTATAAATTGACGGTTAACGTATTCGCTGTTAATGTACATTTCCGGCTGATGTTACAACATTAGACGTAAAATCAATACTTTTATAATGAAAACTTAATGTATATAATGGTTTTCATACAGTCGAGTCCTTTTCTAACACCTGGTGCAACCTGATCGATCATCGTTTACATCAAATGTTTCTAATGTACAATAGTTATAAACAACTGAGTTCGCTGAATTCAGTTCCCAAGCTGAAACTTGTCTTATTTGATAGGCACTATTTGCGTACAAAATGTATGCAAACCAATGTGGTGACAAAGTGCACAACCAGTTAATGGTTATACGTTTAGGAAATCTGAATTGAGCTAGTTGTAGTAAAAGTATTCTATGCCAGACAATGCTATGTTACTTCACATACATGGGCTAGAATAAGATGTTTGTAGTTTGGGTAAATGTGCCTCCTGGTGACAGTGGCCCACGGAAGCGGTATAAGACACGATGATTTTCATCACTAAGAGGCACACCTTTCCCAATTGTTAATAAACTCTGTATTACACGGGTACATGGACATATTTTTATAGAATTAAAACAATTAAAGTATTTACCTATTTAATTATGTGGTTCATCTTATGTTTATCTATTAATCATAATGATAATTTTAACTAAATTTAAATGTCAATATTTGAATGCATAAACTACGCCTAGAAAATAAATCTTTATAAACTTAACCAACATTACATAATCTACAACATAAACTATGCCAATAACATACAACTTTATATGCATAACCGACATCATACAGCTTACAACATAAACTACGCGTAGATCATACAACATTATATACATAGCCAACAACACATGGCCTTTATCATAAAATACGCCTAGAACATACAACTATATATACATTGACATAACCGACATCATAAAGTCTACAACATAAACTATGCCAATAACATACAACTTAATATGCATAACCGACATCATATAGCCTATAATATAAACTACGCGTAGATCATACAACTTTATATAAAAAGCAAACACCACATGGCCTACAACATGAACTACGCCTAGAACATACACATTTATACACATAGCCAACATCACATGGCCTGCAACATAAACTACGCCTAGAACATACCACTTTATATACATAGCCAATATCCAATGGTCTAAAACATCAACTACGCCTAGAACATACCACTTTCTATACATAACCAACATCACATGGTCTACAACATCAACTACGCCCAGAACATACCACTTTCTATACATAACCACCACCACATGACCTACTTCATCAACGACGCCCAGAACATACTACTTTATATACATAGCCAACATCACATGGCTTACAACCTAAACTACGCCTAGAACATACCACTGTATATACATAGCTTATAGCACATGGCCTACACCATCAAATACGTCTAGAACATACCATTTTATATACATTGCAAACATCACATGACCTACAACATGGACTAGGCCTAGAACATACCACTGTTTATACATAGCCATATTCACATGGCTTACAAACATTAACTACGCCTAGAACATACCACTTTATATACATAGCTAACATCACATGGCCTACATCATCTACTACGCCTAAAACATACGACTTTATATACATAGCCAACATCACATGGTCTACAACATCAACTACGCCTAGAACATACCACTTTATATACATAGCCAACATCACTTGGCTAACAACATAAACTACGCCTAAAGCAAACCACTGTATAAACATAGCTAATATCACATTGCCTACCACATCAACTACGCCTAGATCATACAACTTTATATACATAGACAACATCATGTGGCTTACCACATAAACTACGCCTAGAACATACCACTTTATATACATTACTAAATTCACATGGTCTACAACAAAAACTACGCCTAGAACATACCACTTTATATACATAGCCAACATCACATGATATTACAAACATAAACTACGCCTAGAACATACCACTTTATATACATAGCCAACATCACATGGCCTACAACATCAACTACGCCTAGAACATACAACTTTATATACATAGCCAATATCACATGGTTTACAACATAAACTACGCCTAGAACATACCACTGTATATACATAGCTATCATCACATGGTCTAAATCATCAACTACGCCTAGAACAAACAACTTTATATACAAAACTAACATCACATGGTCAACATCATCAACTACGCCTAGAACATACCCTTTTATATACATAGCCAATATCACATGACCTACATCATCAAGTACGCCTAGAACATAGCACTTTATATACATAGCCAACATCATATGGTTTACAACATCAACTACGCCTAGAACATACCCTTTTATATACATTGCCAACATCAAATGGCCTACAACATCAACTACGTCTAGAACATACAACTTTATATACATAACCAACATCACATGGTCTACAACATCAAATACGCCTAGAAAATACCACTTTATATACATAGCCATCATCACATGGTCTACAACATGAACTACGCCTAGAACATATCACTTTATATAAATAGCCAAAATCACATGGTCTACATCATCAACTACGCCTAGAACATATCACTTTATATAAATAGCCAAAATCACATGGTCTACATCATCAACTACGCCTAGAACATATCACATTATATAAACAGCCAACGTCACATGGTGTACTACATCATCTATGCCTAGAACATACAACTTTATATACATAGCCAATATCACATGGTTTACAACATGAACTATGCCTAGAACATACCACTTTATATACATAGCCAACATCACATGGTCTAAAACATCATATACCCCTAGAACATAACACTTTATATACATAGCCATCATCACATGGTCTACAACATGAACTACGCCTAGAACATACCACTTTATATATATAGCCAACATCACATGGTCTACAACATGAACTAGGCGTAGAACTTACCACTTTATATATATAGCCAACATCACATGGTCTACTACATCAACTATGCTATAACATATCACTTTATATAAATAGCCAACATCTCATGGTCTACAACATGAACTACGCATAGAACATACCACTTTATATACATAACTAACATCACATTGTCTACAACATGAACTACGCCTAGAACACACCACTTTATATACATAACCAACATCACATGGTCTACAACATGAACTACGCCTAGAACATATCACTTTATATTCATAGCCAACATCATATGGTCTACAACATGGACTACGCCTAGAACATACCACTTTATATACATAGCCAACATCACATGATATTACAAACACAAACTACGCCTAGAACATACCACTTTATATACATAGCCAACATCACTTGGCCTACAACATCAACTACGCCTAGAACATACAACTTTATATACATAGCCAATATCACATGGTTTACAACATCAACTACGCCCAGAACATACCACTTTATATACATAACCAACATCACATGGTCTACAACATGAACTACGCCTAAAACATATCACTTTCTATTCATAGCCAACATCATATGGTCTACAACATGGACTACGCCTAGAACATACCACTTTATATACATAGCCAACATCACATGATATTACAAACATAAACTATGCCTAGAACATACCACTTTATATACAGAGCCAACATCACATGGCCTACAACATCAACTACGCCTAGAACATACAACTTTATATACATAGCCAATATCACATGGTTTACAACATATACTACGCCTAGAACATACCACTGTATATACATAGCTATCATCACATGGTCTAAATCATCAACTACGCCTAGAACAAACAACTTTATATACAAAACTAACATCACATGGTCCACATCATCAACTACGCCTAGAACATACCCTTTTATATACATAGCCAATATCACATGACCTACATCATCAAGTACGCCTAAAACATAGCACTTTATATACATAGCCAACATCATATGGTTTACAACATCAACTACGCCTAGAACATACCCTTTTATATACATTGCCAACATCAAATGGCCTACAACATCAACTACGTCTAGAACATACAACTTTATATACATAACCAACATCACATGGTCTACAACATCAAATACGACTAGAACATACCACTTTATATATATAACCAGCATCAGATGGTCTAAAACATCATATACGCCTAGAAAATACCACTTTATATACATAGTCATCATCACATGGTCTACAACATGGACTACGCCTAGAACATATCACTTTATATAAATAGCCAAAATCACATGGTCTACATCATCAACTACGCCTAGAACATATCACATTATATAAACAGCCAACATCACATGGTGTACTACATTATCTATGCCTAGAACATACAACTATATATACATTGACATAACCGACATCATAAAGTCTACAACATAAACTATGCCAATAACATACAACTTAATATGCATAACCGACATCATGATATTACAAACATAAACTACGCCTAGAACAGGCGTAGTTGATGATGTAGACCATGTGATTTTGGCTATTTATATAAAGTGATATGTTCTAGGCGTAGTCCATGTTGTAGAACATACCACTGTATATACATAGCCAATATCACATGGTTTACAACATGAACTATGCGTAAAACATACCACTTTATATACATAGCCAACATCACATGGTCTAAAACATCATATACCCCTAGAACATAACACTTTATATACATAGCCATCATCACATGGTCTACAACATGAACTACGCCTAGAACATACCACTTCATATATATAGCCAACATCACATGGTCTACAACATGAACTAGGCGTAGAACTTACCACTTTATATATATAGCCAACATCACATTGTCTACTACATCAACTATGCCTATAACATATCACTTTATATAAATAGCCAACATCTCATGGTCTACAACATGAACTACGCATAGAACATACCACTTTATATACATAACCAACATCACATTGTCTACAACATGAACTACGCTTAGAACATACCACTTTATATACATAACCAACATCACATTGTCTACAACATGAACTACGCCTAGAACATACCACTTTATATACATAACCAACATCACATGGTCTACAACATGGACTACGCCTAGAACATATCACTTTATATAAATAGCCAAAATCACATGGTGTACAACATCAACTACGCCTAGAACATATCACTTTATATAAATAGCCAAAATCACATGGTCTACATCATCAACTACGCCTAGAACATATCACTTTATATAAATAGCCAAAATCACATGGTCTACATCATCAACTACGCCTAGAACATATCACATTATATAAACAGCCAACATCACATGGTGTACTACATCATCTATGCCTAGAACATGCAACTTTATATACATAACCAACAACACAGGGTATACATCATCAACTACGCCTAGAACATTACACTTTATATACATAACCAACATCAACAACTACGCCTAGAACATATCACTTTATATAAATAGCCAAAATCACATGGTCTACATCATCAACTACGCCTAGAACATATCACATTATATAAACAGCCAACATCACATGGTGTACTACATCATCTATGCCTAGAACATGCAACTTTATATACATAACCAACAACAAAGGGTATACATCATCAACTACGCCTAGAACATTACACTTTATATACATAACCAACATCAACAACTACGCCTAGAACATATCACTTTATATACATAGCCAACATCACATGGCCAACAACATCAACTACGCCTAGAACATACCACTTTATATACATGCCAACAACACATCGTCTAAAACATGTAATACGTCTAGAACATACCACTTTATATACATAGACATCATCACATGAACTTTAACACGAACTACGCCTAGAACATACCACTTATATACATAGCCAACATCACATAGTCTACAACATCAACTATGCCTAGAACATACCACTTTATATACATAACCAACATCACATGGTTTACAACATCAACTACGCCTAGAACAAACCACTTTATATACATAACCAACATCACATGGTCTACTACATCAACTATGCCTAGAACATATGATTTTATATAAATAGCCAACATCTCATGGTCTACAACATCAACTACTCCTAGAACATATCACTTTATATACATAGCAAACTTCACGTTGTTTACAGCATCAACTACACCTAGAACATACAACTTTAAATACATAGCCAACATCACATGGTCTAAAACATGAACTTCTCCTAGAACATACAACTTTTTATACATAACCAACATCACATGGTCTACAACATGAACTACGCCTAGAACATACCGCTGTATATACATAGCCAACATCACATGATCTACATCATCAACTACGCCTAGAACATACCACTTTATATACATAGCCAACATCACATGGTCTTCAACATGAAGTACGCCTAGAACATACTGCTGTATATACATACCAAACATCCAATGGTCTTCATCATCAACTACACCTAGAACATACCACTTTATATACATAGCCAACATCACATTGTCTACAACATGAACTATGACTAGAACATACCACTTTATATACATAACCAACATCACATGGTCAACAACATCAACAACGCCTAGAATATACCACTTTATATACATAGCCATCATCACATGGTCTACACATCAACTACGCCTAGAACATATCACTTTATATACATAGCCAACATCACATGGTCTACAACATCAACTACGGCTACAACATACCACTTTATATACATTACCATCATCACATGGTCTACAACATCAACTACGCCTAGAACATACTACTGTATATACATAACCAACATCACATGGTCTACAACACCAACTACACCTAGAACATACCACTTCATATACATAGCCATCATCACATGGCGTACAACATCAACTACGCCTAGAACATACACATTTATATACATAACCAACATCACATGGTCTACAACATCAACTACACCTAGAACATACCACTTTATATACATAGGCAACATCACATGGTTTATAATATCAACTCTGCCTAGAACATACCACTTTATATACATAACCAACATCACATGGTTTACAACATGAACTACGCCTAGAACATACCGCTGTATATACATATCCAACATCCAATGGTCTACATCATCAACTACACCTAGAACATGCTACTTTATAGACATAGCCAACATCACATTGTCTACATCATCAACTACGCCTAGAACATACCACTTTATATACATAGCCAACATCTAATGGTGTAAAACATGAACTACGCCTAGAACATACAACTTATTATACATAACCAAAACCACATGGTCTACAACATCATATACGCCTAGAACATACAACTTTATAAATATAACCAACATCACATGGTCTACAACATCAACTATGCCTAGAACCTAACACTTTTTATACATAGCCAACATCCAATGTTCTTAATCATAAACTATGCCTAGAACATACCACATTATATACATTCCCAACATCACATGGTCTAAAACATCAATTACGCCTAGAACATACCTATTTATATACATAGCCAACATCATATGGTCTACAACATGAACTACGCCTAGAACATACCACTTTATATACATAGCTAACATCCAGTGGTCTAAACATCAACTACGCCTAGAACATACAACTTTATATGCATAGCCATCATCACATTGTCTACAACATCAACTACGCCTAGAACATACCACTTTATATACACAACCAAATTCACATGGTCTACATCATCAACAACGCCTAGAACATATCACTTTATATACATAACCAACATCACATGGTCTACAACATCAACTACGCCTAGAACATACCACTTTATATACATAACCAAGTTGACATGGTCTACATCATCAACTACGCCTAGAACATATCACTTTATATACATAACCAACATCACATGGTCTAAAACATCAACTACGCCTAGAACATATCACTTTATATACATAGCCAATATCATATGGTCTAAAACATCAATTACGCCTAGAACATACCACTTTATATGCATAGCCAACATCACATGGTCTACATCATCAACTACACCTAGAACATACCACTTTATATGCATAGCCATCATCACATTGTCTACATCATCAACTACGCCTACACCATACCACTTTATATACATAACCAACATCACATGGTCTACAACATCAACTACGCCTAGAACATACAACTTTATATGCATTGCCATCATCACATTGTCTACAACATCAACTACGCCTAGAACATACCACTTTATATGCATTGCCATCATCACATTGTCTACAACATCAACTTCGCCTAAAACATACCACTTTATATGCATTGCCATTATCACATTGTCTACAACATCAACTACGCCTAGAACATACAACTTTATATGCATTGCCATCATCACATTGTCTTCAACATCAACTACACCTAGAACATACCACTTTATATACATAACCATCATCAAATGGTCTTCAACATCAACTACGTCTAGAACATACCACTTTATATGCATAACCATCATCACATTGTCTACAACATGAACTACGCCTAGAACATACCACTTTATATACATAGCCAACATCCAATGGTCTAAAACATCAACTACGCCTAGAACATATCACTGGCTACGTATATAAAGTGGTATGTTCTAGGCGTAGTTTATGTTGTAGACCATATGATGTTGGTTATTTATACAAAGTGATATGTTCTAGGCGTAGTTGATGTTTTAGACCATTGGATGTTGGCTATGTATATAAAGTGGTATGTTCTAGGCGTAGTTCATGTTGTAGACAATGTGATGATGGCTATGCATATAAAGTGGTATGTTCTAGACGTAGTTGATGTTGAAAACCATTTGATGATGGTTATGTATATAAAGTGGTATGTTCTAGGTGTAGTTGATGTTGAAGACAATGTGATGATGGCAATGCATATAAAGTTGTATGTTCTAGGCGTAGTTGATGTTGTAGACAATGTGATAATGGCAATGCATATAAAGTGGTATGTTGGCAGCACCAACAGCTAACACAGTACCTGTTCAATTATCATCATAATTAACAACAGCAACTTCATTAACAATGTAAAACATAATTCATGGTGTGTTTTGTAATTATGTAGAAAAATGAGACGGTTAGACATCATTAAGATAAAACATAGATTAGAACGTTTTTTATCAACAGCTGTTATCCATGTATACACTCAATGTCAGACTATATGCCACACTCAACTATTAAAATACAGTATACATATTATAGAACCGTCCTGCCATAAGTATGTTCATTTTAATAAAACTGCACATATAAATTCTAAAGAAATATAAAAAATCCTCCATATATGTGAATGTTTAAGCATTTGACCAGATTCCTGATTAATTTATATATGTGTAATGAATTCATTTCAATGAAATTTATATATAAACGACTTAGATTAGCGTTAGATGACATGTTCTCAAGACTGCTGTTGTTGCTGCTTTTGTTAATTATGCCGACATTCGAGCAACTACTCTGTTTGTTGCTGCTGTTGTTAATTATGATGATAATTGAACAGGTACTGTGCTAGCTGTTGGTGCTGCCGTTGTTAATTATGATGATATTTGAACAGGTACTCTGTTCCTGTTGCTGCTGCTGTTATTAATTATGATGATATCTGAACAGGTACTGTGTTTGTTGCTGCTGTTATAAAGTATGATGTTATTTGAGCAGGTACTGTGTTTGCTGTTGTTGCTGCCGTTGTTAATTATGATGATATTTGAACAGGTAATCTGTTTGCTGTTGATGCTGCCGTTGTTAATTATGATATTTGAACAGGTAATGTGTTTGCTGTTGTTGCTGCTGTTGTTAATTATGGTAATATCTGAACAGGTACTCTGTTTGCTGTTGCTGCTGCCGTTGTTAATTATGATATATTAGAACAGGCATATGTTTGTTGCTGCTGTTATTAATTACAGTGATATTTGAACAGGTACTGTGTTTGCTGTTGTTGCTGCCGTTGTTAATTATGATAATATTTGAACAGCTACTTTGATTTCTGCTGCTGCTGCTGCTGCTGCTGCTGCTGCTGCTGTTATTAATTATGATGATATTTGAACAGCTACTCTGTTTGTTGTTGCTGCTGCTGTTATTAGTAATGGTGATGTTTGAACGTCTACTCTGTTTGCTGTTGCTGCTGGTGTTGTTAATTATGGTGATATTTGAAAAGGTACTGTGTTTGCAGTTGATGCTGCCGTTGTAAATTATGATGATATTTGAACAGGTATTCTGTTTTCTGTTGATGCTGCCGTTATTAATTATGATGATATTTGAACAGGTTCTATGTTTGCTGTTGCTGTCGCCGATATTAATTATGCTGATATTTGAACAGCTACTCTGTTAGCTATTTCTGCTGCTGTTATGATTTATGATGATATTTGAACAGCTACTCTGTTTGCTGTTACTGCTGTTGTTATTGACTACGGTGATATTTGAACAGGTACTGTGTTTGCTGTTTCTGCTGCTGTTATAATTTATGGTGATATTTGAACAGGTTCTTTATTTGCTGTTGTTGCTGCCGTTGTTAATTATGGTGATATTTGAACAGCTACTCTGTTTATTGTTGTTGCTGCTGTTATTAATTATGCTGATTTTTGAACAGGTACTGTGTTTGCTGTTGTTGCTGCCGTTGTTCATTATGCTGATATTTGAACAGGTACTCTGTTTGCTGTTGCTGCTGCCGTTGTTCATTATGGTGATATTTGAACAGGTATTGTGTTTGCTGTTGCTGCTGCCGTTGTTCATTATGGTGATATTTGAACAGGTACTGTGTTTGCTGTTGCTGCTGCCGTTGTTCATTATGGTGATATTTGAACAGGTACTGTGTTTGCTGTTGCTGCTGCCGTTGTTCATTATGCTGATATTTGAACAGGTACTCTGTTTCTGTTGCTGCTTCCGTTGTTCTTTATGGTGATATTTGAACAGGTACTGTGTTTGCTGTTGTTGCTGCCGTTGTTCATTATGATGATATTTGAACAACTACTCTGTTTACCGCTGTTATTGCTGCCGTTTTTAATTATGATGGTATTTGAACAGGTACTGTGTTTGCTGTTGCTGCTGCTGTTATTAATTATGATGATATTTGAACAGGTACTGTGTTTGCTGTTGTTGCTGCCGTTGTTGATTATGATGATATTTGAACAGCTACTCTGTTTGCTGTTTCTGCTGCTGTTATTATTGATGGTGATATTTGAACAGGTACTGTGTCTGCTGATGTTGCTGCCGTTTTTAGTTATGATGATATTTGAACAGGTACTGTGTTTACTGTTGCTGCTGCTGTTATTAATTATGATGATATTTGAACAGCTACTGTGTTTGCTGTTGTTGCTGCCGTTGTTGATTATGATGATATTTGAACAGCTACTTTGTTTGCTGTTTCTGCTGCTGTTATTATTGATGGTGATATTTGAACAGGTACTGTGTCTGCTGATGTTGTTGCCGTTTTTAATTATGATAATATTTGAACAAGTACTCTGTTTGCTGTTGTTGCTGCTGTTATAATTTATGGTGATATTTGAACAGCTACTCTGTTTATTGTTGCTGCTGCTTTTATAAATTATGATGATATTTGAACAGATTATGTGTCTGCTGATGTTGCTGCCGTTTTTAATTATGCTGATATTTGAACAGCTACTCTGTTTGCTGTTGCTGCTGCTGTTATTAATTATGCTGATATTTAAACAGGTACTGTGTTTGCTGTTGTTGCTGCTGTTGTTTATTATGATGCTGTTTGAATAGGTACTGTGTTTGCTTTTGCTGCTGTTGTTGTTAATTATGATGGTATTTGAACAGGTACTCTGTTTACTGTTGTTAATACCGTTGTTAATTATGATGATATTTGAACAGCTACTCTGTTTGCTGTTGCTGCTGCTGTTATTAATTATGCTGATATTTAAACAGGTACTGTGTTTGCTGTTGTTGCTGCTGTTGTTTATTATGATGCTGTTTGAATAGGTACTGTGTTTGCTTTTGCTGCTGTTGTTGTTAATTATGATGGTATTTGAACAGGTACTCTGTTTGCTGTTGTTGCTGCCGTTGTTAATTATGATGATATTTGAACAGCTACTCTGTTTGCTGTTGCTGCTGCTGTTATTAATTGTGGTGATATTTGAACAGGTACTGTGTTTTCTGTTGTTGCTGCTTTTATGAATTATGATGATATTTGAACAGGTACTGAGTTTGCTGTTGCTGCTGCTGTTATTAATCATGATGATATTTGAACTGGTACTGTGTTTGCTGTTGCTGCTGCGGTTATTAATTTTGATGATATTTGAACAGGTACTGTGTTTGCTGTTGTTGCTGCTGTTGTTTATTATGATGCTGTTTGAACAGGTACTCTGTTTGCTGTTGTTGCTGCTGTTGATAATTATGATGATATTTCAACAGCTACTCTGTTTGCTGTTGTTGCTGCTTTTATGAATTATGATGCTATTTGAACTGGTACTGTGTTTGCTGTTGCTGCTACTGTTATAATTCTGATGATTTTTAATAGTTACTATGTTTGCTGCTGTTGCTACTGTTGCTGCTGCTATTATTAATTCTGATGATATTTGAACATCTATTCTCTAAAACGCGGAATATATAAATAATTGATACATCAATAATTTTGTTTCGTATTTTAACATTTTAGGACATATAAATGTATGCGCATAGACGAAATAAAATAGCTGTATAACTGCCATACACACCTCCACAAGAGGACATTACGATGTTAGACACACATTGCAGCAAAATTTGGATGGTACAGAGTGAATATATAATATTGTAGTCTGGAATCAAGCACTTGAACTCAACAGCGGTTAATCATGTTTACTGTACATTGACAATTCAAACTTGTTTTTGCTTCGAGAAACATGGTATTATCAAAACTGTACATGGAGTGACAGAATGTAAAATAGCAGACATAGTCCAGTTTCCAAATATAAAACTTTTCTACTATAGATATAAGTACTTTCTACTTGTTTCTTAGAAGATTCCGATTATTTTCTCTAAAAAAGGGACATTGTACTGGAATAAAATTTCATTCTGATGAATTAAGGAACCCGTCCCTTCTTTTTCGAAATAATGTTGTATTTGCTGTGTTATATTTTTCCGTACAATTTTTACATATTAAGTGAAAGAGGAAACAGCCTGTGTTAGTACATTAAAAACAATGAACAATGCTGAGCTACATTAAATTTTGTATTTTGGAAAAAATAGAAGGGACTGGTTCCCTTAATCAAATTGATGGTTATTGCCAATGGGTGAAAAGTAGGTAGTTGGCAGTTGGTAGTAGGGTATTCAAATAACAAATACCGATCAGTTGTTATTTGTTGATTCAGATTTGATAATTCTACCAGAATAACATTAAAAGTGGACCAGACCACTGTTTCTGAAAACAATTATGATGTTAATGATTTAATACACTTTTTTCAAGACTGGAAAGAGCGGACCTGTCTTCTCTTTTACACTTTGATGACATAATTCAGCCGATGTTTCTTTAAAAAATGGCATGTTATCAGATTTCGGATTACTTTCTGAGTCCCATCTTTTGAAAATAATGACTTAAATGCTTTGTTACAGTAGGTTTTTCAAAACATGATGTTAATATACTTTTGTTGTTACTTTTGAGCGAAAGAGGACATAAGTGCCCTAATTTTGAAAATATCTTAAAAAATGATGTTTCTGATCCCCTCTTTTAAAGTTGATGTAACTAACTGTTCAGGTGATTTCTTTCGAATTTACTTTTCACTAAATTTTGAAGAGGGGACCAGTCTCATAATTTTGAAAATGATGCTATTCCTCAAATAATATTTTCAGAACAAGGTGTTTATATGTTTATATATTAAAACTACTATTAGGTAAATGAAAGATGATACTGGTCCCCTCTTTTAAAACAAGATGAATGGTGATTTCTTTAATTTTTACAGTTTATATTGTGAGAGAGGGTCCAATTTTGATGTTTATATACTTTTGATTGAATGATTTGACTGGTCCCCTCGTTTAGAAATGTCTTTCCAAGTTTTAAAATTTAAGGTTTGTGCTTTCTACAAGAAGCAAATATTTTAAAAAGTCAATTTTAAAAAAATATCACATAAACTTCCCTCGTTTAGAACTTTTTTCAAAGTATATACTTTTGATTGAATGATTTGACTGGTCCCCTCGTTTAGAAATGTCTTTCCAAGTTTTAAAATTTAAGGTTTGTGCTTTCTACAAGAAGCAAATATTTTAAAAAGTCAATTTTAAAAAAATATCACATAAACTTCCCTCGTTTAGAACTTTTTTCAAAGTATGAGGTTTGTCCTTTTTACTAGAGGCAACTATTTAAGAAATGAACGAGGGAACTGGTCCCCTCATGAAAATCTGGTGAAAAGTCGATTTAAAAGAAATCACCTGAATAAGGTGACCGGACCAGTCCCCTCTTTTTGAAAACAATGCTATTGCTTGTGTTTGTATATTTGTTTCCAAATCTTGATGTTTATATAAATTTGTTCGTATTTGGTAAAATACTCCACATGAGTAGGGATTTAAGTTAATTCAAGTAGCAGTAAAGGGGATACTGGCCATTCGGGTCGAAAACAGTAAATTCTCATTTTCTCAGTTATGAGTTCATTTATTGGCTTTGTCCATTCAAATATTGAAAAGAAGTGACGGAGTGAAATCAGTTATACAGCCTATGCCCATTTGTATATAAAATATCGGGTATAACTTTATAATATTTCTCCTAGTTGTTCATTCGTTCACATAAGACACACAGCGCCCTCTGATAGATCCCTTCTGTGTAACCAGTTGTGTAATACTGACTTTTCTTCTCTAACATTGCAGCATAGTCCGCCTTGGAGGAAGACAATAGTTGTAAATATTCCCCTAATTCTTTTATAGAACTAAAGTCGTCCGTTGCTATAATTGTACCTTTAGGATACATTTTGCTTGCTTGTCCTTTACCCTCACCTCATGTCGTAGTTGTAGTTTTCATAAAGTTTTCCTGTAAAATAATCGCTACAAAGGGCGCTTTCAAATGCTAAGTAGTATCTGTATTGCGTATTGAGTATCTGAAAGTAATCATTTGTTAGGTCGCATGAGCGACCGAACCATATAAAAAGGCAAGTTAAGAAATTGACTCTGGGCGCTACCATATTGAAACGTCACGATCATGTGTTAAAAACACGGCATTCGCCACATGGAGGTCGCCATTGTTTTTCTAAACAGTGCATCATGGGAATGTACAAACCGCTATTGATATTAAAACCTAGTCATGTTCCGACCACTTTCCGGCTAAAAGAAAAATTCAAATGCGGTGTGTGTAATAATTGATTGTGACGTTTAAATGCACTAATTGAGATCACTATGAATTGTTCTTTGCATATTTAATCAGGGGGAAAAATGATAATGCCTTCAATCAAGGAATTTTCTAAAACTCCTTGCCTAAATGAGGTCTTGAAACTTATCTTTTTTGACAATTTATCGCCGTTTCTGACAGATTCCTACCGAGTTAATGTAAATAATTTTTAAATCAAGATGTATTTACTCAATTATTATAAAATGCTGAACCTATAGCAATGGAAATAATAAAAAAATTAAAAAAGCTACAAAAGTTTGTTTTACTCGATACAACAGAAATATAAAATACAATTTACCGTGTGGCATTTTTCAGCACGTCGTCAGAATCAGATATATCGCCGAACATGCACAAGTTTTGGAAAACTAATTTTTAACTGTTATTTTTAAAAACAATATATCCACAAATTAATTTTAGATATGGATACGAATTATTTTAAAATATATTATGATCACAGTAATATATTGTACAGAACATAGAAGTAAGTACGTTAGACAATATATAAGGTAAGTTTCTTTTTAAATATGCAAATGGCAATACCTGTCGATTGAGATCAGTACATTTAAACATCAAAGTTACTATCAGGCACACCTGCAGCCGGGAATTCGCTGTGTCAACCGGAACCTTATCGGGATTTGGTATCATCCGTGCATTTAGTACCCTGTACAAGGAACCAAACTTAAACATTCATTCACTTTAATTGCCACATCGTTTATAAGACGTAACCATTGGATGCTTTTTAAAAGCAGCCAACTTGTTTTTTAATTACTACAATTCCACACTTGCTTAATGTTTCAACATCTATGTATTTTTTTAATTTTTTAACAAAATCTATACGTTTTGAATCAGTTGGACATCAGAAGCTATCATTAAAGCACCTTTATTTTTTTCTTTTTGCGATTTGTCTAAAATTGTGTTTGACTGGTTCATTATGCTTTCGGAATTCACCATAAGGTAGATGTATGTCGCTGCTATTTTTATCATAAGTCATTGTCTAATTAAACGAGTAACCCTTCCATTTTTCCTTTGGATCCGCATACAGTGTTAGTGTTTCATGGGCCACAAACACACAGATTTGCCCCGTACGTTTTATAAATTGTATATTTTGCTTCATTAAATATCCATCAAACAACACTGCGTCGCTTTTAGAGGCATCTTTTCTGTTAAAGGTCATTTGACAGTTGTTGTATTCACATTTCTCGAAACCCAACTTCATGGCTTTTGGTCGCTTTCTTAGTCTATAATATCCCCAGTTGTTCTGTTTGTGGACAGTCTAGGTGTTGGAATTGGATTTATAGACGTATTAAAACCAGATAAAGGAACCGAATCCCTGTGTTTTATATATACCTGAAACATGAAATATTGAAATTGTATAATAGTTGAAGTAAAATAATACTTCTAATAACAGTTATAGACAGGTAGAGAGATAGACTGCCAGGTATACAGATGTATTACACACGGACAAGTGTACAGTCAGATAGGCAGACACACAAATGGCCAGTAAGATACACAGAGATATTGACAATCAGACAGGTAGAGTGAAGGACAGTCAGGTAACATCTAGCAGGTAGAGAGTCGGATAGGCAGACATATGCACCAACAGGCATGTGAAGTCAGGCGAACGCAGAGACTGACTGTCAGGCGGGATTGCAGACTCACAAATAGATGGATAGACATACAGTTTTAATAAACAGGAGAGAAGACAGACGAATAGACAGGCGGAGCACAGTTTGACAGGTGAATGCAGGCTCATACTCTACCAGACAGATGGACACAGACATATGTATGCAGGTACACATTGATAAACAGTCGTCACTTACAAACTAATAAACATACAGGTAGGTACATATTGGCAAACAAGTAGGCACACAAAGAATAATGAACATACAGCCAGGTACACATTGGAAAACAAGCAGGCACACACAGACTAATGAACATACAGGCAGGTACACATTGACAGCCAGACAGGCACACTGGCTGATGAGCATACATACTGGTACACATTTACAGATAGACAGACTGATGAACAAGCATGTACATGTTGAGAGAAAGACAGGCACACAGATGGATGAACATACAGGCAGTTACACATTGACAGACAGACAGGCACACAGGCTAATGAAGACCCAGTAAGGTACACATTAGAAATAACAAGATAGAAACACAGACTGATGCACATACAAGCAGGTATACATTGATAGACAGACAGGTACACAGATTGGTGAACATACATACATGTACACATAGACAGCCAGACAGGAACAAAGGGTGATGGACATACAGGCATGTACACATTGACAGAGAGACAGGCACATAAAATGATGAACAAACATGCAGGTACACATTGACAGAGATACAGGCACATATGCTGATGAACGTACAGGTAGGTACACATTGACAGAGAGACAGGCACACATACTGATGGACATCCAGGCAGGTACATATTGACAGAAAGACAGGCCCACATAATGATGAACATACAGGCAGGTAGGTACATATTGACAGAGCGAAAGGCCCACATAATGATGAACATACAGACAGGTACACATTGACAGAGAGACAGGCACACATACTGATGCACATACAGGCAGGTACACATTGACAGAGAAACAGTCACACATACTGATGACCATACAGGCAGGTACACATTGACAGAGAGACAGGCACATATACTGATGGACATACAGGCAGGTACACATTAACAGACAGAACGGCGCACATAATGGTGAACATACAACTAAGTACACATTGACAGAAAGACAGGAACACAAACTGATGAACAAACAGGTAGGTACACATTGACAAAGAGACAGGCACACATAATGATGAACATACAGACATGTATACATTGACAGAGAGACAGGCACACCTACTGATGAACATACAGGCAAGTGCATATTCACAGAGAGACAGTCACACATAATGATGACAATACAGGCAGGTACACAATGACAGAGAGACATGCACACACACTGACGAACATACGGACAGGTACACATTGACAGAGAGACAGGCACACATAATAATGAACAAACAGGTAGGTACACATTGATCGAGAGACAGTCACACATACTGATGAACAAACAGGACGGTACACATTGATAGGGAGACGTGCCCACATATAATGATGAACATACAGACAGGTACATATTGAAAGAGAAACAGGAACACCTACTGATGAACATACAGACAGGTACACATTGACAGAGAGACAGGCCGCCCACATAATGATGAACATACAGACAGGTACATATTGACAGAGAGACAGGCCGCCCACATAATGATGAACATACAGACAGGTACATATTGACAGAGAGACAGGCACACATAATGATGAAGATACAGGCAGGTACACATTGACAGAGAGACAGGCACGCATACTGATGGACATACAGGCAGGTATACATTGATTTAGAGACAGGCCCACATAATGATGGACATACAGGCAGGTACACATTGACAGAGAGACAGGCACACAAACTGATTGACATACAGGTAGGTACACATTGACAGAGAGACACACACACATACTGATGGGCATATAGGCAGGTACACATTGACAGAGAGACAGGTCCACATAATGATTGACATACACGCAGGTACACATTGACAGAGAGACAGGCACACAAACTGATGGACATACAGGTAGGTACACATTGACAGAGAGACAGGCACGCATACCGATGAACATACAGGTAGGTACACATTGACAGAGAGACAGTCACATATACTGATGAACATACGGGCAGGTACATATTGACAGAGAGACAGGCACACATACTGATGAACATACAGGCAGGTACACATTGACAGAGAGACAGGTCCACATAATGAAGGACATACATGCAGGTACACATTGACAGAGAGACAGGCACATATACTGATGAACATACAGGTAGGTACACATTGACAGAGAGACAGGCACACATACTGATGAAAATACAGGCAGGTACACATTGACAGAGGGACAGGTACACATAATGATGAACGTAAAGGCAGGTACACATTGACAGAGAGACAGGCACACATAATGATGGACATACAGGTAGGTACATATTGACAGAGAGACAGGCCCACATACTGATGGACATACAGGCAGGTACACATTGACAGACAGACATGCCAACATAATGATGAACAAACAGGTAGGTACACATTGACAGAGAGACAAGCACACATACTGATGAACATAGAGGCAGATACACATTGACAGACAGACAGCCCAACAAACTGATGGATATACAGGTAGGTACACATTGACCGACAGACAGGCACATATACTAATGAACATTCAGGTAGGTACACATTGACAGAGAGGAAGGCCCACATACTGATGAACATAGAGGCAGGTACACATTGACAGACAGACAGACAGGCACGCATAATGATCAACATACATGCAGGGACACATTGACAGAGAGACAGGCACACATACTGATGGTCATACAGACAAGTACATATTGACAAACATGCAGGCCCACATACAGATGAACATACATGAAGATACACATTGACAGACAGGCAGGCACACATAATGATCAACATACAGGCAGCAACATATTGACAGAGAGACAGGCACAGGCACACATACTGATGAACATACAGGCAGGTACACATTTACAGAGAGACAGGCACACCTACTGATGAACATACATGTAGATACACATTGACAGACAGACAGGCACACATAATGATGAACATACAGGCAGGTACATATTGACAGAGAGACAGACACATATACTGATGGACATACAGGCAGGTACATATTGACAGAGAGACAGACACATATACTGATGGCCATACAGGCAGGTACATATTGACTGACAGACAGGCACACATACTGATTAACATACAGGCAGGTACAAATTGACAGACATACTGGCACACATTATGATTAACAAATATGCAGGTACATATTGAGAGATAGCCAGACATAAAGATTGATGATTACACAGGCAGGCACAGATTGATAGACAGACAGGCACAAATACCGATAAACATACAAACAGGTTCACATTGACAGACAGACACACAGTCTGATAGACAGACATGCATACAAATTGACAGATACACAGACATATGTACAGACAGACGGATGAACAGATAGACAGGCAGACACAGTTTAGTACACAAATGGACACGCAATAATCACACTGTTTGTCTCTTCATCACATGCTTCGCTCTTACATATAGATGCATTTCTAGAGAGCAGCATTACCTGAGTGTGGTTTCGTACTTTTGGTAGCGCCGTTATGAAAATTAACTCGTGTTGCAAGATGATGAAACTTACAACAAGTAGAAGTACGAGAACTGTAGATATCTATATATTCTTAGTGACCACATCTTGTGGTCAATAATACATTATCCGGGTAGTGCCTGAAAGTCGCTGTGGATATCAATATATTCTTAGTGACCACATCTTGTGGTCAAAATTACAGTATCCGGGTAGTGCCTGAAAGTTGTTGTGGATATCTATATATTCTAAGTGACCACATCTTGCGGTCAATATTACATTATCCGGGTAGTTTCTGAAAGTCACCCAGGATATCTATATATTCTTAGTGACCACATCTTGTGGTCAATATTACATTATCAGGGTAGTGCCTGAAAGTCGCTGTAGATATCTATATATTCTTAGTGACCACATCTTGTGGTCAATAATACATTATCCGGGCAGTGCCTGAAAGACGCTGTGGATATCAATATATTCTTAGTGACCACATCTTGTGGTCAAAATTACAGTATCCGGGTAGTGCCTGAAAGTTGTTGTGGATATCTATATATTCTAAGTGACCACATCTTGCGGTCAATATTGCATTATCCGGGTAGTTTCTGAAAGTCACCTAGGATATCTATATATTCTTAGTGACCACATCTTGTGGTCAATATTACATTATCAGGGTAGTGCATGAAAGTCGCTATAGATATCTATATATTCTTAGTGACCACATCTTGTGGTCAAAATTACATTATCCGGGTAGTGACTGAAAAATGTTGTGGATATCTATATATTCTAAGTGACCACATCTTGAGGTCAATATTACATTATCCGAGTAGTTCCTGAAAGTCAACCAGGATATCTATATATTCTTAGTGACCACATCTTGTTGTCAATATTACATTATCCGAGTAGTGCCTGAAAGTCGCTGTGGATATCTATATATTTTTAGTAACCACATCTTGTTGTCAATATTACATTATCCGGGTAGTTTCTGAAAGTCACCCAGGATATCTATATATTCTTAGTGACCACATCTTGTGGTCAATATTACATTATCAGGATAGTGCCTGAAAGTCGCTGTGGATATCTATATATTCTCAGTGACCACATCTTGTGGTCAATATAATATTATCCGGGTAGTGCCTGAAAGTCACCCAGGATATCTATATATTCTTAGTGACCACATCTTGTGGTCAATATTACATTATCCGAGTAGTGCCTGAAAGTCGCTGTGGATATCTATATATTCTTAGTGACCACATCTTGTCATCAATATTACATTATCAGGGTAGTGCCAGAAAGTCGCCCTGGATATCTATATATTCTTAGTGACCACATGTTGTGGTCAATATAACATTATCCGGGTAGTGCCTGAAAGTCGCTGTGGATATCTATATATTCTTAGTGACCACATCTTGTGGTCTATTTTACATTACCCGGGTAGTGCCTGAAAGTCACTGTGGATATCTATATATTCTTTGTGACCACATCTTGTGGTAAATATTACATTATCAGGGTAGTGCCTGAAAGTCGCTGTAGATATCTATATATTCTTAGTGACCACATCTTGTGGCCAAATTAACAATTCCGGGTAGTGCCTGAAAGTCGTTGTTGATATCTATTTATTCTTAGTGACCACATCTTGTGGTCAATATTACATTATCCGGGAAGTGCCTGAAAGTCGCTGTGGATATATATATATTCTTAGTGACCACATCTTGTGGTCAATAATACATTATCAGGATAGTGCCAGAAATTCGCCCTTGATATCTATATATTCTTAGTGACCACATCTTGTGGTCAATATTACATTATCCGGGTAGTGCCTGAAAGTCGCCCTGGATATCTATATATTCTTAGTGACCACATCTTGTGGTCAATATTACATTATCCAGGTAGTGCCTGAAAATCACTGTGGATATCTATATATTCTTAGTGACCACATCTTGTGGTCGATATTACATTTTCCGGGTAGTGCCTGAAAGTCACCCAGGATATCTATATATTCTTAGTGACCACATCTTGTGGTCAATATTACATTATCAGGATAGTGCCAGAAAGTCGCCCTGGATATCTATATATTCTTAGTGACCACATCTTGTGGTCAATATTACATTATCCGGGTAGTGCCTGAAAGTCGCTGTGGATATCTATATATTCTTAGTGACCACATCTTGTCATCAATATTACATTATCAGGGAAGTGCCAGAAAGTCGCTGTGGATATCTATATATTCTTAGTGACCACATCTTGTGGTAAATATTACATTATCAGGGTAGTGCCTGAAAGTCGCCCAGGATATCTATATATTCTTAGTGACCACATCTTGTGGTCAATTTTACAATATCCGTGTAGTGCCTGAAAGTCACCCTGGATATCTATATATTCTTAGTAACCACATCTTGTGGTCAATATCACATTTTCCGGATAGTGCCAGAAAGTCGCTGTATATATCTATATATTCTTAGTGACCACATCTTGTGGTCAATATAACATTATCAGGGTAGTGCCTGAAAGTCACCCACAATATCTATATATTCTTAGTGACCACATTATCAGGGGTTGTGAGTTCGAATCAATGTAGACTAGTCTCCGTGATGATAGATATATGACATTGCGTCTCGTTAGCATTCGTCTCTCACTGCTGATTCAAGTGGAAAAGTTATCAGTTACTTGCAGAGATGAGGTGTGCTCGAGTACTGGTTAACCTTCAGGATCCCAGGAAAGATTGTTTAGGTTAATTGATCATCTGTGAGCCTTCGATGGCATAAAAATGACAGTAAATGTTCCTTCAATCAATCCATTTGCGAAGTATGCTCATGCAAAAGCAAAACCAAACAAGTAAAACGTTTTTTAAATATCGCCATCAAATTATTTGGAAAGGATTGATTTTATGCCTGATATTATTAATTTTTAATAAAGTTGGTGCTAAGAAGGAACAATATCTCCACAGGACCTTTTCTTGTTGCATTATCTTAGGCTTACCTATTTAACTTCAAAGGGAAAGGTTCTGAAAGAATTTTATATTAATCACAAGATCCCCAAAAACATACAGTTCAGTACAGCGTTATTTACGATATGCTCTCTCACATAACTTAATGTTGCGGGAGTGTAATAAACCAATGACATGATATTAACGTAATGCAATATCATTACATATACTTTATATGTATTACTTATGTATAGCTTTCAATACACTAGTGTATACCGCTTTGTACCATTTTGCAGAGATGCTTGATAAAAAGAATTTTTACATACATGCTCATTAATCATTAGATTTATTAAACTTATTGGCAAAAATAATACGCTGGGTAGGAGCAAGGCATTATATAGAGAAGGAAAAACAACTGATTGATATTTTGTGAATGCTCGAGTATTCACCCAAAATGTCGTAATAACTTCCATTCATCTCGGGAAAACAAATCAACATTCTTACAATGCAGAATGAAATTCCTATCAAAACAATACCAAACTAGCAATTTGTGTTTAAAATTGTTGAAATATATCTGATTTCAAAATTTGTATACTGCAGCTAAAACAACAATAAATTACGAGAACTTTTACTTCAAACCTCAAAATCTTTAATTCAAGATCATTTTCGAGATTGAAACATTTTAAATGATCTAAGATTTCATAAAACTTACATTTTATGTACAAGAAATCGGTTGCCTGTAAATTATGAATGATTATATACTAAATAATTAATCCTTTTTGTGCTATTTTATTAATATTTAATCAGGAGATGCAAGTTTCCCAACTTTCTATATAAGTTCTCGTTAAGAGCATCTAGTAATATTTTTTTGCGGAGTTTAATATATTCAATAATAAATGAATACTCATGTGAAACCCTCTATCTAATGTTTGTTATAGCAAGGGCTTACATAAAATAGGAAACTTGCATCTCTTTACTAAACGTTTATTAAATAGCATGCAGAGATTTAATAATATGGCAAATTAATAATTCAGATTTCACAGACAACTGACCACTTTTCATAAAATGTAAGTTGTATGTAACCTTAGATGTTTAAAACATGCGAAATGATTTTAAATTTAAAATATTGCAGTTCGAAATAAATTTCAAGTACTTTCCTTGACTTTGTTGCAGTAACCAATTTTGTAATCAAAGTTCTTCAACAACTTTATAAACAATTTATGGGAATGTTCTCATTTTGTAAAGAATTCTGTTGAGCAAAGATATAATTTCAATTTGCATTTCTGAGATGAATAGAAGTTTTGAAAACAATATTTTGCAAGATTTTGTGTGAATACATGAATGTTGATAACATCTAAATCAGTTGCTTTTCCTTCTGTATATAAATCCTGGATTATAGTGATTAATCTTACATTTACTTACTATTGAACAGAAAAGGGAGGTAAGCAAATGGCCAGTGTCAAACAATTGGTTAGAGTGTCATAGGTTCGATCTATTACCGCGGCCATGTATGGTGTCTTTGAGCAAGACACTTTACTTAATGAAAACCTGGTCAAGGATGTCCAAGTTGTGAAAGTTGTTTCACAATAGGTGCAGTTTAACAGATAGTTTAAAACAAACAGATAAAAATATGATTTATTCTGTCTTAATTAATGGTTTATTCTATGTTTACTATAACTGTAGTTTGTTTTGTTTAATGGTTAAGGTTATTTTGGGTGTACGTAATTATATTAAAAACCTTTGTGTAACATGAATGGATGTAAAACATTTTGTTGTAGGATAAATTATGTATTTGTATAGTAATGCTATAATTTGAGAATGCATATGTACTGACTGAAAAAAGTAATGCAGTTCAATATTCTATTTTTATTGATAGTTCAATCATAGCAGGTCACTCAACTTAATAATATCACTCACTTGGCACAAACTGTATTGTTTTAGAGAAATTCATATTTTGTAACGATGTCAGCTCTTAAAAAAAGAATTTCAGTATTTCCTACGGCCATCTCCTTAGACAATCTGTTAACATCCTAAAATCTGATTATATTCTACCTTAAATCTAATGGCATGATAAATAAATAATTTTATCCGTGACTGAGTGGTCCAAGACGCCATCTCAAGATCACTTACCTTGCACCGTTAAGGTTGTAGGTTCAGGTCCTGCTCACTCAAAAAGCTTTATATGAGAAAGTTTCCAGTTACTTGCGGAAGGACGGTGGTTCTACTCAGGCTGACACAGTCTGAGGTCTTTCTCCACCAGTAAAACTGGATTTGCCATATATAATCTGAAATGTGTTGAAAACGGTGTTAAACCCCATCCAAAAAAACCCCCAAAACATGTGAATTCCCGTAAGTAAAGTGATTGATGCCTGTGCTGTGTGAATTTTGGTAAAATATCTCAAGATAGAAACAAAACGCGAATGCAAATTGTGACACGAGTGACTTGTGGAAAAACATGGCTTAGCCACTCTTACTGTTTACTGTTATGTTATAAGAATCTTACATGAGTCTGAGGTTCAGATAGAAAATTCAGTCCCGAGGGATAACTATTTTGGCGAGAGCAAGGTTTTGCTGAGTTCCAATGAAAACAGTAATCCCAAAGGATAGAATTTTCTATCTTAACTGAAAAAGCTGTGAATGATTCTCTTTCTTGCATACCTTAAATATATTAAATAATTATTTTAACTTTGTTTATTATCATTATATGTTTTACAACAGTCACTTTTAAGAATTTAAACTATATGATTTATGTCATATAATTTATATGTTACCATATGTCATAAATGAATTGTAGCACAAAAATTTTATCTTGGCCCTAGGATGAGATAGAAATATTTAGCACTGGTAAAAATGCAGATATCATTATCAGGTATGCATGAATGGTATATGTAATTGACAGCTTTTGACATTGAAGTAATTAATGAAAACATTTAATTTATATGGAATGCATTTCTTTATTTCGTCAGTATATTAATTTGTTTTGTGTCCTCATTTTGAGATTCTTTTATTTCTGCGGTGTTATCTGAATAAAAATTTATCAAAGTTCAATAAAAATATCTGAACATTTCTCGTTTTTCGACTTGTGTGAGTTTTTATTCATCTTGTTTGTAATACACATTTGAAGCTCAAAAGAGTTTAACTCTAATTTGCCCTGTCTCTGTCTTGTAAAATTTCGAAAAAAAAAAAAAAAAAAAAAAAACAACAAAAAAAACTAACCATCTAGGCACTTTTCTTCTGACAGTCAAAGCGAAAGCAACCTTTAGAACATCTGTGAAGATTTACTTGTATCCTATTATTTTATTCACTACTTGTTGATCAGCCTGATTCTTGCTTCATAATATATATCAAGAATACTTACTACACTGCATTAAACCTTAAAACCCTGCACCGATTGTAGTGTTATTGCTCTGACAACCAGCGGTCACACACACAAAGGTGGAGAAGAAATTAGATTCTAATCCATATTTATACTTTCAAACTGATATGTATTGATGTTAATTTGAATGAATAAAATATGTTTAAACTAAAAGCGTTTTTTAGCTCTACTGGCCAAAGGCCAGAAGTGCTTATGCAATGGCGCGTTGTCTGTCGTCTGTCATCTGTTAGCAGCACTTTCTCTGAAACCACTTGGCCAATTAAACTAAAACTTCACATGCATGTTTCTGTTGCATAGGAGACTATACAATTTTTTTTTTTTTCGATCTGAAATTCAAGATGGCCGCTGTTACTAAAAATTGTCCAAAACTTAAAAAATCTTCTTCTCATGAACAGCCCAACAGATTTTCAAAATGTTTATGAAGTAATGATGACCAACTATAGTATTGTTAGATTTGTTCAAATGGTGTCCCTAGGATTAAATATGACTCGCCCCGAGGGTTCATTAAGGGGACACATGTCATTATATATTTTTTTTTTTTAAATGGAAATGATTTTGCCTATATCTTCACAGAAGCATTGTTTGGTGAAGGAGGTTCAGATTTGTAACAATGAATGGATTCCACTATCGTAAGGGGCCAGGAGGGGCCCCAAAAGGGTAAAAATTGGGAATTACTAAAATCGTTTTCTTAAGAACCAGTATGTCAGATTTGTTCATATTTGGCATAAATTATCCCTATGTGTAGGAGTTTAATTGCAGATAAGAATTTAGGGGCTAAAATTTATAGGGGCCCTGTAAGGGGACTTAAAATTTTACATAGGGATACTATGAGAAAACATCTATTCTGAAACCACTAGGCCAATTAAACTGAAACTTCACATGCAAGTTTATGTTGCATAGGAGACTATACAGAAGAATTTTTTTTTATCTGAAATTCAAGATGGCTGCCATTACTAAAAATAGTCCAAAACTTAAAAAATCTTCTTCTCATGAACGGCCCTACATATTTTCAAAATGTTTATGTAGTTATGATGACCAACTATTGTTTTGTTAGATTTGTTCAAATCTTGTCACTAGGGTTAAAAATGGCCCCGCCCCGATATTTCTATTGCATAGGAGAATTTCAAAAAGTGCTATGGCCACTATGAGTCAGTAGAGCGTCCTCAGGCCCTCTTGGGTCTCTTGTTTTTTAAACTTGGTATAATACTGGATCAAGCTTTACAAACATTAATTAAGCTAATTCAAAAACCTACAGAAATGTATTCTGATATAAGTAAAAGGTATTTTTAAGTATTTATTTAGTTAAATAAATGTTCATGAAGCATTTAATGTGGTTGATGTATTAAATTTAACTACATGAAATGCTTCATGAACATTTATTAAAGGAAATTTAATCCTTGGCTTGCCCATGAAGCCCGAAGGCTTATTTCCAATGAGGTCCTTGGTATTATACTTACTAGCAATATACAATACAAAATTGCAATTAAAATAACTAAGTTGAAGACTGGAATTTGGTAGTTACCACATAGATTGTTTCCATAATATATTTGCTATTTACATATATATTATTATTATCACGAATTTTGTAGAAATATTACAATCAAAACATTCAGCATATCTAGTCAAAAAGTGCAATAAATAAACTATGCTTTCCTAGCTCTGTCTAATAAATGGGTATTGACTGAACATTTAAAGTGACTTATTTTCTTAATGTCAGCAAGTAACGCATTCCAGTCATTGATTGCACAGTAAAAGAAGGTTACGTTCTCTTTCCAATAGTATTTAGGTACATTAAAATTATATAAATTTGCCCTAGTGGAGTTAGTGCACATCATTAACAAAAACAAAAGTTCTTTTTCATATATGAAAGGACATTTGTCATTTTCAACGTTAAAACATGGTTAAGACGTAATTGCTTATCTCTCCTTTCCACATTTGATAAAGACATATAAGCGATACTTCCATTGTTAGCACTTTTCTAGGTCCCACACCATTAATGAATCTAACAATTTTATTTTGACAGATTTTGAGTTTGTTTCTTTGTCTTTGTTTAAGCTTGTGTACCAAGAAAACATGAATGGTCCAAATGACATTGTATCAGTGCAGAATATAAATATTTTCTAGTTTTAAAATCTAAGAACCTGGCTTGTCTATACAAAAATTAACAGGTGAATTAACTTTACTCGCAACCTAGTTTCACCTGACAAAAAACTATCAGTAGTAAGACTCAGATACTTCACTGACAATAATATCATACGGACCATTGCAAACAATTTTAAAATCCTTCACCTGCTTTAATTTGCATTTTGAGTCAAAACTAACACACTCAGTTTTACCAAGATATAGGGACAGCTTATTATATACTAGCCAAGATGAACAAGACAAGTTATGCACTTTTATTTTTAGTCTCGCCTTTTCGAAGTAAAAAAGAGATACATACTCGTAGGTATTATTTTTCCATCAACGTCAACAATTCAATTATGAATTTTTGCTTGAGCTTTGTTTACAGAAATTGTTTGACGTAGAATCATCAAATTTACTCACAACCATGCAGTATTTCTTTTTCATGTGACCTTGACCTTTATTGACAATGATGCATAACTTGACCTACAACATGAAGTTTCTGCCTTTAGCTCAGTCTCTTGAAGAATATTTGGCTTAGAGTAACCAAATGTAGTCGTTAGTTGTAAGCCATGTAGAACTTGATCAGCTGACCTTGACATCTACAGATGAGTAACTTGGCCTATAGTCATGGTCATATGCGGACGCTTGCTTTTCTAAAAGACAACCATCTTGACAAGTTGTGCAAAAGAAAATTTGGATTTGGAAGTAAGATCTGATTGACTGTAACAAACACACCTCTGCAATGGTTATGTTATAATAAAGTTTAAAAATATTTATTCAAACGGAATTCATGACATTTATCTTCTACAAGATATTTGCTATAGAAAATATCTAATAATATAAACAATAATGATGATAGAAATAAACATCCAAACGATACTTTTTTTGAAATACTAAGGAAATCTCCGAGATAGTTGGATTGTTTGAATCAACCAATCAAAAACGTTATTCGATTTTCGCTAAATCAAAATGATTTTTATTCTCGACCGAACTTGTCGAGACATTTGTCTTTCAGAAAAGCAAGCGTCGCATATGATTAAGTCTACCTAGCTTACAGTACTCCTTAAAAGTTGTGTGATGTCCTTGACCTCTTCAGGTGTTTACCTCTATTTCTCCAAAACTGTGTAGTCTAGCTAGAGTTAACAAATTTGGTCCTTAGTTATGTTATTGGTTTTATGACGCAGATTTGCTTCGGATAACTTTGACCTTAATGAATAATTACATTTTACAAAATATTATGTTTTTGTTTTTACAGTTGAGCTCTGTGTCTATTTGTCTCAGAGCCATTAAACTTGGTCCATAATTGTGTTATTTGGTAATACTTCACAAAAAGATGCAGCATCTTTATCTCAGCTGAGGTGAGCTTTTGTGATCGGCCTTTATTCATTGTCCGTCCATCTGTCATGAGCTTTTACTTCGGACGACATCTCTAAAATCACTTGACGGATTTTCACCAAATTTTGTGTAAATCATTCTTACCTAAAACTTTCTCAGGTTTGTTCAAATCATGACCCTGGATAAAATTTGGCCCCATCCTAGGGGCTTATCAGGGTTATTTTTCAAATTTTCAAAAATCTTCTCCGAATGTGCAAGGCCTGAAGCATTAATAGTTTGCATGTAGTATCACCTAATAATTTTCTCTCCAGTAATGACCCTAGAGTCAAAATTGGCCTCCCCAAGTTTAACAGTTTGACAAAGTTTAATCTAAAAATCTTCTCAAGAACTGTCCATTAAACTTGTTCATATTTGGTATAAGTGGTTAGTATGGGAAGGTGTTTCAGGGCTAGAGTCCATAGGAAATACTGTTTTTCTCTTCTATTTCATGAATTATTAGAATCATCTTGATGTCTGGAGCATTGTTTAGTCATAACAGTTCAGACATGGTCCTTTAAAGGGGATTTAATATCCATAAGGGGACTACAGGGGCCAAAACAGAATCTTATCAAAAAGTGATGAGCCAAATTTGTTCAAATTCATTTTAAATGATCCCAGTGAATAGAGGTTTCAAGTTTATTCAAATAAAGGGGCTAAGGTCTATTGTTGCCAGTGATGGGACTGAATTTTTATATGGAAGAATTTTTATTTGGAAAACAGGAAGTTCTCTTTTTCTATTCTAATTTATATTAATCATCTTGAGGTCTAGAACATCTGGTAGTCATAACAGTTTAAACTGGGCCCTTAACAGGAAATTAATATCCATAATGGTTAGCAGGGGCCCAAAAAGGGATAAGATTGTAAATTATCAAAAATATTCTTCTCTAGAACCGATCAGCCACATGTGCTATAAATGATCTCTATGAGTAGGGGTTTTAAGTTTATTTAATTGGGGCTCTGAAAGGCAACTCAGAATATTATTGGAAAATAAAACAGAAAATTTTCATTTTTCTTATCTATTTTAGGTATGATTTTAATCATCTTGATGTCTGGAGCATTTATTAGTCATACCAGTTAAGACTGGAACCTTTAAGGGGAGTTTTTATCCATAAAACCCCAATCACACTAGAGATTGCCGACTTTATGGCAACCAAAAAAACTGCAATCAATAACTGCTGTCGACCAAAACCATGAAATTTGCAAGAAATTTTATTTGGCGATTAATTACGGCAGGTTGCCGAGTGTCGTTTGAAAATTGTACGATTATCAAAACATTTTAAAAACTGATGTTCGACCGCTCATGCTATTGCCGGTGTAACGTTGTAAACTGACCCCCATAGAATAATTATATAAAATAATGACCCGCCCTCTGAACACTGACTGTAATCCCATTTTCTTAAACTACATCAATCTGTGCAGTAACTGTTTTGTCTTTGGATAACGTACTAAGTATATTGCCAGTACAGGAACTTTTGAATATATAAACTTAAAATAGTATATTCATTAACGTAAAGTTATTTAACAAAAACATGCGTGTATCTGACAATTCCTTGTAACCGGATTCTTTATAACCTTACATTTTGTTTTGTTTTTTTTTGTAATAAACAAAAATGAGTCTCTGAAGTAAAAGAAATGCATATGTATATATTAAACCAACTCTATCAACAACTTGTATTATTTTATCAAATCCATGTTTTCCGCGGGCGAATTTAAAAAAAAAGCTACAAATAAGTACATACGAGTTCACTATGACAACACGAAAATGTGACGTCATCAAGAAAGAGAAAAAGATCAATAGGTCGAAGTTCAAGGTCACATTTACGAATTGATTGAGTGTGATAGGTTTAACGCAATTTCAACAGTTTACAGATATATAATGGCGGTTAGTTATCCGAACGGTTTTCCAGGATTTCAGTACTAACCGATCTATGCAAGTAACCGACATCTTGAAACAGAGGCGGAGAATATTTTGTCACAAACAACGTGCCTGTCGGGAATCGAACCCGGGACCTCTGAATTGACAAGCATATACGTTACGATTACGCTACCCAGGCGGGTTCGCATTCACAGTAAGAAGTTCAAGTCGGAAATAGGTACAATGCTATTTCAATCCCCCCGACTGTATAACTGTGGAATTGTTTGGAATTAAGCAGCCTATTGTATAATCGTTGGTTTAATTTTAACTCTTTGTTATCTTTATTCTTAGTATTAACATAACTAAAATTTAAATTCCAGACATCATTTATATAAGTGTTTTAACCTTTGGTTAAAGATAACAAAGGCCTGATTAAAATATAATCAACATTTATACAAGTTGTTATTTCTTCCTTAAACATTGTGGGATTGTAGGTTTTAGGCCAGAGAAATAACGTTTAAATTCAAATCTTTTCCCCATCCATCCCTGTCCGAAACCCTTGAGAAGTCAGTATCACCTATAAATAAAAAAATGTGCTCAGCCTTCCTGAGTTATTGTCTTCAGAAAATCTAGATAGGAATCTAAACTTTTTGTAATATTGCATTGCATCTGTAGTGTCCCATGTAGATTTTAAGGTTTAACTATCTAGTTTGTGGTGATTTTGACTTTAAACAAAAGTTCATGTTGGCCAAAGGTCGCTTAATTGATTATATAAGGATCCATGACTGTTACAATCGGTTGCTATGATAACAAATAGTTGCTACAGCAGTTTGTGATAAAAAAAAAAAAAAAAAAAAAAAAAACAATTTCTTTTCAAACTGATATTGACAAAATCCATGCGAACCATTTAATTTAATCATATCATTATATAATGCAAGCAACTGCCTTTAACAGTGATGTGCAATCTCCATTCTCGTTTATGTTTATGCTGTTAAAATATATTTTCATATTACAAAAAAAGTTAATGACTAGCAACAAGACATGTCCATAAGGCAGCGCTCTGCTTTGTCAATTGATACTAAAGACCTGACCAATTTATATTAATTGTTACACATATGCACTCTTCACACACAAATGCGTGTTATTAAGCTTTGGGTCCTATATCTGTTTCTGAATTATTAAACGTTTTAAGTGAGGAAAGAAGTATAACCAAGATGTTTGTTTGTGGTTGAAACATATTTTATGTCTATTTATAATTTAGAATTTGAGTTGGGCAACAAATTCTTTTAACATTAAATTCGGCCCTCTCTGTTGGTCAGATGAGTGTTAAATAAGAAAAATATACAAATGCAGAAAATGGGAATAATTGTCAAAATCACCATAAGAGGTATGAAACATAGCTGGGAGACCATGTTTGATAACACGAGGGCGTTAGTGTAGATTTAAATCAATCGCGTATGAAGTAACTGAGATGATATCAAGTTGCACGGAAAACTTTTACCAGTCGAACAATGGCCATAATTTGCATTAAATTCAACCAAGAGTAATTTTTTTTGAGCCAAGATTAATGACCCGTTTATTATTTACACATACACATACAAAACACAAGCATAACATGACAATATAGAATTTTGATATATTGAATTAACATGTATTTTCCAACATATTTTAATAATCATCATGTATTATTCATTAATGCATCAAGTTTTATAACCATTTATTCATTTGATTGTTTAATTACATTCATTTATACGTTCGTTCATCCATTCATTCAATGAAAACTAGAAACTTATTTTACGTTATAATACTAATTAATCAATAATGATTGTCATAATAGTAAGAGGCTATCAGTATAAATTCATTTTATATATCATCATTACTTTATAATTTGCCAATGTTCAATATCTTACCGAAATAAAAAGCAAGACATCAGCTATGGACAGTAATAAAATAAAATAAAATAAAATAAAATAAAAGAGTAATCAACTTGATTGTTTGATAAACCTGAAGACTTGGTGATTTTCAAGTCGGTCAAGTAGGTGGTTACTGAGATGGTTGCATGGTAGTAACTTGCATGCAAAGTTTTAACCGAAAGTGTGATCCTGATGCCCGGGTAACAAAGAGAGAGAGAGAGAGAAAGAAAGAGAGAGAGAGAGAGAGAGAGAGAGAGAGAGAGAGAGAGAGTAGGAATGCTTCATCACATTCTTAACTTGTGAAACAACAACCACATTTATGAAAGGCAATTCCAACAAACACCATGTTCAATGTTGAAATGTGGTCCGGCCGATTTTTCGCGTGTGGGTCATAAATTACGGTCGGGGTCAGTTTTCAATGTTGAAGATGAATCACTCATCCGTTGAAAATTGCCCCATGTGGTCATTTTTCAATGGGGGTCAAAAATTAATGTCACACCGGCAACCACTGAAGACCAATCAGAGAACTGTCGCCCACCATGTGATAATAAATAAAGACAAGAAAAACCTTCTAACGACCACTTTGTTTGGCAAAAGGTGGCAATGAAAACCTCCAACCGGCCAAAATGCTCTAACAACAATTTGCCAAACACTGACAACCTTTTACAGACTGCCAACAACATATCTGCGACCTCTGACAACCAACTACCGACCAGTGGTTGTCGGAAGTCGGCAATCAGTCGTACCTCTAGTGTGATTGGAGCTTAAGAGGTCAGCATTGGCCCAAAAAGTGATAAGGTCATAATACATTTATTCATATGTTTCAATATAGAGACGGATTGCACTTTTATTTTTTACCTTTCAAATACTGAAACGAAAGTGTCGTATTACATATGAAATGAAAGAAAATTATTTAAAAGGTTTTAAACGCGACATCGTTTCGGCTTAAACTGATGAGCCAAATTTGGTATAAATACGCCATATGTGTAGAGGTTTAAGTTAATTCAAATACTAGTACGGGCAATTTGGGCCCCAAAACAGATAATCAATCCTCAGTTATGAGTTCTTCATTGGCTTGGTCCATTCAAATTTTGAAAAGAACTGACAAGTGAAATCAGTCATGCAACCATTTGGGCCTCTTGTTCAATCATGTTATAACATGGAAATAATTTAGATTCTAAAAAGAAGCACTAAGAAGTAGATGATGGCTGGACAAAAATTGTGTGAAAATGGCTTAAGGCATACCATTAATACTTTTATATTTGACTTGTCTCTCAATATCTGTAGGCAACCTGCAGGAGGCTTTACCGTCGATCTTCCATTGTGAAATATCGGGTATAACTTTATAATATTTCTCCTGGTTGTTCATTCGTTCACATAAGTCACACAGCGCCCTCTGATAGATCCCTTCTGTGTAACCAAGTGTGTAATACTGGCTTTTCTTCTCTAACATTGCAGCATAGTCCGCCTTGGAAGAAGACAATTGTTGTAAATATTCCCCTAATTCTTTTATAGAACTAAAGTCGTCCGTTGCAATAATTGTACCTTTAGGATGTATTGAACTTGCTTGTCCCTTACTTCCACCTCTGACAATCAATAAAATGTCGTAGTTGTAGTTTTCATAAAGTTTTTCTGTAAAATACTCGTTACATAGGGCGTTTTCAAATGCTAAGTAGTATCTGTATTGTTTGTTGAGTATATGAAAGCAATCATCACGCGTAGTAACTTTACTACAATTCCAAGGTGTGCCACATTTGCCTAATATTTCAACATCAATGTATTTTTTTAAAATTTTAACAAAATCTTCACGTTTTGAATTAGTTGGACAGTGAGATGCTATCATTAAAGCACCTTTATTTTTTCTTTTTGCGATTTTTCTAAAATTGTGTTTGACTGGTTCATTATGCTTTCGGAATTCACCATAAGGTAGATGAATATCGCTGCTATTTTTATCATAAGTCATTGTCCAATTAAACGAGTAACGCTTCCATTTTTCCTTTGGATCCGCATACAGTGTTGGTGTTTCATGGGCCACAAACACCCAGATTTGCCCCATAGGTTTTTTAAATTGTATATTCTGCTTCATTTTATATCCATCAAACAACACTGCGTCGCTTTTAGAGGCATCTTTTCTGTTAAAGGTCATTTGACAGTTGCTGTATTCACATTTCTCAAAACCCAACTTCATGGCCTTGGGTCGTTTTATTAGAAAACCAATTGGATTATACCAGCATATCATATAGTGTTTTGTGTCCGTACTATCACCAATTATTCTGTTTGTATGTGTTGTAAAGGATCTTTCAGAGTTATTAATACCAGTTGAAGGAACCGAATCCCAACGCTTTATATAGACCTGAAGCATGAATTTTTTAGTTTGTATAACAGTTGAAGAAGCATAATACCTCTGAAAACTGTTTATGAAGGTAGAGAGATATACAGTCAGGTACATAAATGTAATAAAACAGACAGATAGACAGTCAGAAAGACAGGCAGACAAATGTACAGTCAAATACACAGAGGTATTGACAATCAAACAGGTAGAGTGATGCACTGTCAGATACACCGCTGTATTGACAATCAAAAATGTAGAGAGTCGGATAGGCAGACAGATGTATTAACATACATGTGTATAGTCAGACGAACATAGAGACCACCAGACAGGCAGACAAATGTACAAACAGACAAAGAGACTGACAGACTGGCAGACAGATGTACTAACATACATGTATTGTCAGACGAACATAGAGACCACCAGAAAGGCAGACAGATGTACAAACAGACATAGAGACTGACAGACAGGCAGACAGAAGTACTAACAGACATATGTATAGTCAGACGAACATAGAGACTGCCAGACAGTCAGACAGGTGTTCTAGCAGACATATGTATAGTCAGACGAACATAGAGACTGCCAGACAGTCACGCAGATGCACTAACAGACATATGTATATTCAGACGAACATAGATACAGCCAGACAGTCAGGCAGATGTACTAACAGACATATGTATAGTCAGACGAACATAGAGACTGACAGACAGGCAGACAGGTGTACTAACAGACATATGTATATTCAGACGAACATAGAGACTGCCAGACAGGCAGGAGCGCAGACTCATAAATTTATGAATAGACAAACGGGGCACATTTTGACAGGCGAATGCAGGATCATATACTGCCAGACAGATGGCCAGGCAAGCATACTGATGCAGGCAGGTGCACATTGACAGACAGGCAGGTACAGTCATAGACTGATAAACTGGTACACATATTATTTTTATTGAAAAACAGTTGAAATTCTGCCGAAACTATTTTGTTTTTGAAAACCCTAAACAGTTAAATTCAAGCTTATAATTACCATTTCCATGACAATCATTTTTATATGCATACATCTTTGTATTGTTTTTAAACAAAGACTGGATGTAAACAATTTGAAATATTGTTTTTTCATTGCTTGTTAATTCTACACTCTTTCGTCAAATGTCAAAGACGGGTATGTTTGTGAGGATGTTATACCAAAACTCTGTACAGTAAGATGTGTTTTGTATTTCTGATATTGCATGAACATTCATTAAACTTAAATACTAGAAAGTTTCATAAAATTCTATCTATAGCAAAAATATGACAACAACTATAGTAATCGTCTTTAAATAACATACTGGCAGCCAAACAAAAATATACACAGGTAGATGGATAGCCATACACATGACAGCCACATAGACTGACAGAAAAAGGCAGGTACATAAACAGCCAGACAGATATAGATCGAGAGAATGGAAACTGGTGGACATATAGGCAGATATACATTGACACTCAGAGGCACACTGACTGATGAACAAACATCCAAGCACACATACTGATGAACATACAGGCAGGTACACATCGACACACAGAGGCACACGGGCAGATGAACAAACATCCAAGCACACATACTGATGAACCTACAGGCAGGTACACATTGACACACAGAGGAACACAGACTGATGAACAAACATGCAAGCACACATACTGATGAACCTACATGCAGGTACATCTTGACACAAAGAGGCACACAGACTGATGGGCAAACATGCAAGCACACATACTGATGAACCTACAGGTACACATCGACACAGAGAGGCACACAGGCTGATGAACAAATATCAAAGCACACATACTGATGAACCTACAGGCAGGTACACATTGACACACAAAGGCACACTGACTGATGAACAAACATGAAAGCACACATACTGATTAACCTAAAGGCAGGTACAATTTGTCACACAGAGGCACACAGGCTGATGAACAAACATGCAAGCACACAATACTGATGAACCTACAGGCAGGTACACATTGACACACAGAGGTACACTGACTGATGAGCAAACATGAAAGCACACATACTGATGAACAAACATGCAAGTACAGATACTGATGAACTTACAGAGAGGTACACATTGACACACAGAGGCACACAGACTAATGAACAAACAGGCAAGCACACATACTGATGAACCACAGGCAGGTACACATTGACACACAAAGGCACACAGACTGATGAGCAAACATGAAAGCACACATACTGATTAAACTACAGGCAGGTTCACGTGACATAGAGTGGCACATAGGCTGATGAACAAACATGCAAGCACACAATACTGATGAACCTACAGGCAGGTACACATTGACACACTACTGCACAAAGCCTGATGAACAAACATGCAAGAACACATACTGATGAACCTACAGGCAGGTACACATTGACACAATGATGCACACAGACTGATGAACAAACATGCAAGCACACAATACTGATGAATCTACAGACAGGTACACATTGACACACAGAGGCACACAGACTGATGAGCAAACATGCAAGCGCACATACTGATGAACATACAGCCAGTTACACATTGCCATACAGCCTGGTATACAGACTGATGGACTTACAGGCAGGTACACATTGATAGACACATACACGCAGACTGATGGAACTATAGACAAGTACACATTGACACACAGAGGCACACAGGCTGATGAAAAATCATGCTACCGCACATACTGATGGATATACAGGCAGGAACACATTGACACACAGAGGTACACTGACTGGTGAACAAATATGCAAGCACACATACTGATGGACCTACAGGCAGGTACACATGACAGACAGAGGCACACGGACTGAAGAACAAACACGCAAGCACACAATACTGTGAACCTACAGGCAGGTACACATTGATACACAGAGGCACACTGACTGATGAACAAACATGCAAGCACACATACTGATGAATCTACATGCAGGTACACCTGACACACAGAGGCAAACGGACTGATGAACAAACATGCAAGCACACAATGCTGATTAACCTAAAGGCAGGTACACATTGACACACAGACACACACAGGCTGATAAACAAACATGCAAGCACACAATACTGATGAACCTACATGCAGGTAGACATGACACACAGAGGCACACGGACTGATGAACAAACATGCAAGCTAACATACTGATGAACAAACATGCAAGCACACATACTGATGAACATACAGGCAGGTACACATTGACACACAGAGGCACACAGACTGATAAACAAACATGCAAGCACACAATACTGATGAACCTACATGCAGGTAGACATGACACACAGAGGCACACGGACTGATGAACAAACATGCAAGCACACATACTGATGAACAAACATGCAAGCACACATACTGATGAATATACAGGCAGGTACACATTGACACACAGATGCACACAGGTTAATGAACAAACATGCAAGCACACATACCGATTAACCTTCAGGCAGGTACACATTGACACACCCAGGCACACAGACTGATGAACAAACATGCTAGCACTCAATACTGATGAACCTACAGGCAGGTACACATTGACACACAGATGCACACGGACTGATGAACAAATATGCAAGCACACATACTGATGAACCTACAGGCAGGTACACATTGACACACTACTGCACACAGACTGATGAACACACATGCAAGCACACAGAATGATGAACATACAGGCAGTTACACATTTACAGACAGAAGCACAAAGACATATGAACTTACAGGCAGTTGAAACATTTACACACAGAGGCACACAGACAGATGGACATACATGCATGTACTCATTGACAGACACATTCACGTAGACTGGTGAACTTACAGCAGGTACATACTGACAAAGAGACAGGCACACATGACTGATGAACATACATGCAAGCACACAATGCTGATAAACCTACAAGCAGGTACACATTGACACACAGAGGCACACAGGCTGATGGACAAACATGCAAGCACACATACTGATGAACCTACAGGCAGGTACACATTGACACACAGAGGCACACAGGCTGATGGACAAACATGCAAGCACACATACTGATGAACCTACAGGCAGGTACACATTGACACACAGAGGCACACAGACTGATGAACAAACATACAAGAACACATACTGATGAACTTACAGGCAGGTACACATTGACACACAGATGCACACAGAATAATGAACAAACATGCAGGCATACATACCGATTAACCTTAATGCAGGTACACATTGACACACACAGGCACACAGACTGATGAACAAACATGCAAGCACACAATACTGATGAACCTACAGGCAGGTACACATTGACACACAGAGGCAAACCGACTGATGAACAAACATGTAAGCACACATACTGATGAACGTACAGGCAGGTACACATTGACACACAGAGGCACACAGACTGATGAACAAACATGCAAGCACACAATACTGATGAACCTTCAGTCAGGTACACATTGACACACAGAGGCACACAGACTGATGAACAAACATGCAAGCACTCATACTGATGAACCTACAGGCAGGTATACATTGACACACTGATGCACACAGACTGATGAACAAACATGCATTCACACAATACTGATGAACCTTCAGACAGGTACACATTGACACACTGATGCACACAGACTGAATAACAAACATGCAAGCACACATACTGATGAACCTACAGGCAGGTACACATTGACACACAGAGGCACACAGACTGACGAACATACAGGCAGGGTACACATTGACAGACAGAGGCACACAGACTGAAGAACATACAGGCAGGTACACATTGACAGACAGAAGCACAGAGACTGACGGACGAACATACAGACAGGGACACTTTGACAGACAGAGGCACACAATCTGCCGAACATACAGGTAGTTACACATTTACAGAGAGACAGGCACACATACTGATGGGCATACAGGCAGGTAGACATTGACAGAGAGACAGGCACATGGGACTGATTAACATTCAGGCAGGTACACATTGATAGGCAGAGGCACACAGACTAACGAACATACAGATAGGTACACATTGACAGACAGAAGCACACAGACCGACCAATATGTAGGCAGGTACACATTGCCAGACAGACAGGCAATACATACTGATGACCATACAGACAGGTACTCATTGACAAACATACAGACACATGGGACTAATGAACATACAGGCAGGTACACATTGACAGACAGAGGCACAGAGACTGACGAATATACAGGTAGGTACACATTGAAAGAGAAAGGCACACATACTGATGGACAGACAGGCAGGTACCCATTGACAGACAGACAGGCATACATAATGATGAACATACAGACAGATTCACATTGACAGACAGACAGACACACATACTGGTGAACATACAGACAGGTACACATTGACAGACAGATAGGCACATCTACTGATGAACATACAGACAGGTACACATTGACAGAGAGGCAGGCACATATACTGATGAACATACAGACAGGTACACATTGACAGAAAGACAGGCACACATACTGATGAACATACAGGCAGGTATATATTGACAGACAGACAGGCACACATACTAATGAACATACAAACAGGTACATATTGACAGACAGACAGACAGACAGACAGACAGACAGACAGACAGACAGACAGACAGACAGACAGACAGACAGACATACTGATGAACACACGAAGACTGATGAACACACATGCAGGTACACATTGACAGCAAGAGGCACACATATTAATGAAGGCACACACTGCCAGACAGACAGGCAAACAGACTTATGATTATACAGGCTCTCTGAGAGGTATAAATTGGCTGACAGACAGGCAAACAAACTAATGAACAGACAGACAGACAGACAGGACAGACAGACAGACAGACATATTGATTGATAGACAGATGAACATGCCATTTCACACAGACAGATAGATACACAGACATATGGATAGACAGATAGATGAACATACAGACAGGCAGACACATACTAGTATACAAATGCATACGCAATAATCACACTATTTGTTTTTTCATCAAATACTCCACTCTTATGAATAATTTTATACATTTCCAGAGAGCATTACCATGGTGTGATTTTGTACTTTTGGTAGCGCCGTTGTGTGAATGAACTCTTGTTGCCAGATGATGAAACTTACAAGTAGTAGTACGAGAACTGAAAAAGAATAATAGCTATTCATTAAGTAACAATAATATACATATAAATTATTATGTTTTAATTAGAAAATTGTACTGAAAGTGACCCAGGAGTAAACAACGATATTATGCCGGAAAGAAACATTTATTTTAGTACAAGATGGTCATTATAAAGTAATACTGGATTATTAATGAATTATTAATGTTGATTTACATGATTAATAATTTGGGACAAACACTCACTCCTTGCTATGACAGCATTCATGTCACCCATGTCATACAAAAGGTAAATGTTGCATTTACTCCTTTCAATTATGATCGTTTACGTCACCAATTTTAGGATAAAATATTTAACATTGATTTTTTTAAATGCTATCTTACAAATATAGCTATTTTAAAACTTTGTGTTCAGAAACATATGTTCTTTTCTGCTTCTGTAATAAGAATTTTACTGTCAGGATGTCAAATGTCGATTAAATGGCGCCCCGTTCTAAATGCTGCGACAAGAACTATTTTAAATCCGAAAATTCCCGACTGAACGGGCCCCAATAAATTACAAATACTTTATTGGTGGTCGGGTAACTCGAAGAAACAATGATATGATACAATAACACAGAATAAGGACATTTAAGGCTTTCGAGCCAATGCAAGACATCTTTCACCGAGAAGGGATACGGCTTATATGGTTATGTGAGTATTTCCCTTCAAAATGAAATACATTTACTAAAAACATCCCATATGTATTTGGTACTAAACGATGGTTTTGTTTGTAAAATTGTATATTCAAGAAGTGAAACACAACAGTATTTTTTTTTGAATAACAGATAAAATCAATTTTTGATTTATTTACCTTTTTAATAATTCGCAACATATCAGATGTTATATATGTATAGTCGACTGTATAAATACGAATCGGAGTAAAACCACCGGCGTTTCGCAACAAATAACTGGCACATTTTCTCCAATTAATGTCAGAACCGAACTATGCTCGAACCTACAACATTACTGCGATGAGAGGTGAACATATATGAACAGCAGCCGACATGGCATTCAACTGAGACAGACCCATTAAACACCAGATACCGAATTATGCTCGAACCTACAACATTACTGCGATGAGAGGTGAACATATATGAACAGCAGCCGACATGGCATTCAACTGAGACAGACTCATTAAACACCAGATACCGAACTATGCTCGTACCTACAACATTACTGCGATGAGAGGTGAACATATATGACCAGCAGCCGACATGGCGTTCAACTGAGACAGACCCATTAAACACCAGATACCGAATTATGCTCGAACCTATAACATTACTGCGATGAGAGGTGAACATATATGAACAGCAGCCGACATGGCATTCAACTGGGACAGACCCATTAAACACCAGATACCGAACTATGCTCGAACCTATAACATTACTGCGATGAGAGGTGAACATATATGAACAGCAGCCGACATGGCATTCAACTGAGACAGACCCATTAAACACCAGATACCGAACTATGCTCGAACCTACAACATTACTGCGATGAGAGGTGAACATATATGACCAGCAGCCGACATGGCATTCAACTGAGACAGACCCATTAAACACCAGATTCCGAACTATGCTCGAACCTACAACATTACTGCGATGAGAGGTGAACATATATGACCAGCAGCCGATATGGCGTTCAACTGAGACAGACCCATTAAACACCAGATACCGAACTATGCTCGAACCTACAACATTACTGCGATGAGAGGTGAACATATATGACCAGCAGCTGACATGGCGTTCAACTGAGACAGACCCATTAAACACCAGATACCGAACTATGCTCGAACCTACAACATTACTGCGATGAGAGGTGAACATATATGACCAGCAGCCGACATGGCGTTCAACTGAGACAGACCCATTAAACACCAGATACCGAACTATGCTCGAACCTACAACATTACTGCGATGAGAGGTGAACATATATGACCAGCAGCCGACAATGGCATTCAACTGAGATAGACCCATTAAACACCAGATACCGAACTATGCTCGTACCTACAACATTACTGCGATGAGAGGTGAACATATATGACCAGCAGCCGACATGGCGTTCAACTGAGACAGACCCATTAAACACCAGATACCGAACTATGCTCGAACCTACAACATTACTGCGATGAGAGGTGAACATATATGAACAGCAGCCGATATGGCGATCAACTGAGACAGACCCATTAAACACCAGATACCGAACTATGCTCGAACCTACAACATTACTGCGATGAGAGGTGAACATATATGACCAGCAGCCGACATGGCGTTCAACTGAGACAGACACATTAAACACCAGATACCGAACTATGCTCGAACCTACAACATTACTGCGATGAGAGGTGAACATATATGACCAGCAGCTGACAATGGCATTCAACTGAGATAGACCCATTAAACACCAGATACCGAACTATGCTCGTACCTACAACATTACTGCGATGAGAGGTGAACATATATGACCAGCAGCCGACATGGCGTTCAATTGAGACAGACCCATTAAACACCAGATACCGAACTATGCTCGAACCTACAACATTACTGCGATGAGAGGTGAACATATATGAACAGCAGCCGACATGGCGTTCAACTGAGACAGACCCATTAAACACCAGATACCGAACTATGCTCGAACCTATAACATTACTGCGATGAGAGGTGAACATATATGACCAGCAGCCGACATGGCATTCAACTGAGACAGACCCATTAAACACCAGATACCGAACTATGCTCGAACCTACAACATTACTGCGATGAGAGGTGAACATATATGAACAGCAGCCGACATGGCATTCAACTGAGACAGACCTATTAAACACCAGATACCGAACTATGCTCGAACCTACAACATTACTGCGATGAGAGGTGAACATATATGACCAGCAGCCGACATGGCGTTCAACTGAGACAGACCCATTAAACACCAGATACCGAACTATGCTCGAACCTACAACATTACTGCGATGAGAGGTGAACATATATGAACAGCAGCCGACATGGCGTTCAACTGAGACAGACCCATTAAACACCAGATACCGAACTATGCTCGAACCTACAACATTACTGCGATGAGAGGTGAACATATATGACCAGCAGCCGACATGGCATTCAACTGAGACAGACACATTAAACACCAGATACCGAACTCTGCTCGAACCTACAACATTACTGCGATGAGAGGTGAACATATATGACCAGCAGCCGACATGGCGTTCAACTGAGACAGACCCATTAAACACCAGATACCGAACTATGCTCGTACCTACAACATTACTGCGATGAGAGGTGAACATATATGACCAGCAGCCGACATGGCGTTCAACTGAGACAGACCCATTAAACACCAGATACCGAACTATGCTCGAACCTACAACATTACTGCGATGAGAGGTGAACATATATGAACAGCAGCCGACATGGCGTTCAACTGAGACAGACCCATTAAACACCAGATACCGAACTATGCTCGTACCTACAACATTACTGCGATGAGAGGTGAACATATATGAACAGCAGCCGACATGGCGTTCAACTGAGACAGACCCATTAAACACCAGATACCGAACTATGCTCGAACCTACAACATTACTGCGATGAGAGGTGAACATATATGACCAGCAGCTGACATGGCGTTCAACTGAGACAGACCCATTAAACACCAGATACCGAACTATGCTCGAACCTACAACATTACTGCGATGAGAGGTGAACATATATGACCAGCAGCCGACATGGCATTCAACTGAGACAGACCCATTAAACACCAGATACCGAACTATGCTCGAACCTACAACATTACTGCGATGAGAGGTGAACATATATGACCAGCAGCCGACAATGGCGTTCAACTGAGACAGACCCATTAAACACCAGATACCGAACTATGCTCGTACCTACAACATTACTGCGATGAGAGGTAAACATATATGACCAGCAGCTGACATGGCGTTCAACTGAGACAGACCCATTAAACACCAGATACCGAACTATGCTTGAACCTACAACATTACTGCGATGAGAGGTGAACATATATGAACAGCAGCCGACATGGCGTTCAACTGAGACAGACCCATTAAACACCAGATACCGAACTATGCTCAAACCTACAACATTACTGCGATGAGAGGTGAACATATATGACCAGCAGCCGACATGGCGTTCAACTGAGACAGACCCATTAAACACCAGATACCGAATTATGATCGAACCTATAACATTACTGCGATGAAAGGTGAACATATATGACCAGCAGCCGACATGGCATTCAACTGAGACAGACCCATTAAACACCAGATACCGAACTATGCTCGAACCTACAACATTACTGCGATGAGAGGTGAACATATATGAACAGCAGCCGACATGGCGTTCAACTGAGACAGACCCATTAAACACCATATACCGAACTATGCTCGAACCTACAACATTACTGTGATGAGAGGTGAACATATATGAACAGCAGCCGACATGGCATTCAACTGAGACAGACCCATTAAACACCAGATACCGAACTATGCTCGAACCTACAACATTACTGCGATGAGAGGTGAACATATATGAACAGCAGCCGACATGGCATTCAACTGAGACAGACCTATTAAACACCAGATACCGAACTATGCTCGAACCTACAACATTACTGCGATGAGAGGTGAACATATATGAACAGCAGCCGACATGGCATTCAACTGAGACTGACCCATTAAACACCAGATACCGAACTATATTTTATTCAACATTAAATTAAACACGTATCCATAACAACATACCTGCAAGCCGACACCATTCATTCTTGAAATGTTTCCGTAAGATGGACATGCTGATGACTTTTTATTCGACGTCATGTGCTCCCGGGTCGTTTTCTATCTTTAAAAATACATACATGTTATCAATGTGTGATGTTTTTCACTTTACAAGCTTACAATCTTTCGTCATGATTTTTTAAAAAAAATCCTGTTTTAGAATATTAAACACCAATCCACCAATTCTATCAATATCCTTTTTTTATTTACTTGTTTTTTTTAACTACCAATGGATGGTCCGTTTTAACATAGATTATGTACATTTCAAACTATTTGTGTTCATACTTTGTAAACAATTTAAATTATGATGAAATCAGTGTTTGTATAATACCCCAATCTTCACTAAACTTAACAAACCTACTATTCTTAATGTTAATCCACTTGTTTGTCTCATACAATGCTCTCATATTTCCCATTAGCCCATGAAATGAAATTTTGTTATTCAGACATCTGCTTGAGTAAATATATCTCTAAATGGCAAGAAGTAGTATATTTTCTGCTAATGCATTTTGGCTATTTCCAAAATTTAATTAGATTTCATTAAAGCGAACTTGGACATGTTTTTGCTCGAAATATTTCCTTATATCACAAAACAATGCTCTTATATGATTACATTGCCAAAACAAATGTTGCAGTGTTTCTGTGTGTATATGACAGAAAGTACATTTTTCATCAGATTTAATATTGAATAAAGTTAAGTATCTATTTGTTGGGAGGATTCTGTGTAAAAGTCTATATTGCAACCATTGAAGCTGAGTATCTTTAGTTATTTGGAAAGGGATATTGTAGTATATTTTCCAGTCATCGTCATTTATATTATATATTTCATATTTCAGCTGGTCTGTCATTGTTTTTATATAGAATGTCGAAAATTGCTTTAGTTCCTGAATTGTTTTGTAACACTGGGTAGATATGAGATGGGATAAAAGGATTCCAATTATTTTAGGCTTGCTATGAAAGCTTTTAAATAAAACATTTTTAACCCTCTTCTGAATAATATTTTGTGACAACTACATTTTTTATCTTTGCGGATCCTTTCCATATAACGTATAAAACATGTCATTAATTTATTAGATATAGATGTCTGGCGGGTTTGGAAAAAAAATAAAAATATAGTTGAAGGATGGTAATAATAAGCTTTTAATGACTGTGATTTTCCCAATTGGTGTAAGAAATCTTCTGTTCCAATATTGAAATGATTTTTTTTTGATTTTTTTTCAGTTTTTTTCTTTAAAATTTAGTTTTATCATTCTATCTAAATCAGTGCTAAATGTAATGTCTAGCAATTAAAATCATTTTTGCCCCATGACAATTTCCATTTTGTTTTTATTGAATATGAGCTGTATTTCTTTGATCCAATCCATATAACATGTGTCTTGTCAAAATTGTTCAGAGATTTGCGAAAAGTAGTGTAGTTCTGAGAGAGTTTCATTAAGTGAAGTGTCCGATCCATCTAGTAAGATTGAGGTATCAGCTGCAAACTGAGATAACTTATACTCTTTATTATTTATGCTAATTCCTTTTATATTCTTATTATTTTTTTATTCTAATTGTTAAAATTTCACTACACAAAATAAAGATGTATGGTGACAGGGGATCTTCCTGACGGTAGCTGCGCCCTATACTGAAGAACTTGGATAAAAAGCCACATTGAATAACTGATAACTGAATATTATTATAAAAATGTTTGATCCAGTTTTGAATTGAATCTCCAAATTTAAAAAAATTCAAAGGTTTTTTTTATAAAAAACCAAGAGAGGGTGTCAAAGGCTTTCTCAAAATCTATTAAAAGTAGTAATCCTGGAATGATTTTTTCTTCAGAGTGATGTAAAATGTTATATAAAAGTCTTGTGTTATCACCTATATATCTACCCTTTATAAATCCTGTATAAGTTTATTCAACACTGTTTTTATTCTGTTTACTATTGAGCCTGAGGCTATCTTGTATACAATGTTTAATAACGTAATTGGTCTCCAGTTTTTTTAAAAGACTGCGTGACTTATTTTCTTCGGGTAGGCATGTAAAAATACCTTGTCGCTGAGTTACGGATAGTGTACCCTTTTAAGCCGAAAATTGATGGATCTGATTACAAAGTGTCCTTATTTTTTCCAAAACATTTTATAAAAAATTCTTGAAAATCCGTCACTTCCTGGACTTTTGTCATTTGACATTGAAAGTAAAAGTTTTTGATGTCTCTGAATAAGTAATGTTTCCTTCTAAATTTTGTGAATCATTGTAAGATAATTTTAGCACATCAAACTCTTTTAATTCTTTTTCAGGATCAACATCTATCTGTTCGTTTTCATGACAGGAATAAAGATTTTTTATGAAAACATTTGGTTTCTTTTAAAATATCAGTCTGATTTTCTACTGTATCGTTGTTGTATTTTTCTATTTTTGATATTATTTTGCTGACAAAGTTATTTTTCTCCATTTTGCTTTTGATCTTATCATATTACCTTTAGGTTTTTCATTCCGTAGAATATTCAAATTCATTTTTTAAAATGTTAAATTCCACTATATTTTCTTCATTTAGTGATTTTTCAATTTTATCATTTTTTTTGATAATTTGTTTTGTCTCTTATTTTTTTTTTGTAACTGCCATATGAAATTGATTTACCTCGTACAGTATTTCCGTCAATAATGTTTCTAAAAATAATTGGTCATCTATAACAAACTGTATATCGTCATTGGGGATTTCATGTAAATTTTCCATTTTATAGACTGGTAAACAATATTGTTCTTTAATTTCATATATGTATCATTACCTATATCATTTATAATCTTAAACATATTTGCATAAAAAACAGGTTGATCAGAGTTGGGTCCATATACTGTAAGAAGTGTAAATCGTTTTGATTCTACTGTCATGTCAAGTGCTATGTTATTACCTTCCTTGTCTCGAAATTCAGTATGCACTTTGCACTCAAAGTTTATACTTAATAATATTGCAACGCCTCTTGCATTAGATTTGGTAAAATTAAAATAGCAGTCACCGTTCCATTGAGCGTAGATTAACTATTTTTGTGACTCAGTGAAATGTGTTTCTTGTAAGCAATAAATATGACATTTTTTATCTTGTAAATATCGAAAGACGTCTACTCTCTTTTGGTTGCCATAAGCGCCTCCGCAATTCAGGGATAAAATCTTGATATCACTCATTAATATTTTTGTCTATCACAAAATGACTCTTTAAACCACAATTAAGAGTATAATAACTACATGTAAGCTTGGCAACCTCACCTGGCAAAAAAAAGGGGGGGGGGTGCAAATGGTGGAATTAATGAAACGAGAAAGTGTGCAACAAAGAAGCACATAGTGAAATTAAAGATGTAAACACCTGATTTTTTTCCAAACAAATATCTACCGATTTAAATATAAAACGAAGAAAAATTAAAATATAATGGTTCAATAAGGGTTAAGTTAAAATATTTTTAAAAAAAAAAATACTAATCCATTAACAAAATTGAGTGAATGAATATTTAGCGTCATTTTTATGCCATCAAGGGCTAACAGACGATCAGTTAACCTAACCACTGTTTCCTGGGATTAACCAGTACCCGAGCACACCCCATCTCCGCAAGTAACTGATAACTTTCCCCTTGAATCAGCGGAAAGAGACGAATGATAATGAGACACAATGTCGTATATCAATCAACACAGAGATTGTTCCCGGGCGGGGATTCGAACTCACGACCCATGGATTGATAGTCAGACGCGTAACCGACTGAGCTAATCAGCCCCGGCTCACCATATTGAAAGGAACATTATAAGCTTTTTGTTTTAAACGTTCAATAAATTCAAAATAATTCAAATATTTAGTCTGTTTTTTTCCTCTCTTAGTAAAAAAACCCCAAACACTTCCTTAAGGTTGGTAAACAAGGAGACAGGTATATTGTACAAAGTAAATGCTACAGTTGAGCAACTGGCACCCTGCTGATCTTTCACAATTCTTCAACAATACAGTCACACCATGTGGTATTGAGAAATACCCTACAACTATGTGCTGATTGTACCCTAATTTGTATAATTCATCCCAGGTTTTATGACCTTAAGGGTTTACGGCAGGATGCTTGTTTTATTACATAATATTATGGCTAATTACTACGGAAACGTATATTGACCCCCCTTATATTTAACCCTTTACCTCTTCGAAATCCCGAATTCTCGTCGCGTGCGAGAGCGAGGTTTCGTGCGAGACTATGAGCTCAGGGGAATTCGTTTCACTGCGGTCGCGTAAGTAAATTGAATTTTCATACATTAACAACACAAATATTTATTAAAGCAGTTTAATAAAGTATAATTTTAGAGAGTATGCTAACTATCAATGATGAACTAATGAAATGATGCTGTGGTTGACCATGATTACCTTTTTATTGTGACTCTTATTACTGTTGTAAGTGGGTGGTGTTAGCATAATGTAAAATGGTGTACGTGTCTAGTAAATAAGTGTAAAGTATTAAGAAAAGTTATTCTTGCAGAAGAAATTAATTAATTTGTTTCAAGAACATAATTTATTATAGATATATAAAGACGAGTTAGAAGTTTAAAACTCTGTCTCTAAGACTGTTTTGTACCAGTTGTAGTAACCTAGTTTCAACACCGAAACGAACATTCCCGTGTAATTATACTGTACATGTTTCATAATACTTTTTTATTTTTTTACTCATCAACGATTTATTAGTGACTTAAGTTTATTGTTATATGAATTTTATTTCAGTTCAATTAAAATGCCGTCTGATGACTATTGTTGTGTGTTCTTGTGTAACCACAGGAGAAGTAAGGTTCCACCACGTTCCACATTTTACACTATTTCAAAAGAGCCCAACAGTGGCATTCTATGACCAGACGGAGTTATAAGGATTAAAATGGCAAACTTAAGCCATGGATACCCACAGACAACTGATGAAAAAAACAAACTATCCTCCATCTCAAATGTCGACAGTCTGGGAAAATGTGCACGGCCTTCTATATTTCCAAACAGACGGAATATGCTTGTTTTTCATGTTTAAGTCTTAAAAAATAATAAATGTATTCACCTAAGATATCTGAATTAATATATACGAATCATTTTTAAAAATGTACCTTTATGGAATTTTTTGTTGAGTTGTATTTTTAATATTTGCATAACTTGCACTGTTTTTTTTTGTTTTATCAGATTGTGTATTTTACCTATAACTAGCCCATATGACATCATTACCAAGTCTACTAGTTACCTGGACAAATATGATATTTTAACCTTTGATGGATAGTGTCATATGGAATATATTTGCCTACAGGCATATTGCACAAAATGTATGCTACTGTCCAGTTACTGGCATCCTGCTGAGCTTTCATAATTCACCAACACTACAGTCACACCATGTGGTAATGAGAAAAAAACATGCATATTGTTCCCCAATTTGCATAATTCACCACAGGTTTTATGACCCCAGGGTTTAAAATAGGTTGTATGTTATATTGCATAGTATTATCGACAATTACTTAATAATTTAAACATTTTTAGTTATTTAGGGGGTCAATACCAATGGTAAGAAATTATGTAACGTCCGTCCCCTTTTTGTAACGTTTATCCCCTATATTAGAGTAACATTAAACAAAATCTCTAAAAAAAAATTCATTTTTTTGGGGATAAATTCTTAATATCTTAGTTGCACTCTGCAAACATAAAATACTTAATACATTGAAAAAAGTGAAATTGATTCTATCAATTCAAAAAAATAGAATGTATATGCAGGTGGGGGAGGGGGAGGCGGACGTTACGGGGACGGACGTTCCATTTCCGTGTATATCTTTTCAAAATGACCATTTTTTTTACATTTTATATAGTACCTCGGTATAACAGCAGGTGAGTGTGTATCATTCTAGTTATCTTCTTGGAAGAATATATACCAGGGATGCAGACGTTACAGTTTTTTGTCACAAATTGATTTTTTCTGATTTTAAGTATTATTTCACAAATACACTATTATTAAAGCAAATATATCTCCTCGTGGTCATGCATTACAATGTGATACACGTAAATGTTGTAAAAATATGATAAAATCAAAGTTGCATGTATATTATTTTGTATGATTTGTGTCCGTATTTATATGGTGTAAATTTGTAATAAATATATCAAATTTCTCGTTAATACAATAAATGTATAAACAAAACAAAATGTATTTTAGTTACGTTTCAATCCAAAATAATAACAATCCAATACTATCACACAATTATTAAAAACAAATACCGTAAGTTTATGATTGTGACCCCTAATCATGGTGTGAATCACTTTAATGTTTATACATTAATCTATGTGTGATACGAAACCTCAGTTTGGTGGTACGAAACGTCTGTAATTCATTCAAAGCTCTCTTAAATTAAAGAAAATCATAGATTTTTGGCAAAGAACTACATTAAGGTTATATTGATATGTTATAGTAATAATGTTGTTGTTTTTTTAAAATCATTTACCTACGTTTTAAACAAAAAAGGCCCATTTAACTGTGCAACATGAATGTCGTCAGTTTGGTCCGAAATTTGGTCGATAATACAACTATAAAAAGACCGAATTATTGATAAAATCAGTCATGTCGCTTGAACTATTTAACAAATAAAATAAACCATTCCCTATTTGTAAATGATAGTAGGGATATTGATAATAAAACTAATACTAAACTTCTCAAGTTTACAAATTACCCCACCCATCACCAGAAATCAAGCATTAATTAAAGTATACAGACACGCACAAAACGATAAAAAGGAATTTTATTTTATCATGAGAAACTTATTTTTTTTATTTTCTTTCATATGTTGTATTGTTTTCTTTCTTTTCATGGCTGTTTTATGTAACTTTGTTGTAATTAACTACTGTCGGAAACACCATTGCGGTTTGTTATGGTGTGACGCGATTCCCCTGAGCTCAAGTCACGCACAGATCTCGTCACGCACGAGAGGGAGATTTCACCTTTTCGACTTGGAGAATAGACGCCTTTTGACACCTCTAATATAGACACCTTTGGACACGTAATATAGAATGCTTTTGAATTATTTGGTGGATTATGTTTATATTAACTGACAGAGTGGAAAACAGTGCAGGAAGTGTTCAGATTGCTCTTACTCCAACCAGCAAGGGAAACTCTCTCCAACAATGGAATAAATTTCAAACCTATATTTTTTCTTGGAATCTCTTTAGAATGCAGCAGTTGGTGTTTTAAATAGTCTTTTCCGAGATAGGCCCCGTAACCCCACCAGCAGAAACCCCACAAACTGGTATAAATAACAACCATTTTCCAATTAAAATCTACTAGAATGCATTATTGTTTTTAAAATATCTTGTTTGCAGGGGAGTAGCCCAATAGATAACACCCTCCCAGATCTCCTCTCACGTCTTGCTCGTAGTGCATGAAGTGACGGGTTTAAAACCCGGTCGAAGTTAGTTTTTTAATACATTTCATGCTCTTTTCTTTATAAAATTAAAATTTTTATTTAAATATCACCTAATATTGGAGTTATAACATCCATATCTTTATCTTAACAACTCCATTTAATGCAACAGCTGGGGATGAAGATATCAAAATGATCCGATGGAGGCCCCCGTTGCCTCAATTGTGGGAGGGGATTCTTTCTCCCACACTCTCTCGCAAGGCTGGCCTCCCAAGTAATTGGAACGCTACTACGCCCATGAAAATTTATATGTGATACATATATATAATCGCGAGAAAATATATTTTGTAATATTACAATATAACTCACGGTAAAACTTGAAACACTTATTTACAAGCCATTTAACATGTATTAAAACCTAATGTTAATTGCATAAAAAATATAAATTGAGTAAACAACGTTTAATATATTTATCACTCGTTTATTATAATCGATCAAATGGTGAAGATAAATAATAAGCATGGACTGCATGGATAACAATTCAGGTGTAATTATATATAATCACATGAAACATGCATTTTTGTAATATTAATATATGACTCACGATAAACCCACCAATTATACAATATTTTGGTATATATAAGGGAGGTGTGTGTGTGTGTGTGTATGGTGGTGGGGGGGGGGGGGGTCAATATACGTTTCCGTAGCGAATGGCCACATGTCAACATTAAAGTAATTAAAGTAATACGCCCCAAAAATGTTTAAGGCCATTTAAGACACTTTAAAAAAATCATAGCGTCTTTTGCGAAAAAATACATTTAGTAATTTTAATGTTATAGTAATAATGATTAAAATTAGAAATTAATTTTTTTTTCTTTAATCACTTACTTATTTTTGTTTTATAAAATTTGCCCATTAACTGTGTACTTTGTATTTTCTCTCCAAATCATATTAAGGAAATCCCCAATTATTTTAAAATAGAAATCAACATTTAATCACGATTTATTTCGATAAAGTTTCATTCTGAGTTCACACGCATATATTATATATCAAGCATAATATATGGAATATGAGCATTAACACATTGATTTATCAATAAATGCATTGATGTTTGTCGAAATGTGGATAAAATAGTAAGAGAATTATAAATACCTTATAAAAGTATCTGTGTCAAATTCAGTAGAAAACTAGAATTATTATTACATATATAGATACTGAGACTAATTAAAACATATAAAGATGAAATTGTACGTTTTTTTTTGTTTGCTCAACCAACCTTATAGGTAGTTGGCAAGCACATGAAAACTAGCACAAAACACACGACTGTTAATGAGGATTAGTCCACACCCGATGGGATTAACCCGAAACAAATAAACAAGCGATTAAGTCACTGCACTAATGACACGTGTTGTGTTCAAAGCACAATCAACTACTCTTTCGTTATTACACTTTATTAACAATTCATAAACATTTCATTTAACCTAATCAGTCGACTTGTCTATACAACTATTTGATGTATTATTACTAATTACACATCATTACGACGCCGTATATCGTTACACATTTTGTTAAAGTCTCTGTATAAATTAAGAACTTGAAGGATTTAAGATATGTTTTTTATTAAAACCTCAATTACCCACCCGTCACACGAGAACATTCCAGTTAGATTCATTTTACATAAATGGAAATAATAAAGACCAATACATATACACATATGGGACTAAGTCACTGTCAGTCTGATAACCGTACAGTTTCAGCTACTATTAAAATGTTTAAATGTCTCTGGTACAAACAAACACATCTTTGCATTTGCGTATATCTGTTTCCAATTAATGTGTATACGATTGAACGTATATATTTAAACAATGTATCATTTCAAGACTTCCACTGTCTGATCTTAATGCAATAATTAACATTTAGTCCTCAGTTTTATTTAATATGTGATTTATTGTAAATAATAAGGAAGCTTATATTTCTTCGTTCGACTTCGAGATTGAACTTCAGAAGTTATATAGAAGCATCGACGCTTGATGACGAAATATCAAGATCCTATAACCGATGTAATATTTTGTAGTATTTACCTTTGTGATATAAACGTATGTGATATTAGTGTATTACTTGGGAAAATAGTCTCTTGTAATTCTAATATTTGAATGGCCATGTACATTTGTGTATATGTATATTTTATTGTTTTTATGTGTATGTATATGGATGAGACTATAATAAAAGAATAAATCTAAATCTAAACAAGTCTACTTTATGTGATAAACAGTGATTATTAAGTCACTGGTACAAGCGATTAAAAGTATATAATATATTTTAACAAGGTATCATTTCAAGACATTATAGTTTAAGTATTACAGTCAGTAGACGGTGATAAAACATTTATTCTGAGGTTCCTGGTAATGAAATGAATTTATTGTCCTCACTGATCTCCAATTAACTTATTCACACATAAATTATGTAAATGAATTAAAACATGCGCGAAGCACATATCTATAATTTAAACTACCATCATGACTTTACATTTTTTAAGCCCGTTTATTGTTCGTAAACAAGAGATACATATTATAAACGATAAACTTACCGACAGAAAGATAACGAGAACAACATCGCTGTTCTTTAAACACTAGAATGGCTGGTTTGTAAATGTAATCCATCACGCGTGTAATTATCTTCTGGTAAACGGGATACCGATTACGCTTATCGGTGTGGATGAGTCCAATGAATTTTAGATATCGTGCGTATTCACATCTAGTCGCATCATTTTAAATACAGAGCAAAATCTACTGAATAATTCAATATTTTTTTTAAAAAATGAATGCAACAGCGATAACACTATAAGATAAGATAAGATAACACTATATGCTGTTATTTTTATTGGTAAGTCTGAATTTTAATAAGAAATTGTATTGTCTACTTGGCTCCCCTTGTTATATGAATTGACAGACTAATTAGCGGCCATGTGTTTCTCAGCAGAAGATCGATTGTTTAAGGTGTTTCTACAAATTGTAAGTAATTGTTTGTTTTCAATTTTTAATTTATGTTTCATAACTACAACCAGTGCATTAATTACATGTTTATATGTCTTTTCTAAAACCTGTTTTAATATATTACCAAGACGTGCATCTCAAACTATGTAAATAATGCATTTTATGTTTTATAACTCCTTCGTGTATGCTGCAATTTTTTTCTGAACTGAATAGAGGGGATACTTGTTACTTTAAGATATGTTTTATATTGCGCAATGGTTTTATTCGTTTTTTTCTCAGAGTTTTTAGTATTTGGTTATTAATACATCGGTTTGCAGTATTACACATATCATATGAACCGATAGTTAATTGTCTTTTGCATTGTGTGATAATCTCGTGTAATTTATATGTTTGAATGACTATGTACATGTACTTTGTGATAGTGATGTTATTATTATTGCGTTGTACATAGATGAGATTGAGTTAAAGTGATAACTATGTCGAATTGTCGATTTCAAACAATATATATATCAATATGACCACCATTTTCTAATGCATATAATACTGATGGAAATAACTGAAGATGCGGATGGAATTACACATTGTTCTTATAAAAGCATCAACTGTTTGGTGATATAATAGCACTTAACCCGCATAAAGCTAATGTGTTAAAATTCTATGCAATCTCTAGACTCAGATGAAAATCTCTTTTCTATCTGCACATGAAACTTTTTTTTGGATGTGCACTACAAACAACTTTTAATAATAATAATTATATTATCGGGACTGTATGATACATTTTATTTATATAATTATTCGTGTAAATCCTTGACAGCTAATCGTAATCTGTTTTGAAGTGATTCTATAGAGTCATTTGTAACGCGATTCATAATTTAAATGTTACATATTTTTATCCAAAATATTATAGTTTCAGTCTTTCTAAGTATATGTTGAAGTACAGAATCAGTTGTTATCATAACCGCTCCAGTGGGTAACATCTCGTATAGTACAATAATGTCATGGTTCTGGAAAACTCTGTTGCTACATCAATTGTGATAATATTTGAAAAATTACTCTGTTGCTGCTGGTAATTATGATAATATTTGAACAGCTACTCTGATGCTGATGCTATTTTTAATTAGGACAATACTTGAACAGCTACTCTGTTTGCTGTTGCTGCTGCTGTTATTAATTATGATAATATTTGAACATGTTCCGTATTTGTTGTTGCTGTTATTAAGATGGTAATTGAACAGCTACTCTGTTTGCTGTTGCTGCTGCTGTTATTAATTATGATAATATTTGAACATGTTCTGTATTTGCTGTTGCTGTTATTAAGATGGTAATTGAACAACTACTCTGTTTGTTGTTGCTTTTATAAATTATGATAATATTTGAACAGCTACTCTGTTGCTGCTGCTGTTATTAATTATGCTGATATGTGAACAGCTACTATTTTTGCTGTTGCACCTGCTGTTGTTAATTATGCTGATATTTTAGGAGCTACTCGCAGAGTATGTTGCCAGTTGCTGCTGCTGTTATTAATTTATTATGATGATACTTGAACGGGTTCCGTGTTTGCTGTTGTTGCTGCCGTAGTTAATTATGATGATATTTAAATAGCTGCTCTGTTTGCTGTTATTTGAGCAGCTACTCTGTTTGCTGTTTCTGCTGCTGTTATTGATTATGGTGATATTTTAACAGGTACTGTGTTTGCTATTGTTGCTGCCGTTGTTAACTATGATGATATTTGAATAGCTGCTCTGTTTGCTGTTATTTGAGCAGCTACTCTGTTTGCTGTTTCTGCTGCTGTAATTAATTATGGTGATATTTTAACAGGTACTGTGTTTGCTATTGTTGCTGCCGTTGTTAACTATGATGATATTTGAATAGCTGCTCTGTTTGCTGTTGTTGCTGCTTTCATTATTTATGTCGATATTCGAGCAACTTCTCTATTTGCTGCTGCTGTTATTAATTGTGATAATATTTGAACAGCTACTATTTTTGCTGTTGCTATTATTAATTATGATGATATTTAATCAGGTGCTGTGTTTGCTGTTTTTGCTGCCGTTGTTAATTTTGATGATATTTGAATAGCTGCTCTGTTTGCTGTTGTTGCTGCTTTTATTAATTATGATGATATTTGATCAGGTACTTTGTTTGCTGTTGCTGCTACTGTTATAATTATGATGCTATTTGAACAGGTACTTTGTTTGCTGTTGTTGCTACTGTTATAACTATGATGCTATTTGAACAGGTACTTTGTTTGCTGTTGCTGCTACTGTTATAATTATGATGATTTTTAATAGCTACTCTTTTTGATGCTGTTGCTGCTGCTGTAATTAATTCTGATGATATTTGAACATCGACTCTCTAAAACGCGGACCATATAAATAATAGATCGATTAATAATTTTGTTTCGTATTTTAACATTTCAGGACATATAAATGTATGCGCATAGACGAAATAAAACAGCTGTATAACTGCCATACACACCTCCACAAGAGGACATTACGATGTTATACACATATTGCAGCAAAATTTGGATGGTACAGAGTGAATACATAATATTGTAGTCTGGAATCAAGCACTTGAACTCAACAGCGGTTAATCATGTTTACTGTACATTGACATTTGAAAACAAAAAAGAAGGGACTGGTTACCTTAATTAAAATCGATGTTTATTACCAATGGGTTGAAAGTAGGCAGTTGGTAGTTGGTAATAGTATATTCGAATATCCAACTACCGATCAGTTGCTAGTTGTGGATTCAGATTTGACAATTCTACCAGAATTACATTAAGAATGGGCCAGGCCACTGTTTCTGAAAAACAATTATGATGTTAATGATTTGATACACTTTCTCAATACTGGAAAGAGTGGATCTGTTTTCTCTTTTATTTTTTGATGACATAATTCAGCCGATTTTTAAAAAAAGACATGTTCCCAGATTTCGGATTACTTTCTGAGTCCCATCTTCTGAAAATAATGACTTAAATGCTTTGTTACAGTATGTTTTTCAAAACATGATGTTAATATACTTTTGTTGTTACTTTTGAGCGAAAGAGGGCATTAGTGCCCTAATTTTGAAAATATCTTAAAAAATGATGTTTCTGATCCAACCCTTTTAGAAGTTGATGTAACTTACTGTTCAGGTGATTTCTTTCAAATTTACTTTTCACCAGATTTTGAAGAGGCGACCAGTCTCATAATTTTGAAAATGATGCCTTTCCTCTAATAATATTTCCAGAAGTTGGTGTTTATATATTTATATGTTAAGTCTACTATTAGGCAAATGAAAGAAGGTACTGGTTTCAAAGGGGTCAGTCCCCTCATTTTAAATACAATGATATTGCTTGTGTGTGTATTTGTTTCCAACTTATGATGTTTATATACTTTTGAATGAATGACTTGACTGGTCCCCTCGTTAAGAAATGTCTTTCCAAATTTGAGAAATTTGAGGTTTGTGTTTTCTACTAGAGGCAAATATTTTAAAAAGTCAATTTTAAAAAAATATCACCTGAACGAGGGGATCAGTCCCATCGTTTAGAAATGTCTTTCAAAATGTGAGGTTTGTACTTTTTACTAGAGGCAACTATTTTAGAAATGAACGAGGGGACTGGTCCCCTCATGAAAATCTGATGAAAAGTCGATTTTAAAGAAATCATCTGAATAAAGGAACCGGTCCCCTCTTTTAGAAATTTCTTTCCAAATTTTTAAAATTTACTATTCACCACATTTTGGAGAGGGGACCAGTCTCCTCGTTTTAAAAACAATGCTATTGTTTGTGTTTGCATATTTGTTTCCAATTCTTAATGTTTATATACTCTTGTTTTGAGTGAATGAGGGGACTGGTCTCCTCGTTAAGAAATGTCTTTACAAATCTGAGAAATTTGAGCTTTGCACTTTTTACTTGGGGCAAATATTTTAGATATTCAAAATCTGGTGAAAAGTCGATTTTAAAGAAACCACCTGAATGACTGGTTTCCTCATTTGGGAATTTCTTTCCAAATTTTTAAAAATTACTTTTCACAAGACTTTTAAGAGGGGACGAGTCCTCTCATTTTGAAAACAATGCTATTAATGTGTATGTATATTTGTTTCCAAATCTTGATGTTTATAGACTTTTGTTTTGAGTGAATGATGGGACTCGTCCACTGTTTTAGAAGTTAGTGTACTTAACAGTTCAGGTGATTTCTTTAACATTGACATTCATCAGATTTTGAAGAGGGGACCAGTCCCCACATTTTGAAAATTATGCGTTTACCTTTGTGTGTATATTTGTTTTCAAATCGTGATGTTTATATTCTTTTGTTTGGAGTGAATAAGAAGACTGGTGATCTCGTTTAGAAACTTCATTCCAAATTTGAGGTTTGTACTTTTACTACGGGCAAATAGTTTAGACATGAATAAGAGGATTGGTCCCCTCTTCAAAATCTGGTGAAAAGTCGATTTTAAAGAAATAACCTGAATGAGGGGATCAGTCCTCTCATTAAGAAATTTATTTCCAAATTTGAAGAGGGGACTGGTCACTTCATTTAAGAATTTCTATCCAAATTTTTAAAATTAATAGTTCAGGTGATTTTTTAAAATTGACTTTTCATCAGATTTTGAAGAGGGAACCAGTCCTCTCATTATATAATTTTGTTTTGAATTTGGTGGAATGGAAGGACTAGTCCCCTCGTTTAGAAATTTGAGAAATTTCAACGTTTGTACTAGAGGCAAATGTTTTAAAAATGACCAGTCCTCTCGTTTAGAAATTGATGTAACTATCAGTTATTCTTTAAAACTGAATTTTCACCATATTCGAAGAGAGGATCAGTCCCCTCATTTTTAAAATGGTGTTAATCCTTTAATGATATTCTAGAAGTTTATATGTTTATATATTGATTCTAATATTCAGCAAATGAAAGAGGGGACTGGTCCTCTTCTTTAAAATATGATGAGCATGTATGTTGCTTTCTTTAAAATTGACAGGTTATCATCAGTCCCCTGTTGGTTCTATTGCACAGCATGTAAAAATATTGACTGCTCTTGATTACGATATGTATTTATTACTTGAAACAGGGGACCAGTCCCCTAGTTTTGAAATAAAATAATTGGAAACTATGATGGATGCTGTTATATTTTTTTACATTTGTATACCTATAAAATGGATATATTTGAAGTAAAGAGGGGACCAGTCCCCTGTTTTTTTACTTCAAACATACAAAAGCAGGGGTGTTGAAAGCATGATTATGACCCCCTTGTTATTTGATTTCATGCTAAATTGAACTAAGACACCCCTATAACGTGAATTATGACCCCTTCAAAACGTTGATATTACGCCTAAAACGAGGAATCTGTTTTAAAATTCTCCATTAAAATTTATCCATTTTACAGTAGGACTGTATTTTTAGAAGTTTGAATTTGTTTGTTTAAATATTTAGCGTCATTTTTATGCAAGTAAGGGCTAACAGATGATCAGCGAATCTAACCACTTTCCTGGAACCCTGAAAGAAGCTTACTCATCTATACTGTCTTACTTGAATCAGTGGTGAGAAACGAGCGGCAGTGCGACGCCGCATTGTCGTATATCGATCATTACGGAGACTATGGCCACGCAGGGAATTTGAATTCACAAACCCTTACTTGTTAGTAGAATGTGTTACCGACTGACTAATACTTCAGAAAAATCAGAGAGCATGAGTTACTGTGAAACAATACGTGTAGTGTGTACTTGCTTACAATTAAAATTATGAAATACGTATTTTGTTAAAACACAAACGAACAATATGTGATGCTGATTTTAAATTTGTTTCGTATTACAATGTTTATATATAATTAACGGTCTTGGTGTATAGTTATGTTTCAATTTCAACAACGAGTCTAGTATATGAAATCTATACACCTTTTAAATGTAGTTGTGTGTAACATAGTAATGTTTTAGAAACAGTCAATATCACAAAAATGTATCACGCGAACATTTGAAATTACACAGAATGCCTAAATCTCATTTTTAGTTTTAAAAACAAAAACGATTATTTCTTTTCAATATACGACTTGTCGTATCGAGAAAAAACTGAAATGTACTATTGATTCCGCAACTGACAAATATTATAATACGATATTATTTTGAACATATTCAATAAAGAGTTCGTGTGGAAACAGCATTGCGGATGCTTAACATTTCTTTTAATGTTTACGTGAAATTGATTTGTTTACGATAAAAATCAGTTATTGCAGAGAATACGCATATTTCTAACTCCTATTTTGGCATCGATGATCGGACAAACGAAGATAAGAAGGGATAGAGACAGACAGACAAACAGACAGACAGACGGACAGACATACGAAGATAATTAAGCTTCATAGAAGTTCAACTTTCTATAAATCGTACTCTTCGTTTCTCGCTTAATTTGTATGCCTCTCCCATATGAGGTTGACGTGTCGGGAGAGTGTTACGAGTGGGCATTGTGGCGGGAGTGGCGACCTTGAATGGATGTCTGGTTGAGTGAGGTTGACGTGTCGGGAGAGTGTTACGAGTGGGCATGGTGGCGGGAGTGGGGACCTTGAATGGATGTCTGGTTGAGTAAAGTTGACGTGTCGGGAGAGTGTTACGAGTGGGCATGGTGGCGGGAGTGGGGACCTTGAATGGATGTCTGGTTGAGTGAGGTTGACGTGTCGGGAGAGTGTTACGAGTGGGCATGGTGGCGGGAGTGAGGACCTTGAATGGATGTATGGTTGAGTGAGGTTGACGTGTCGGGAGAGTGTTACGAGTGGGCATGGTGGCGGGAGTGGCGACCTTGAATGGATGTCTGGTTGAGTGAGGTTGACGTGTCGGGAGAGTGTTACGAGTGGGCATGGTGGCGGGAGTGGCGACCTTGAATGGATGTCTGGTTGATTGAGGTTGACGTGTCGGGAGAGTGTTACGAGTGGGCATTGTGGCGGGAGTGGCGACCTTGAATGGATGTCTGGTTGAGTGAGGTTGCCGTGTCGGGAGAGTGTTACGAGTGGGCATGGTGGCGGGAGTGGGGACCTTGAATGGATGTCTGGTTGAGTAAAGTTGACGTGTCGGGAGAGTGTTACGAGTGGGCATGGTGGCGGGAGTGGGGACCTTGAATGGATGTCTGGTTGAGTGAGGTTGACGTGTCGGGAGAGTGTTACGAGTGGGCATGGTGGCGGGAGTGGCGACCTTGAATGGATGTCTGGTTGATTGAGGTTGACGTGTCGGGAGAGTGTTACGAGTGGGCATGGTGGCGGGAGTGCCGACCTTGAATCGATGTCTGGTTGAGTAAAGTTGACGTGTCGGGAGAGTGTTACGAGTGGGCATGGTGGCGGAAGTGGCGACCTTGAATGGATGTATGGTTGAGTGAGGTTGACGTGTCGGGAGAGTGTTACGAGTGGGCATGGTGGCGGGAGTGGCGACCTTGAATGGATGTCTGGTTGAGTGAGGTTGACGTGACGGGAGAGTGTTACGAGTGGGCATGGTGGCGGGAGTGCCGACCTTGAATGGATGTCTTGTTGAGTGAGGTTGACGTGTCGGGAGAGTGTTACGAGTGGGCATGGTGGCGGGAGTGGCGACCTTGAATGGATGTCTGGTTGAGTGAGGTTGACGTGTCGGGAGAGTGTTACGAGTGGGCATGGTGGCGGGAGTGTCGACCTTGAATGGATGTCTGGTTGAGTGAGGTTGACGTGTTGGGAGAGTGTTACGAGTGGGCATGGTGGCGGGAGTGGCGACCTTGAATGGATGTATGGTTGAGTGAGGTTGACGTGTCGGGAGAGTGTTACGAGTGGGCATGGTGGCGGGAGTGACGACCTTGAATGGATGTCTGGTTGATTGAGGTTGACGTGTCGGGAGAGTGTTACGAGTGGGCATGGTGGCGGGAGTGGCGACCTTGAATGGATGTCTGGTTGATTGAGGTTGACGTGTCGGGAGAGTGTTACGAGTGGGCATTGTGGCGGGACAGGCGACCTTGAATGAATGTTAAATTGAGACAGCTGGATCGCGTTGATTTTATTCTTCTTCATTTATTTATTTATTTTCACTTTTTTGACTTTAATTTATTTATTGCTTTTTAATCCCATTATTTCAGTTTAATATACTTGACATGTAACGCTGTGGGAAGAGGGAAGAATTGTAACTAATAATGGAATAGCTTGTAGTTCAACACATTTGCTTTTTTATGCTTATTATGCCGTCGTTTATACATATATACATATATTGTATGACGAACTTGCAATAAAATATTTTTAAACTGAAAGTGTTGTGTTAAAAGCGTATATACCGATTGTTTGAACAATATCCAGGAACAAGGACGGACGTTTTCTGAAACTAGCTAAGTTCTATTAATGTTTGATTAGATTAATTACCCAATGATTCATAGCACCTGTTTCATTGACGATGAAACGGAAATACAAATATAAAGTATATATAAGTATTTTGTCTGTTTACTAAACATTCATTTTGAAAGGCTGTTTTGTATTTTCAAACAATCTTTAGATTTAGTTCGATGATAAGAATATTGCAAAAGACAGCGATACTATCAGATAGTTATGTTCCTGGAGAGTCGGACTGTTCAGAAATAACATACTTTATATGAATCCATTTTAAACATTCTCAAATTTTAGACTGATGTTTTCTGTATTTAGATATAGCACAACATTGATTACATTAAAACAATCTCTTAAACATACGAAACAAATTTACAAATGTCGAAACAATCGCTTACCTTAGCTTTGAAATAATCGCCAATACTGTAGAGCACAGAAGATAGTTTGTGGTGAACCTTACATAAAACTGTGGTTACATTAAAAGACAAATTTGAACTGATCCATAGTGAAAGTCAGCTAACCAATAAGAATGCTACACAGGTCTTGGCATGTGACTATACACGTTGTTATCCCAATGCTATTGGCGTATTGTACAAAGCAACGCCTTCTTGTCTGTCATGCAATGTACGAGTACATGACGGTTGATAATGAGGATTTCTCTCCAGTGTTTATCAAACAAATGTTTTTTTTTATAACTTTTGAAACGTGCATGAACAAATAAACACAAATTATAGTATTGTTGTATAATTTCGTATCAGTAGCATTGATGCCTTTACAATTGTGTATTCAAATCGGTATTTTATGCAACCTATATGTCAAATCCAATAGGTAAGTCATTGATCCGACCAACACTATTCTACCTCTACACTTTTATCGAGTTTATTTGAAGGACAATAAGAGTTCTTCAGTCAGCGCTATTTTATTACAAATTTTAATAGTTTCAATAAATAATCTCATTAACCAGAGTTTACCAGTGTAAGCAATACTCATAATATTATATCAAAGTATATCCTATCAGTGATCTATCCATGTTATAAAGACACTGTTCCTATGTATCCTATATTTCATATTCTGTGGCTGTCATACAAGGCTTAAATAATCATCTTCTAAAACTGTCAAACAGTATTCGAATTTATTATTAAAACACCCAGTTTAACCGTTTTCTATCATTCTCAAATAATACCCATATAAGCCATCTTCTATCAATGTCAAACATAACTTGGATTTACTATTGTCTATCACTGTCAAATAATACTCGGATTAACTATTATCTATCACTGTCAAATAAAACTTGGGTTAACTATTTTCTATCACTGTCAAATAATACTCGGATTAACTATTTTCTATCACTGTCAAATAGAACTTTGATTAACAATTTTCTATCACTGTCAAATAGAACTTGGATTAACAATTTTCTATCACTGTCAAACAATATTCGGATTAATTATTTTTTATCACTGTCATATAGAACTTGGGGTAACTATCTATTACACAGATTGGCCGTTTTTTATCACTGTAAAATACTCAGATTATCCATCTTCTATCACTGTCAAATAATACCGAGATAAGCCATCTTCTATCACTGTCAATTAATACCAAGATACGCCATCTTCTATCACTGTCAATTAATACCCAGCCATCTTCTATCACTGTCAATTAATCACAGATAAGCCATCTTCTATCACTGTCAATTAATCACAGATAAGCCATCTTCTATCATTGTCATTTAATATCCAGATAAGCCATCTTCTATCACTGTAGATTAATACCCAGATAAGCCATCTTCTGTAACTGTCAAATATAACCAGATTATTCATATTTCATTACTGTAAAAATACTCAGATTAGCTATAATCTACCGCTCACAAAATACTGAGTTTAACCATCTTCTATCCCTGTCAAATAATACTCGGATTAATTATTTGCTATCACTGTCAAATAGAACTTGGATAAACTATCAGCTACTACACATGTACCAAGATAGGCCAGTTCTATCACTGTCACAAAATATTCATATTATCCTTATTCTATCACGCTTAAGTAATTCCTAGATATGCCTACTTCTATCACTGTCACACAATACCCAGATAGTCAATTTGCTATCACTGTCACACAATACCAAGATTATTCATTTTCTGTCACTGTCACACATTTCCCAGATAAACCATTTTCTGTGAATGTCACATAATACCGAAATTATCCATTTTCAATCACTGTCACACAGTATCCAGATTATCCTTTTTCAATCACTGTCACACAATATCCAGATTATCCATTTTCTTTCACTGTCACACAATATTCAAGTTATCCATTTTCTGTCATCACACAATACCCAGATTAGCCATTTTCAATCACTCTCACACAATATCCAGATTATCCATTTTCTTTCACTGTCACACAATATTCAGATTATCCATTTTCAATCACTGTCACATAATATCCAGATTATCCATTTTCTGTCATCACACAATACCCAGATTATCCATTTTCTGTCAATGTCACACTATACCCAGATAAACCATTTTCTGTGAATGACACATACTGTCCAGATTATCCATTTTATGTCACTGTCACACTATACCCAGATAAACCATTTTCTGTGAATGACACATAATATCCAGATTATCCATTTTCAATCACTGTCACACAATATCCAGATTATCCATTTTCTGTCATCACACAATACCCAGATTATCCATTTTCTGTCAATGTCACACTATACCCAGATAAATCATTTTCTGTGAATGACACATAATATCCAGATTATCCATTTTATGTCACTGTCACACTATACCCAGATAAACCATTTTCTGTGAATTGCACATAATATCCAGATTATCCATTTTCTGTCATCACACAATACCCAGATTAACCATTTTCTGTCAATGTCACATTATACCCAGATAAACCATTTTCTGTGAATGACACATAATATCCAGATTATCCATTTTCAATCACTGTCACATAATATCCAGATTATCCATTTTCAATCACTGTCACACAATGTCCAGTTTATCCATTTTCTGTCATCACACAATACCAAGATTATCCATTTTCTGTCACTGTCAAACTATAACCAGATAAACCATTTTCTGTGAATGACACACACTACTCGGATTGACCATCCTCTATCATTATCAAACAGTACTGGGATTGACCAGCTTCTATCACTGTCAAACAATGATCGGATTGACCTTCTTCTGTCTCTGTCAATTAATACTCGGATTAACCGTCTTCTATCTCTGTTAGCCAATAATCGGTTTAAACATCTTCTATCATTGTCAAACAACAGTCGGATTGACCATTTTCTATCACTATCATATAATTCTCGGCTTGTTAATCTTCTATCGAATTGGCCACCTTCTATCACTGTTAAACAATACTCAGATTGGCCACCTTCTAACAATTTCAAAGAATACTCGGATTGGTCATCTTCTATCACTGTCAAAAAATACTTTGATTGACCTCCTTCTATCTCTGTCAAGCAATACTCAGATTTACCGACTTCTATCAATGCGAATAATACCCGGATTATCCATCTTCTATCACTGTTATTCAATACTCGGACTGACATTCATCTATCACTGGCAAACAATACTCGGATTAACTAACTTTTATCATTGTCTAACAATACTCAGATTGACCATCTTTAATCACTATTAAATAATACTCGGGTTAACCACATTTTATTACTGTCAAATAATACTTAGATTGACCATCTTCCATCACTTTCGAACAACAATCAGATTAACCATCTTCTATCACTGTAAAAAAATACTCATATTAACCATCTGCTATCACTGTCATATAATACTCGGATTGACCATCTCTATCACTGTCAAAAAATACTCGGATTGACCATTTCCTATCACTGTCAAATAATACTGGGATTATTCATCTTCTGTTACTTTTGAACATCAATTAGATTAACCATCTTCTATCACTGTTACATAATTCTCGGATTAGCCATTTACTATCACTGTCAAGTAATTTTCAGATTGACCGTCTTTTATCACTGTCAAATAATACCAGGATTTACCATATTTTATCACTGTCAAACAAGCTTCGGATTAACCTTCTTCTATCACTGTCAAACAATACTAGGATAGCCTTATTCTATCACTGTCAAACAATACTCGAATTGAGCTTCTTTTATCACTGTCAAACAATACTGGATTAAACATCTTCTATCAGTGTCAAATAATACTCGGATTTATTATATTTTATCACTGTCAAACACTACTCATTTTTACCACCTTCTATCACTGTCAAACAATACTCGGGTTGTCCATCTTCTATCATTGTCAAACAATCCTCGGACTGTCCACCTTCTTTCATATTCATCATCTCTTTTCACTGTCAAACAACACTCGGATTGACCATCTTTTATAATTATCGAACAATGCTTGGATCAAACATCTTCTTTCACTGCCAAACAATACTCGGATTGACCATCTTCTATCACTGTCAAATAATACCGGGATTAATCATCTTTTATCATTGTCAAACAATACTCGGAATGACCATCTTCTTTCACAGATAAACAATACTCAGATTGAACATCTCTATCACTGTCAAATAATTCTTGGGTTGACCATCTTCTATCACTGTCATATAATACTCGGATTGACCATCTTCCATCTCTGTCAAACACTAACAAGATTGACAACCTTCTATCATTGTTAAACAATACTCGGATTGACCATCTTCTATCTCTGTCAAACAATACTCGAATTGACCACCTTCTATCACTGTCGAACAATTCTCGGTTTCCCCATCTTCTACGACTGTCAAACAATACTCAGATTGACCAACGGCTATCTCTGTCAAACAATGCTTGGATTGACCATCTTCTATCAGTGTCAAATAAAACTCGGATTGATTATCTTCTATTATTGTCAAACAATATTCGCATTGGCCACCTTCTATCACGGTCAAACACTACTCGGATTGATCACCTTCTATCACTGTAAAACAAAAGTCGGATTGACTATCTTCTATGATTGTCAAACAATACTCAGATTGACCAACGACTATATCTGTCAAACAAAACTCGGATTGACATCTTCTATTATTGTCAAACAATACTCGGATTGGCCACCTTCTTTCACTGTCAAACAATACTCGGATTGACCACCTTCTATCACTGTCAAACAGTACTCGCATTGGTCATCTTCTATAACAGTCAAACATTACTCGGACTGACCATCTTTAATCTCTGTCAAATAAAAGTCGGATTGACCTTCTTTGATCACTAGCAAACAATACTCGGATTGACCATCATCTATCACTGTCATATAATAATAATAGGGTTAACATTCTTCGATTATTGTCATACAAAACTCGGATTGCATTCTTCTATCACTGTCAAACAACACTCGGATTGACCATCTTCTTTGTTGTCAAACAATTCTCGGATTGGCCGTCTTCTATTACTGTAAGACATTGATCAGAATAATCATTTTTGGACTCCTTCAAATGAAGCTCATTAACAAATGATCTAAAATAGCTTGTTTGAATATTACAATACATGTATAAATTGACGGTTAACGTATTCGCTGTTAATGTACAATTTTTTTCATACAGTCGAGTCCTTTTCTAACACCTGGTGCAACCTGGTCGATCATCGTTTACATCAAATGTTTCTAAACCAATGTTGTGACAAAGTGCACAACCAGTTAATGGTTATACGTTTAGGAAATCTGAATTAAGCTACTTGTAGTAAAAGTATTTTATGCCAGACAATGCTATGTTACTTCACATACATGGGCTAGAATAAGTAGTTTGTAGTTCGGGTAAATGTGCTTCCTGTTGACAGTGGCCCACGGAAGCGGTATAAGACACGATGATTTTCATCATTAAGAGGCACAACTATCCCAGTTGTTAATAAACTCTGTATTACACGGGTACATGGACATATTTTTATAGAATTAAAACAATTAAAGTATTTACCTATTTAATTATGTGGTTCATCTTATGTTTATCTATTAATCATAATGATAATTTTAACTAAATTTAAATGTCAATATTTGAATGCATAAACTACGCCTAGAAAATAAATCTTTATAAACTTAACCAACATTACATAATCTACAGCATAAACTATGCCAATAACATACAACTTTATATGCATAACCGACATCATATAGCCTACAACATAAACTACGCGTAGATCATACAACTTTATATACATAGCCAACATCACATGGCCTATATCATAAAATACGCCTAGAACATACAACTATATATACATTGACATAACCGACATCATAAAGTCTACAACATAAACTACGCGTAAATCATACAACTTTATATCAATAGCAAACACGACATGGCCTACAACATCAACTATGCCTAGAATATACAACTTTATACACATAGCCAACATCACATGGTCTACATCATCAACTACGCCTAGAACATACCACTTTATATACATAGCCAACATCCAATGGTCTAAAACATCAACTACGCCTAGAACATACCACTTTTATACATAACCAACATCACATGGTCTACAACATCAACTACGCCCAGAAATACCACTTTCTATACATAACCAACACCACATGGCCTACTTCATGAACTACGCCCAGAACATACTACTTTATATACATAGCCAACATCACATGGCTTACAACCTAAACTACGCCTAGAACATACCACTGTATATACATAGCTAATAGCACATGGCCTACAACATCAAATACGTCTAGAACATACCATTTTATATACATAGCAAACATCACATGGCCTACATCATAGACTACGCATAGAACATACCACTGTATATACATAGCCATATTCACATGGCTTACAAACATAAACTACACCTAGAACATACCACTTTATATACATAGCCAACATCATATGGCCTACATCATCTACTACGCCTAGAACATACCACTTTATATACATAGCCAACGTCACATGATCTACAACATCAACTACGCTTAGAACATACCACTTTATATACATAGCCAACATCACATGGCTTACAACATAAACTACGCCTAGAGCATACCGCTGTATAAACATAGCTAATATCACTTTGCCTACAACATCAACTACGCCTAGATCATACCACTTTATATACATAGACAACATCACGTGGCTTACAACATAAACTACGCCTAGAACATACCACTTTATATACATAACCAAATTCACATGGTCTACAACATAAACTACACCTAGAACATACCACTTTATATAAAAAGCCAACATCACATGGCTTACAAACATAAACTACGCCTAGAACATACCACTTTATATACATAGCCAACATCACATGGCCTACAACATCAACTACGGCTAAAACATACAACTTTATATACATAGCCAACATCACATGGCTTACAAACATAAACTACGCCTAGAACATACCACTTTATATACATAACCAACATCACATGGCCTACAACATCAACTATGCCTAAAACATACAATTTTATATACATAGCCAACATCACATGGCTTACAACATAAACTACGCCTAGAACATACCACTGTATGTACATAGCTATCATCACATGGTCTAAATCATCAACTACGCCTAGAACAAACAACGTTATATACAAAACTAACATCAATTGGTCCACATCATCAACTACGCCTAGAACATACCCTTTTATATATTTAGCCAATATCACATGACCTACATCACCAACTACGCCTAGAACATAGCACTTTATATACATAGCCAACATCATATGGTTTACAACATCAACTACGCCTAGAACATACCACTTTATATACATTGCCAACATAAAATGGCCTACAACATCAACAACATCTAGAACATACAACTTTATATACATAACCAACATCACATGGTCTACAACATCAAATACGACTAGAACATACCACTTTATATATATAGCCAGCATCAGATGGTCTAAAACATCATATATGTCTAGAAAATACCACTTTATATACATAGCCATCATCACATGGTCTACAACATGAACTATGCCTAGAACATACCACTTTATATACATAGCCAACATCACATGGTCTAAAACATCATATACCCCTAGAACATAACACTTTATATACATAGCCATCATCACATGGTCTACAACATGAACTACGCATAGAACATACCACTTTATATATATAGCAATCATCACATGGTCTACAACATGAACTAGGCCTAGAACTTACCACTTTATATACATAGCCAACATCACATGGTCTACAACATGAACTACGCATAGAACATACCACTTTATATACACAACCAACATCACATGGTCTACAACATGATCTACGTCTAGAACATATCACTTTATATACATAGCCAACATCACATGGTCTACAACATGGACTACGCCTAGAACATATCACTTTATATAAATAGCCAAAATCACATGGTCTACATCATCAACTACGCCTAGAACATATCACATTATATAAACAGCCAACATCACATGGTCTACTACATCAACTTTGCCTAGAACATGCAACTTTATATACATGACCAACAACACAGGGTATACATCATCAACTACGCCTAGAACATTATACTTTATATACATAACCAACATAGTCTACAACATCAACAACTACGCCTAGAACATATCACTTTATATACATAGCCAACATTACATGGCCTAAAACATCAACTACGCCTAGAACATACAACTTTATATACATGCCAACAACACATGGTCTAAAACATGAAATTCGTCTAGAACACACCACTTTATATACATAGACATCATCACATGATCTTTAACATCAACTACGCCTAGAACATACAATTTTATATACATGCCAACAACACATGGTCTAAAACATGAAATTCGTCTAGAACATACCACTTTATATACATAGCCAACATGAGTTAGTCTACAACATCAACTATGCCTAGAACATACAACTTTATATACATAGCCAACATCACATAGTATACAACATGAACTATGCCTAGAACATATCACTTTATATACATGACCAAATCACATGGTTTACAACATCAACTACGCCTAGAACAAACCACTTTATATACATAACCAACATCACATGGTCTACAACATCAACTACGCCTAGAACAAACCACTTTATATACATTACCAAAATCAAATGGTCTTCATCATCAACTACGCCTATAACATACCAATTTATATACATAACCAACATCACATGGTCTACTACATCAAGTACGCGTAGAACATAGCACTTTATATACATTGCCAACATCATATGGTCTACTACATCAAGTACGCGTAGAACATAGCACTTTATATACATTGCCAACATCATATGGTTTACAACATCAACTACGCCTAGAACATATCACTTTATATACATTGCCAACATAAAATGGCCTACAACATCAACTACGTCTAGAACATACCACTTTATATACATAGCCAACATCACATGGTCTACAACATCAACTACGCCTAGAACATATCAGTTTATATTCATAGCAAACATCACGTTGTTTACAGCATCAACTACACCTAGAACATACAACTTTAAATACATAGCCAACATCACATGGTCTAAAACATGAACTACGCCTAGAACATACAACTTTTATACATAACCAACATCACATGGTCTACAACATGAACTACGCCTAGAACATACCGCTGTATATACATAGCCAACATCACATGATCTACATCATCAACTACGCCTAAAGCATACTACTTTATATACATAGCCAATATCACATGGTCTACAACATGAACTACGCCTAGAACATACCGCTGTATATACATATCAAACATCCAATGGTGTACATCATCAACTACACCTAGAACATACCACTTTATATACATAGCCAACATCACATAGTCTACAACATGAACTATGACTAGAACATACCACTTTATAAATATAACCAACATCACATGGTCTACAACATCAACTACGCCTAGAATATACCACTTTATATACATAGCCATCATCACATGGTCTACAACATCAACTACGCCTAGAACATATCACTTTATATACATAGCCAACATCACATGGTCTACAACATCAACTACGGCTACATCATACCACTTTAGATACATAGCCATCATCACATGGTCTACAACATCAACTACGCCTAGAACATACACATTTATATACATAACCAACATCACATGGTCTACAACATCAACTACGCCTAGAACATACAACCTTATATGCATAGCCATCATCACATTGTCTACAATATCAACTATGCCTAGAACATATCACTTTTTATACATAACCAACATCACATGGTCTACAACATCAACTATGCCTAGAACATATCACTTTATATACATAACCAACATCACATGGTCTAAAACATCAACTACGCCTAGAACATATCACTTTATATACATAACCAACATCACATGGTCTAAAACATCAACTATGCCTAGAACATACTACTGTATATACATAACCAACATCACATGGTCTAAATCATGAACTGCACGTACGCCGAGAATATACAACTTACATATTACATAATATACACCTAAAACATATTTGTATACAACAAAAACACCTCGAATTTGCTTTGTAGTTGGATAACTAAGACAGCATGAATTTGCTTTATAGTTGGGTAACAAAAACACCATGAATTAAAGTGAAAATTATTTGTTGTATCGTTGTCAGATCTGAGTAAACGACAGACAGGCTAATTAACCAACTGAAGATAAACACAATATATAAACCATATATAAAATGACTTTTGAATATTTCTAATTTTGTTGAGTTTCATATTTAGACAAACCTATCACATGTATTTAATATGACGTTCTTTTCACGTGATTATCACATAAACCTTCTCTCTTACATGTATGTAATACGTTAGCAATATGTCAGTTGCAACTTTGTTTCTAGGTCACCTGTATGGATATAATCTACACAGATATTTCTCTATAAACCGAACATTGTTCAGGACTTCATTAACAATGTAAAACATGGTGTGTTTTGTAATTATGTAGATAAATGAGATGGTTATACATCATTAAGATGAAACATAGATTAGAAAGTTTTGTATCAACAGCTGTTATCCATGTATACACTCAATGTCAGACTATATGCCACACTCAACTATTAAAATACAGTATACATATTATAGAACCTTCCTGCCATAAGTATGTTCCTTTTAATAAAACTGCACATAAAAATTCTAAAGAAATATAAAAAATCCTCCATATATGTGAATGTTTAAGCATTTGACCAGATTCCTGATTAATTTATATATGTGTAATGAATCCATTTCAATGAAATTTATATATAAACGACTTAGATTAGCGTTAGATGACATGTTCTCAAGACTGCTGTTGTTGCTGCTTTTGTTAATTATGCCGACATTCGAGCAACTACTCTGTTTGTTGCTGCTGTTGTTAATTATGATGATAATTGAACAGGTACTGTGTTAGCTGTTGGTGCTGCCGTTGTTAATTGTGATGATATTTGAACAGGTACTCAGTTCCTGTTGCTGCTGCTGTTATTAATTATGATGATATCTGAACAGGTACTGTGTTTGTTGCTGCTGTTATAAAGTATGATGTTATTTGAGCAGGTACTGTGTTTGCTGTTGTTGCTGCCGTTGTTAATTATGATGATATTTGAACAGGTAATCTGTTTGCTGTTGATGCTGCCGTTGTTAAATATGATATTTGAACAGGTAATGTGTTTGCTGTTGTTGCTGCCGTTGTTAATTATGGTGATATATGAACAGGTACTCTGTTTGCTGTTGCTGCTGCCGTTGTTAATTATGATAATATTAGAACAGGCATCTGTTTGTTGCTGCTGTTATTAATTTTGATGATATTTGAACAGGTACTGTGTTTGCTGTTGTTGCTGCCGTTGTTAATTATGATAATATTTGAACAGCTACTTTGATTTCTGCTGCTGCTGCTGCTGCTGCTGCTGTTATTAATTATGATGATATTTGAACAGCTACTCTGTTTGCTGTTGCTACTGCTGTTATTAATAATGGTGATGTTTGAACGTCTACTCTGTTTGCTGTTGCTGCTGGTGTTGTTAATTATGGTGATATTTGAAAAGGTACTGTGTTTGCTGTTGTTGCTGCCGTTGATAATTATGGTGATATTTGGACAGCTACTCTGTTTATTGTTGATGCTGCTTTTATTAATTATGATGATATTTGAACAGGTTATCTGTTTGCTGTTGTTGCTGCTGTTATTAATTATGGTGATATTTGAATAGGTACTGTGTTTGCAGTTGATGCTGCCGTTGTTAATTATGATGATATTTGAACAGGTACTCTGTTTGCTGTTGATGCTGCCGTTGTTAATTATGATGATATTTGAACAGGTTCTATGTTTGCTGTTGCTGCCGCCGATATTAATTATGCTGATATTTGAACAGCTACTCTGTTAGCTATTTCTGCTGCTGTTATAATTTATGGTGATATTTGAACAGCTACTCTGTTTGCTGTTACTGCTGTTGTTATTGACTGCGGTGATATTTGAACAGGTACTGTGTTTGCTGTTGTTGCTGCTGTTATAATTTATGGTGATATTTGAACAGGTTATTTATTTGCTGTTGTTGCTGCCGTTGTTAATTATGGTGATATTTGAACAGCTACTCTGTTTATTGTTGCTGCTGCTGTTATTAATTATGCTGATTTTTTAACAGGTACTGTGTTTGCTGTTGTTGCTGCCGTTGTTAATTATGCTGATATTTGAACAGGTACTCTGTTTGCTGTTGCTGCTTCCGTTGTTCATTATGCTGATATTTGAACAGGTACTGTGTTTGCTGTTGCTGCTGCCGTTGTTCATTATGCTGATAATTGAACAGGTACTGTGTTTGCTGTTGCTGCTGCCGTTGTTCATTATGCTGATATTTGAACAGGTACTCTGTTTGCTGTTGCTGCTGCCGTTGTTCATTATGCTGATATTTGAACAGGTACTCTGTTTGCTGTTGCTGCTTCCGTTGTTCATTACGCTGATATTTGAACAGGTACTGTGTTTGCTGTTAATTATGATGATATTTGAACAACTACTCTGTTTACCGCTGCTGCTGCTAATGCTGTTATTAATTATGCTGATATTTGAACAGCTACACTGTTTGCAATTTCTACTGCTGTTATTATTCATTGTGATATTTGAACAGGTACTGTGTTTGCTGTTGTTGCTGCCGTTGTTAATTATGGTGATATTTGAACAGCTACTTTGTTTATTGTTGCTGCTGCTTTTATTTATTATGATGATATTTGAACAGGTACTCTGTTTGCTGTTGTTGTTACTATTATTAATTATGGTAATATTTGAACAGGTACTCTGTTTGCTGTTGTTGCTGCCGTTTTTAATTATGATGGTATTTGAGCAGGTCCTGTGTTTGCTGTTGCTGCTGCTGTTATTGATTATGATGATATTTGAACAGGTACTGTGTTTGCTGTTGTTGCTGCCGTTGTTGATTATGATGATATTTGAACAGCTACATTGTTTGCTGTTTCTGCTGCTGTTATTATTGATGGTGATATTTGAACAGGTACTGTGTCTGCTGATGTTGCAGCCGTTTTTAATTATGATGATATGTGAACAGGTACTGTTTTTGCTGTTGCTGCTGCTGTTATTAATTTTGACGATATTTGAACAGTTACTGTTTTTGCTGTTGTTGCTGCCGTTGTTGATTATGATGATATTTGAACAGCTACCTTGTTTGCTGTTTCTGCTGCTGTTATTATTGATGGTGATATTTGAACAGGTACTTTGTCTGCTGATGTTGCTGCCGTTTTTAATTATGATGATATTTGAACAGGTACTCTGTTTGGTGTTGTTGCTGCTGTTATAATTGATGGTGATATTTGAACAGCTACTCTGTTTATTGTTGCTGCTGCTTTTATTAATTATGATGATATTTGAACAGGTAATGTGTCTGCTGATGTTGCTGCCGTTTTTAATTATGCTGATATTTGAACAGGTACTCTGTTTGCTGTTGATGCTGCCGTTATTAATTATGGTGATATTTGAACAGGTACTGTGTTTGCTTTTGCTGCTGCTGTTGTTAATTATGATGGTATTTGAACAGGTATTGTGTTTGCTGTTGTTGCTGCCGTTGTTAATTATGATGCTGTTTGAACAGGTACTGTGTTTGCTGTTGCTGCTGCTGTTATTTATCATGGTGATATTTGAACAGGTACTGTGTTTTCTGTTGCTACTGCTGTTGTTAATTATGATGATATTTGAACAGGTACTGTGTTTTCTGTTGATACTGCTGTTATTAATTATGCTGATATTTGAACAGGTACTCTGTTTGCTGTTGCTGCTGCGGTTATTGATTTTGATGATATTTGAACAGGTACTGTGTTTGCTGTTGTTGCTGCTGTTGTTTATTATGATGCTGTTTGAACAGGTACTGTGTTTGCTTTTGCTGCTGCTGTTGTTAATTATGATGATATTTGAACAGGTACTGTGTTTTCTGTTGCTACTGCTGTTATTAATTATGCTGATATTTGAACAGGTACTGTGTTTGCTGTTGTTTCTGCTGTTGTTTATTATGATGCTGTTTGAACAGCTACTCTGTTTGCTGTTGCTGCTGCTGTTGTTAATTATGATGGTATTTGAACAGGTACTTTGTTTGCTGTTGTTGCTGCCGTTGTTAATTATGATGATATTTGAACAGCTACTCTGTTTGCTGTTGCTGCTGCTGTTATTAATCATGGTGATATTTGAACAGGTACTGTGTTTTCTGTTGCTACTGCTGTTATTAATTATGCTGATATTTGAACAGGTACTGTGTTTGCTGTTGTTGCTGCTGTTGTTAATTATGATGATATTTGAAAAGGTACTCTGTTTGCTGTTGCTGCTGCTGTTGTTAATTATGATGATATTTGAACAGGTACTATGTTTGCTGTTGCTGCTGCTGTTATTAATTTTGATGATATTTGAACAGGTACTGTGTTTGCAGATGTTGCTGCTGTTGTTTATTATGATGCTGTTTGAACAGGTACTCTGTTTGCTGTTGTTGCTGCTGTTGATAATTATGATAATATTTCAACAGCTACTCTGTTTGCTGTTGTTGCTGCTTTTATGAATTATGATGCTATTTGAACTGGTACTGTGTTTGCTGTTGCTGCTACTGTTATAATTCTGATGATTTTTAATAGTTACTATCTTTGCTGCTGTTGCTACTGTTGCTGCTGCTATTATTAATTCTGATGATATTTGAACATCTATTCTCTAAAACGCGGAATATATAGATAATAGATACATCAATAATTTTGTTTTGTATTTTAACATTTTAGGACATATAAATGTATGCGCATAGATGAAATAAAATAGCTGTATAACTGCCATACACACCTGTACAAGAGGACATTATGATGTTATACACATATTGCAGCAAAATTTGGATGGTACCGAGTGAATATAAAATATTGTAGTCTTGAATCAAGCACTTGAACTCAACAGTGGTTAATCATGTTTACTGTACATTGACAATTGAAACTTGTTTTTGCTTCGAGAAACATGGTATTATCAAAACTGTACATGGAGTGACAGAATGTAAAATAGCAGACATAGTCCAGTTTCCAAATATAAAACTTTTCTACTATAGATATAAGTACTTTCTACTTGTTTCTTAGAAGATTCCGATTATTTTCTCTAAAAAAGGGACATTGTACTGGAATAAAATTTCATTCTGATGAATTAAGGAACCCGTCCCTTCTTTTTCGAAATAATGTTGTATTTGCTGTGTTATAATTTTCCAATTTTTACATATTAAGTGAAAGAGGAAACAGCCTGTTTTAGTACATTAAAAACAATGAACAATGCTGAGCTACATTAAATTTTGTATTTTGGAAAAAATAGAAGGGACTGGTTCCCTTAATCAAATTGATGGTTATTGCCAATGGGTGAAAAGTAGGTAGTTGGCAGTTGGTAGTAGGGTATTCAAATATCAAATACCGATCAGTTGTTATTTGTTGATTCAGATTTGATAATTCTACCAGAATAACATTAAAAGTGGACCAGACCACTGTTTCTGAAAACAATTATGATTTTAATGATTTAATACACTTTTTTCAAGACTGGAAAGAGTGGACCTGTCTTCTCTTTTACACTTTGATGACATAATTCAGCCGATGTTTCTTTAAAAAATGACATGTTATCAGATTTCGGATTACTTTCTGAGTCCCATCTTTTGAAAATAATGACTTAAATGCTTTGTTACAGTAGGTTTTTCAAAACATGATGTTAATATACTTTTGTTGTTACTTTTGAGCGAAAGAGGGCATAAGTGCCCTAATTTTGAAAATATCTTAAAAAATGATGTTTCTGATCCCCTCTTTTAGAAGTTGATGTAACTAACTGTTCAGGTGATTTCTTTCGAATTTACTTTTCACTAAATTTTGAAGAGGGGACCAGTCTCATAATTTTGAAAATGATGCTATTCCTCAAATAATATTTTCAGAACAAGGTGTTTATATGTTTATATATTAAAACTACTATTAGGCAAATGAAAGAAGATACTGGTCCCCTCTTTTAAAACAAGATGAATGGTGATTTCTTTAATTTTTACAGTTTATATTGTGAGAGGGGGCCCAATTTTGATGTTTATATACTTTTGATTGAATGAGTTGACTGGTCCCCTCGTTTAGAAATGTCTTTCCAAGTTTTAAAATTTAAGGTTCGTGCTTTCTACAAGAGGCAAATATTTTAAAAAGTCAATTTTAAAAAATATCACATAAACTTCCCTCGTTTAGAACTTTTTTCAAAGTATGAGGTTTGTCCTTTTTACTAGAGGCAACTATTTAAGAAATGAACGAGGGAACTGGTCCCCACATGAAAATCTGGTGAAAAGTCGATTTAAAAGAAATCACCTGAATAAGGTGACCGGACCTGTCCTCACTTCTTTCCAATTTTTTTTAATTTTCCTTTTCATCACATTTTGAAGAGGGGACCAGTCCCCTATTTTAGAAAACAATGCTATTGCTTGTGTTTGTATATTTGTTTCCAAATCTTGATGTTTATATAAATTTGTTCGTATTTGGTACAATACTCCACATGAGTAGGGATTTAAGTTAATTCAAGTAGCAGTAAAGGGGATACTGGCCATTCGGGCCGAAAACAGTAAATTCTCATTTTCTCAGTTATGAGTTCGTTTATTGGCTTTGTCCATTCAAATATTGAAAAGAAGTGACGAAGTGAAATCAGTTATACAGCCTATGCCAATTTGTATATAAAATATCGAGTATAACTTTATAATATTTCTCCTGGTTGTTCATTCGTTCACATAAGACACACAGCGCCCTCTGATAGATCCCTTCTGTGTAACCAGTTGTGTAATACTGATTTTTCTTCTCTAACATTGCAGCATAGTCCGCCTTGGAAGAAGACAATTGTTGTAAATATTCCGCTAACTCTTTTATAGAACTAAAGTCGTCCGTTGCTATAATTGTACCTTTAGGATACATTTTGCTTGCTTGTCCTTTACCCTCACCTCTGACAATCAATAAAATGTCGTAGTTGTAGTTTTCATAAAGTTTTCCTGTAAAATAATCGCTACAAAGGGCGCTTTCAAATGCTAAGTAGTATCTGTATTGCGTATTGAGTATCTGAAAGTAATCATTTGTTAGGTCGCATTAAAGCGACCGAACCATATAAAAGGGCAAGTTAAGAAATTGACTCTGGGCGCTGCCATATTGAAGTCACGATCACGTGTTAAAAACACGGCATTCGCCACATGGAGGTCGCCATTTTTTATCTAAACAGTGCATCATCCGAATGTACAAACCGCTATTGATATTAAATCCTAGTCATGTTCCGACCACTTTCCGGCTAAAAGGAAAATTCAAATGCGGTGTGTGTAATAATTGATTGTGACGTTTGAATGCACTAATTGAGATCACTATGAATTGTTCTTTGCATATTTAATCAGGGGAAAAAATGATAATGCCTTCAATCAAGGAATTTTATAAAACTCCTTGCCTAAATGAGGTCTTGAAACTTATCTTTTTTGACAATTTATCGCCGTTTTTGACAGATTCCTACCGAGTTAATGTAAATAATTTTTAAATCAAGATGTATTTACTCAATTATTATAAAATGCAAAACCTATAACAATGAAAATAATAAAAAAATTAAAAAAGCTACAAAAGTTTGTTTTACTCGATACAACAGAAATATAAAATACAATTTACCGTGTGGCATTTTTTCAGCACGTCGTCAGAATCAGATATATCGCCGAACATGCACAAGTTTTGGAAAACTAATTTTTAACTTTTGTTTTTAAAAACAATATATCCACAAATTAATTTTAGATATGGATACGAATTATTTTAAAATATATTATGATCACAGTAGTATATTGTACAGAACATAGAAGTAAGTACGTTAGACGATATATAAGGTAAGTTTCTTTTTAAATATGCAAATGGCAATACCTGTCGATTGAGATCAGTACATTTAAACATCAAAGTTACTATCAGGCACACCTGCCGCCGGGAATTCGCTGTGTCAGCCAGAACCTTATCGGGATTTGGTATAATCTGTGCATTTAGTACCCTGTACAAGGAACCAAACTTACACATTCATTCACTTTAATTGCCACATCGTTTATAAGACCTAACCATTGGATGCTTTTTAAAAGCAGCCAACTTGTTTTTTAATTACTACAATTCCACACTTGCCTAATGTTTCAACATCTATGTATTTTTTTAATTTTTTAACAAAATCTATACGTTTTGAATCAGTTGGACAGTCAGATGCTATCATTAAAGCACCTTTATTTTTTCTTTTTGCGATTTGTCTAAAATTGTGTTTGACTGGTTCATTATGCTTTCGGAATTCACCATAAGGTAGATGTATGTCGCTGCTATTTTTATCATAAGTCATTGTCTAATTAAACGAGTAACCCTTCCATTTTTCCTTTGGATCCACATACAGTGTTAGTGTTTCATGGGCCACAAACACACAGATTTGCCCCGTAGGTTTTATAAATTGTATATTTTGCTTCATTAAATATCCATCAAACAACACTGCGTCGCTTTAAGAGGCATCTTTTCTGTTAAAGGTCATTTGACAGTTGCTGTATTCACATTTCTCGAAACCCAACTTCATGGCTTTGGGTCGCTTTCTTAGTCTATAATATCCCCAGTTGTTCTGTTTGTGGACAGTCTAGGTGTTGGAATTGGATTTATAGACGTATTAAAACCAGATAAAGGAACCGAATCCCAGTGTTTTATATATACCTGAAACATGAAATATTGAAATTGTATAATAGTTGAAGTAAAATAATACTTCTAATAACAGTTTGACAAGCATATAGACAGGTAGAGAGATAGACTGCCAGGTATACAGATGTATTACACACGGACAAGTGTACAGTCAGATAGGCAGACACACAAATGGCCAGTAAGATACACAGAGATATTGACAATCAGACAGGTAGAGTGAAGGACAGTCAGGTAGACATCTAGCAGGTAGAGAGTCGGATAGGCAGACATATGCACCAACAGGCATGTGAAGTCAGGCGAACGCAGAGAATGACTGTCAGGCGGGATTGCAGACTCACAAATAGATGGATAGACATGCAGTTTTAATAAACAGGAGAGAAGACAGACGAATAGACAGGCGGAGCACAGTTTGACAGGTGAATGCAGGCTCATACTCTACCAGACAGATGGACACAGACATATGTATGCAGGTACACATTGATAAACAGTCGTCACTTACAAACTAATAAACATACAGACAGGTACATATTGGCAAACAAGCAGGCACACAAAGAACAATGAACATACAGCCAGGTACACATTGGAAAACAAGCAGGCACACACAGACTAATGAACATACAGGCAGGTACACATTGACAGCCAGACAGGCACACTGGCTGATGAGCATACATACTGGTGCACATTTACAGATAGACAGACTGATGAACAAGCATGTACATGTTGAGAGAAAGACAGGCACACAGATGGATGAACATACAGGCAGTTACACATTGACAGACAGACAGGCACACAGGCTAATGAAGACCCAGTAAGGTACACATTAGAAATAACAAGATAGAAACACAGACTGATGCAGATACAAGCAGGTATACATTGATAGACATACAGGTACACAGATTGGTGAACATACATACATGTACACATAGACAGCCAGACAGGAACAAAGGGTGATGGACATACAGACATGTACACATTGACAGAGAGACAGGCACATAAAATGATGAACAAACATGCAGGTACACATTGACAGAGATACAGGCACATATGCTGATGAACGTACAGGTAGGTACACATTGACAGAGAGACAGGCACACATACTGATGAACATCCAGGCAGGTACATATTGACAGAAAGACAGGCCCACATAATGATGAACATACAGGCCGGTAGGTACATATTGACAGAGCGAAAGGCCCACATAATGATGAACATACAGACAGGTACACATTGACAGAGAGACAGGCACACATACTGATGCACATACAGGCAGGTACACATTGACAGAGAAACAGTCACACATACTGATGACCATACAGGCAGGTACACATTGACAGAGAGACAGGCACATATACTGATGGACATACAGGCAGGTACACATTAACAGACAGACAGGCGCACATAATGGTGAACATACAACTAAGTACACATTGACAGAAAGACAGGAACACAAACTGATGAACAAACAGGTAGGTACACATTGACAGAGAGACAGGCACACATAATGATGAACATACAGACATGTATACATTGACAGAGAGACAGGCACACCTACTGATGAACATACAGGCAAGTACATATTCACAGAGAGACAGTCACACATAATGATGACAATACAGGCAGGTACACAATGACAGAGAGACATGCACACATATTGATGAACATACGGACAGGTACACATTGACAGAGAGACAGGCACACATAATAATGAACAAACAGGTAGGTACACATTGATCGAGAGACAGTCACACATACTGATGAACAAACAGGACGGTACACATTGATAGGGAGACGTGCCCACATATAATGATGAACATACAGACAGGTACATATTGAAAGAGAAACAGGAACACCTACTGATGAACATACAGACAGGTACACATTGACAGAGAGACAGGCCGCCCACATAATTATGAACATACAGACAGATACATATTTACAGAGAGACAGGCACACATAATGATGAACATACAGGCAGGTACACATTGACAGAGAGACAGGCACGCATACTGATGGACATACAGGCAGGTACACATTGATAAAGAGACAGGCCCACATAATGATGGACATACAGGCAGGTACACATTGACAGAGAGACAGGCACACAAACTGATTGACATATAGGTAGGTACACATTGACAGAGAGACACACACACATACTGATGGGCATATATGCAGGTACACATTGACAGAGAGGCAGGTCCACATAATGACTGACATACACGCAGGTACACATTGACAGAGAGACAGGCACACAAACTGATGGACATACAGGTAGGTACACATTGACAGAGAGACAGGCACGCATACTGATGAACATACAGGTAGGTACACATTGACAGAGAGACAGTCACATATACTGATGAACATACGGGCAGGTACATATTGACAGAGAGACAGGCCCACATACTGATGAACATACAGGCAGGTACGCATTGACAGAGAGACAGGTCCACATAATAAAGGACATACATGCAGGTACACATTGACAGAGAGACAGGCACATATACTGATGAACATACAGGTAGGTACACATTGACAGAAAGACAGGCACACATACTGATGAACATACAGGCAGGTACACATTGACAGAGGGACAGGTACACATAATGATGAACGTAAAGGCATGTACACATTGACAGAGAGACAGGCACACATAATGATGGACATACAGGTAGGTACATATTGACAGAGAGACAGGCCCACATACTGATGGACATACAGGCAGGTACACATTGACAGACAGACATACCAACATAATGATGAACGAACAGGTAGGTACACATTGACAGAGAGACAGGCACACATACTGATGAACATAGAGGCAGGTACACATTGACAGAAAGACAGCCCCACAAACTGATGGATATACATGTAGGTACACATTGACCGACAGACAGGCACATATACTAATGAACATTCAGGTAGGTACACATTGACAGAGAGGAAGGCCCACATACTGATGAACATAGAGGCAGGTACACATTGACAGACAGACAGGCACGCATAATGATCAACATACATGCAGGGACACATTGACAGAGAGACAGGCACGCATACTGATGGTCATACAGACAAGTACATATTGACAAACATGCAGGCCCACATACAGATGAACATACATGAAGATACACATTGACAGACAGGCAGGCACACATAATGATCAACATACAGGCAGCAACATATTGACAGAGAGACAGGCACAGGCACACATACTGATGAACATACAGCCATGTACACATTTACAGAGAGACAGGCACACCTACTGATGAACATACATGTAGATACACATTGACAGACAGACAGGCACACATAATGATCAACATACAGGCAGGTACATATTGACAGAGAGACAGACACATATACTGATGGACATACAGGCAGGTACATATTGACAGAGAGACAGACACATATACTGATGGCCATACAGGCAGGTACATATTGACTGACAGACAGGCACACATACTGATAAACATACAGGCAGGTACAAATTGACAGACATACTGGCACACATTATGATTAACAAATATGCAGGTACATATTGAGAGATAGCCAGACATAAAGATTGATGATTACACAGGCAGGCACAGATTGATAGACAGACAGGCACAAATACCGATAAACATACAAACAGGTTCACATTGACAGACAGACACACAGTCTGATAGACAGACATGCATACAAATTGACAGATACACAGACATATGTACAGACAGACGGATGAACAGATAGACAGGCAGACACAGTTTAGTACACAAATGGACACGCAATAATCACACTGTTTGTCTCTTCATCACATGCTCCGCTCTTACATATAGATGCATTTCTAGAGAGCAGCATTACCTGAGTGTGGTTTCGTACTTTTGGTAGCGCCGTTATGAAAATTAACTCGTGTTGAAAGATGATGAAACTTACTACAAGTAGAAGTACGAGAACTGAAAAAGATTTAGAACTATTCATTAAGTAACAATGATGAAAACTTGTACTATTATATCAATTAGTATTTAATGTTTATATAGATGGTAAAACCGATTAAATTATGAGTATATAAATGAACTTGGTCTGTTATTTTTTCAGTGTAAATATGTTATTATTGTTTTAAACTTATTTATTTTTTTACATCGATTGTGAAAACAAGTTCGTAAAGTTCTTCTAAATACAATTCACAATACAAGTCATGTATCTGGACTTGGACCAGAAACCAGGTGGTCAAAATGGTAGTACTCGAAAGTAGTTCCATAGAAAAATTGACAGTGGTTGTTCAAGATGGTATGAGTGGGAAAATGCACTTCACAGGTACTTTTGCAATGTAGACTTATGTAGAGAGTATATTTTCCCAGATAATGGTGGAAAATTGAGTGAAATCCTAGTAATAACATGGAGATGGAAATACTTCTTAGACGGTAACAACTTTGCATAATTTGGCTGATTTGACCACTGTATATTAAAATAGTGACTCATACTTTCATTTTGAGCAAAATAGTAAAATTGGAAGCAGTTAATGTCCATGGTTTTATGTTGTTTAAATGTTCTGTTTGAATTGAATATGAGTTCTGGAAATTCGCATGGAGTATGGTGTACAAGTGTTAGTGCTACAGTGTAGAATGCTGATGTTACTGTCTATGTGACATTATTGAATGACCAGCTTCATCCCGAATAAATAATGCTATGATACAGTAACACAGAATTAGCACATTAAAATTATTTTATTGTTTGTTGTTTTCGAACCATGCACAACATATTTCATCGAAAAGGGAGACAACTTAATATTAAGTAAGCTCCAACCGAAATGAAATATATTTACTGAAAAAACATTCCCATATGTATTTGGTATTAAACGATGAATGTATGTATAAAAGTGTATGGGGAAACGAGTTTTAGAAGTGAAATGTCGTTTTTTTATTACGACTAACATTAATTTTTCATTTATTTACTTTCTGAATGGGGGTATAAGGTGCTGTCCAACAGATCATATGATATATGTATATGGCCACCTGCGTATACATAAGCCTGATTTGGTGTATAAGGTACTGTTCAACAGAAAATATGTAATATATATGGCCATCTGCGTATACATTAGCCTGATTCGGAGTATAAGGTCCCAGGGTTTGTAGACACTGTTCATCAGCAGAATTTCAAATGTATAATTATGTGTTGAATATAACAGATTTCAAATTGTTTATTTTTTTTTTTTTTTGCATCAGACAACAGACGGAGAAGAGGCAGCTACAATCTTGTTTGAATCCAATGGTTTTACAACGAAACTTGATGCAGATGTGTTGTGAACACGACATCCAGAACAATAGACTAACGGAGCATCAGCGCCGCGAGCACAGCATGATGTGTTCACAGCTCAACGCAATTCTTCAGGTTTGAAATACCGTAGGTTATAAAAAAAATGAAAGCAGTGTGATTAACCTTAAGGAATAATTTGCAGTGAACATCACTAATTTGTTTCTGTTTTATATCGATTAGCTCAATCATTAATTGAAGTGTATTGTATGCCAGTTTTAAACTTCTTTTAATTGATTGTGAAACAAGGTTTTACAACTTCCTGGGTATAACTAGTACTTAGCATATGGCATAAAGTGTCTTGTTTGGGGACGTGACTAATAGCCGTGGCGGAAGATCAACCTCACAACACCCCCAATCCTGGATCCGATGCTCTACCGCTGGACCACACGCTCCACACCATGTCAGTATCACGTATGTTTAATATCAATGACAATGGTGCCTACCCTAATATCCATCAATTAAAGATAATGTTAGCATTTCATAATTCATTTTTCTTCTATACAAGGCACCAAAAAGAAGAAAAAATGACCAGAAAAATGACTGATCATAATTGTACAGTAATACATAGTTCAAACAGTACCTTTTTGTTGGTAAAAATCTTCATTTATAGATCTGACATAGCTCTTGTTAGCTAACTTGAGTTGAAGGTACAAAGCGAATAACTCTTATTACCTTGTGTACATTTTCATCAGATCTCAACGAAACATACACAGTTGCTAGGTTACAAACCAAAGGATCTCAGAAAATTTCTTGAACTGCCACCATTTAACAATAAATCAAATGAGTTATGAACCTTTAATCATCAATCTTTGCATTGTTTGGCATTATGTTCTCTTACGCATCCATTTTTTCAATTGGATCTTGACCAAATAAGTTTCAAGTGAAGTTCCATTTAAAATGGGTGAATACAGTCAAACCTGTATAAGTGGTCACCTGTTGTGCAGCCACTTTTCTTAGGCAACCACATTTGCTATTTCGCAGTTATATGCTCTCAGAGTAAAATGACCTGTAATAATCAACAACCTGGCCTAAAAGGCCACTTTTGCTCCTTCCCGTGACTGACTGCCTATGGCCGGTTAAGTTGAAATTTATCACCTGTACCACCCCACTTAATTGACACTTTTTTTATAAACAAAATTCAAATACCCCCAACACATGGATATACATTTTAATATTATAGAAACTAACCCTTCATGTTTGTATTTCAGGAAGAGACAGCCAAACATGCAGCACAGGTAGCTCCAATTGAACAACTCATCAATCAGCTGGAAAACCCAGAGAACCTTACCTTAGATTCACCACAGAAATATGGGTCACCCATTATGGTGACACTGAGAAAAGCTCCGTGTAAAACTACCAACAAGAAGCATGCCAGCATCATAATGTGCCTGCCTGCAAGTATCGCAAAGGCAATCTCTCAGGAGGGGGATATTTTTGATCATTTTTATTCTTATTAAATAATGTCATGTGAATGTAAAATATGTAAAAGATGTTCTACTCTGGTGATATTTCGAAATGTGATGACAATCCATTGGTGTAAAACACATTGGTGTGTGTTCTCTAGTCAGTCTGCTCTGGTGATATTTCTAAATATGATGACAATCCACTGGTGTAATACACATTGGTGTGTGTTTTCTAGTCAGTCTGCGTTGGTGATATTTCTAAATGTGATGACAATCCATTGGTGTGTGTTCTCTAGTCAGTTTGCTCTGGTGATATCTATATATTCTTAGTGACCACATCTTGTTGTCAATATTACATTATCAGGATAGTGCCAGAAAGTCGCCCTGGATATCTATATATTCTTAGTGACCACATCTTGTTGTCAATATTACATTATCAGGATAGTGCCAGAAAGTCACCCAGGATATCTATATATTCTTAGTGACCACATCTTGTTGTCAATATTACATTATCTGGATAGTGCCAGAAAGTCGCCCTGGATATCTATATATTCTTAGTGACCACATCTTGTGATCAATATTACATTATCAGGGTAGTGCCTGAAAGTCGCTGCAGATATATATATATTCTTAGTGACCACATCTTGTGGACAATAATACATTATCCGGGTAGTGCCTGAAAGTCGCTGTGGATATCTATATATTCTTAGTGACCACATCTTGTGGTCAAAATTACATTATCAGGGTAGTGCCTGAAAGTTGTTGTGGATATCTATATATTCTAAGTGACCACATCTTGCGGTCAATAATACATTATCCGGGTCGTTTCTGAAAGTCGCTGTAGATATCTATATATTCTTAGTGACCACATCTTGTGGTCAATAATACATTATCCGGGCAGTGCCTGAAAGTCGCTGTGGATATCTATATATTCTTAGTGACCACATCTTGTGGTCAAAATTACATTATCCGGGTAGTGCCTGAAAGTTGTTGTGGATATCTATATATTCTAAGTGACCACATCTTGCGGTCAATATTACATTATCCGGGTAGTTTCTGAAAGTCACCCAGGATATCTATATATTCTTAGTGACCACATCTTGTGGTCAATATTACATTATCAGGGTAGTGCCTGAAAGTCGCTGTAGATATCTATATATTCTTAGTGACCACATCTTGTGGTCAATAATAGATTATCCGGGTAGTGCCTGAAAGTCGCTGTGGATATTTATATATTCTCAGTGACCACATCTTGTGGTCAAAATTACATTATCCAGGTAGTGCCTGAAAAATGTTGTGGATATCTATATATTCTAAGTGACCACATCTTGTGGTCAATACTACATTATCCGAGTAGTTCCTGAAAGTCAACCAGGATATCTATATATTCTTAGTGACCACATCTTGTTGTCAATATTACATTATCAGGGTAGTGCCTGAAAGTCGCTGTGGATATCTATATATTTTTAGTGACCACATCTTGTGGTCAATATTACATTATCCGGATAGTTTCTGAAAGTCTACCAGGATATCTATATATTCTTAGTGACCACATCTTGTGGTCAATATTATATTATCAGGATAGTGCCTGAAAGTCGCTGTGGATATCTATATATTCTCAGTGACCACATCTTGTGGTCAATATAATATTATCCAGGTAGTGCCTGAAAGTCACCCTGGATATCTATATATTCTTAGTGATCACATCTTGTGGTCAATATTACATTATCCGAGTAGTTCCTGAAAGTCAACCAGGATATCTATATATTCTTAGTGACCATATCTTGTGGTCAATATTACATTATCCGGGTTGTACCTGAAAGTCACTGTTGATATCTATATATTCTTAGTGACCACATCTTGTGGTCAATATAACATTATCCGGGTAGTGCCTGAAAGTCGCTATTGATATTTATATATTCTTAGTGACCACATCTTGTGGTCAATATTACATTATCCGGGTTGTGCCTGAAAGTCGCTGTGGATATCTATATATTCTTAGTGACCACATCTTGTCATCAATATTACATTATCAGGGTAGTGCCAGAAAGTCGCCCTGGATATCTATATATTCTAGGTGACCACATGTTGTGGTCAATATAACATTATCCGGGTAGTGCCTGAAAGTCGCTGTGGATATCTATATATTCCTAGTGACCACATCTTGTGGTCTATTTTACATTACCCGGGTAGTGCCTGAAGTCACTGTGGATATCTATATATTCTTAGTGACCACATCTTGTGATCAATATTACATTATCAGGGTAGTGCCTGAAAGTCGCTGTAGATATCTATGTATTCTTAGTGACCACATCTTGTGGTCAAATTAACAATTCCGGGTAGTGCCTGAAAGTCGTTGTTGATATCTATTTATTGTTAGTGACCACATCTTGTGGTCAATATTACATAATCCGGGTAGTGCCTGAAAGTCGCTGTGGATATCTATATATTCTTAGTGACCACATCTTGTGGTCAATATTACATTATCAGGATAGTGCCAGAAATTCGCCCTGGATATCTATATATTCTTAGTGACCACATCTTTTGGTCAATATTACATTATCCGAGTAGTGCCTGAAAGTCGCCCTGGATATCTATATATTCTAAGTGACCACATCTTGTGGTCAATATTACATTATCCAGGTAGTGCCTGAAAATCACTGTGGATATCTATATATTCTTAGTGACCACATCTTGTGGTCGATATTACATTATCCGGGTAGTGCCTGAAAGTCACCCAGGATATCTATATATTCTTAGTGACCACATCTTGTGGTCAATATTACATTATCAGGATAGCGCCAGAAAGTCACCCTGGATATCTATATATTTTAGTGACCACATCTTGTGGTAAATATTACATTATCCGGGTAGTGCCTGAAAGTCGCTGTGGATATCTATATATTCTTAGTGACCACATTTTGTCATCAATATTACATTATCAGGGGAGTGCCAGAAAGTCGCCCTGGATATCTATATATTCTTAGTGACCACATCTTGTGGTAAATATTACATTATCAGGGTAGTGCCTGAAAGTCGCCCTGGATATCTATATATTCTTAGTGACCACATCTTGTGGTCAATTTTACAATATCCGGGTAGTACCTGAAAGTCACTGTGGATATCTATATATTCTTAGTGATCACATTTTGTTGTCATTATTACATTATCCGGATAGTGCCAGAAAGTCGCCTTGGATATCTATATATTCTTAGTGACCACATCTTGTGGTCAATATTACATTATCCGTGTAGTGCCTGAAAGTCGCTGTGGATATCTATATATTCTTAGTAACCACATATTGTGGTCAATATCACATTTTCCGGATAGTGCCAGAAAGTCGCTGTGTATATCTATATATTGTTAGTGACCACATCTTGTGGTCTATATAACATTATCCGGGTAGTGCCTGAAAGTCACCCACAATATCTATATATTCTTAGTGACCACATTATCAGGGGTTGTGAGTTCGAATCAATGTAGACTAGTCTCCGTGATGATAGATATATGACATTGCGTCTCATTAGCATTCGTCTCTCACTGCTGATTCAAGTGGGAAAGTTATCAGTTACTTGCGGAGATGAGGTGTGCTCGAGTACTGGTTAACCTTCAGGATCCCAGGAAAGATTGTTTAGGTTAATTGATCATCTGTGAGCCTTCGATGGCATAAAAATGACGGTTAATGTTCCTTCTATCAATCCATTTGCAAAGTATGCTCATGCAAAAGCAAAACCAAACCAGTAAAACGTTTTTTTAAATATCGCCATCAAATTATTTGGAAAGGATTGATTTTATGCCTGATATTATTAATTTTTAATAAAGTTGGTGCTAAGAAGGCACAATATCTCCACAGGACCTTTTCTTGTTGCATTATCTTAGGCTTACCTATTTAACTTCAAAGGGAAAGGTTCTGAAAGAATTTTATATTAATCACAAGATCCCCCAAAACATACAGTTCAGTACAGCGTTATTTACGATATGCTCTCCCACGTAACTTAATGTTGCGGGAGTGTAATAAACCAATGACATGTGATATTAACATATCATTACATATACGTTATATGTATTACTTATGTATAGCTTTCAATACACTAGTGTATACCGGTATGTACCATTTTGCAGAGATGCTTGATAAAAATATTTTTTACATACGTGCTCATTAATCATTAAATTTATTAAACTTATTGGCAAAATAATACGCTGGGTAAGGGCAAGGCATTATACAGAGAAGGAAAAACAACTGACTGATATTTTGTGAATGCTCGAGTATTCATCCAAAATGTCGTAATAACTTCCATTCATCTCGAGAACACAAATCAAAATTCTTACATTGCAGAATGAAATTCCAATCAAAACAATACCAAACTAGCAATTTGTGTTTATAATTGTTGAAGTATATCTGATTTCAAAATTTGTATACTGCAGCTAAAATAATATCAAATTACAAGAAATTTTATTTCAAACCTCAATATCTTTAATTCAAGATTATTTTTCGAGATTGAAACATTTTAAATCATCTAAGATTACATAAAACTTACATTTTATGTATAAGAAATCGGTTGCCTGTAAATTATGAATAATTATTTACCAAATAACTAATCCTTTGTGTCTAATTTTATTAATATTTAATCAGGAGATGCAAGTTTCCCAACTTTCTATATAAGTTCTCGGTAAGAGCATCTAGTAATATATTTTTACGGAGTTTAATATATTCAATAATAAATGAATACTCATGTGAGACCCTCTATTTAATGTTCGTTATAGCAAGGGCTAACATAGGATAGGAAACTTTCATCTCTCTACTAAACGTTTATTAAATAGCATGCAAAGAATTAATAATATGGCAAATTTATAATTCAGATTTCACAGACAACTGACCACTTTTCATAGAATGTAAGTTGTATGTAACCTTAGATGTTTAAAACATGCGAAATGCTCTTAAATTTAAAATATTGCAGTTCGAAGTAAATTTCAAGTACTTTCCTTGATTTTGTTGCAGTAAACCAATTTTGTAATCAAAGTACTTCAACAACTTTATAAACAATTTATGGGAATGTTCTCATTTTGTAAAGAATTCTGTTGAGCAAAGATATAATTTCAATTTGCATTTCTGAGATAAATAGAAGTTTTGAAAACAATATTTTGCAAGATTTTGTGTGAATACATGAATGTTGATAACATCTAAATCAGTTGCTTTTCCTTCTCTATATAAATCCTGGATTATAGTGATTAATCTTACATTTACTTACTCTTGAACAGAAAAGGGAGATAAGCAAATGGCCAGTGTCAAACAAATGGCTAGAGTGTCAGCGGTTCGATCTATTACCGCGGCCATGTATGGTGTCTTTGAGCAAGACACTTTACTTAATGAAAACCTGTTTAAGGATGTCCAAGTTGTGAAAGTTGTTTCACAATAGGTGCAATTTAACAGATAAGTTTAAAACAAAAAGATTAAAACAATGATTAATTCTGTCTTAATTAATGGTTTATTCTAGGTTTACTATAACTGTAGCTTGTCATGTTTAATGGTTAAGATTTTTTTGGGTGTACGTAATTATATTAAAAACCTTTGTGTAACATGAATGGATGTAAAACATTTTGTTGTAGAATAAATTATGTAATTGTATAGTAATGCTATAATTTGAGAATGCATATGTACTGACTGAAAAAAGTAATTCAATTCAATATTCAATTTTTATTGATAGTTCAATCATAGCAAGTCACTCAACTTAATAATATCACTCTCTGGACACAAAATGTATTGTTTTGGAGAAGTTCATATTTTGTTACGATGTCAGTTGGTAAAAAAAGAATTTCAGTATTTCCTACGGCCACCTCGTTGGACAATCTGTTAACATCCTAAAATCTGGTTATATTCTAACTTAAATCTAATGGCATGATAAATAATTTTACAGGGTCATCCGTGGTTGAGTGGTCCAAGACGCCATCTCAAGATCACTTACCTTGCACCGCTAAGGTTGTAGGTTCAGGTCCCGCTCGCTCCAAAAGCTTTATATGAGAAAGTTTCCAGTTACTCGCGGAAGGACGGTGGTTCTACTCAGGCTGACACAGACTGAGGTCTTTCTCCACCAGTAAAATTGGATTTGCCATATATAATCTGAAATGTGTTGAAAACAGCGTTAAACCCCATCCAAAAAAAAAACAAACGTGAATTCCTGTAAGTAAAGTGATTGGTGCCTGTGCTGTATGAATTTTGGTAAAATATCGCAATATAGAAACAAAACGCGAATGCAAATTGTGACACGAGTGACTTGTGGAAAGACATGGCTTAGTGTACATATTTTAGCCACTCTTACTGTTTACTGTTCACATGTTCTGTCATGAGAATCTTACATGGGTCTGAGGTTCAGATAGAAAATTCAGTCCCGAGGGATAACTTTTTTGGCGAGAGCAAGGTTTTGCTGAGTTTCCATGAAAACAGTCATCCCAAAGGATAGAATTTTCTATCTTAACTGAAAAAGCTGTGAATGATTCTTTTTCTTGCATACCTTAAACATATCAAATAATTATTTTAACTTAATTTATTATCATTATATGTTTAACAACAGTCGCTTATAAGAATTTAAACTATATGATTTACGTCATATAATTTATATGTTACCGTATGTCATAAATGAGTCGTAGCGCAAGAATTTTATCTTGGCCCTAGGGTGAGATAGAAATATTTAACACTGGTAAAAATGCAGATATAATTATCCGGTGTGCAAGAATAGTATATGTAATTAACAGCTTTTGACATGAAGTAATTAATGAAAACATTAAAATTATATGGAATGCATTTCTTTATTTCGTCAGTATATTAATTTGTTTTGTGTCCTCATTTGGAGATTCTTTTATTTCTGTGGTGTTATCTAAATAAAAATTTATCAAAGTTCAATAAAAAAATATCTGAACATTTCTCGTTTTTCGGCTTGTGTGAGTTTTTATTCATCTTGTTTGTAATACACATTTGAAGCTCAAAAGAGTTTAACTCTAATTTGCCCTGTCTCTGTCTTGTTAAATTTTGAAGCCGGGCGTGCAGACCTTCGTAGTAGTGTACGACATTTATTTAAGAATTATAGTATATGAAGTGTGGTGGTGGTGGTGGTGGGGGGGGGGGGGGGGGGGGGGAGGGGGGGGGGTTCTGTCACCGGTCAAGATTATTGGTCCCACGACACTTAAATCACTAGATCACTGTGAGCTAGGTATCAGTTGAATTTGGGGAATCAGTCACGACCTGCGAGACCGTGAACTGGTAAATAAACTGTGAGTTTTTGTCTCATGCCGATACAATAACAATCCGTTCATTTTATAAAAAAAACACATAACATACATGTAGTTCTTCAAATATGAATAATCAAAGTTCTTATGCGTAAAGCTTAATATGTTCTTGATGAAAGCCAAATAATTGAATTAATTCTAGTTGCCGATTTAATACTAATCTCAGATTTTCCAACTATTGTTAATTACTGAACTAAACTTAAAACCTCAACTACTATATACAATCTTAGAAAACCTCTTCTTTTTCTCTCCTTTCTCCCTAAATATTAAAAAATCTTTATATCATAAGTCCATAAAATGGATTAGCCAATAAAATTAAAAAATATTTTAACAATTAACCAGTGGGCCCTCCGTGGTGGAGTGGTCTAAGGCGTTGTCTCAAGACCACTTACCTCTCACCGCTAACGTCGTAGGTTCGAGTCCCGCTCGCTCCAAAAACTTTTTGTGAGAAAGTTTGCCAATTACTTGTGGAAGGACGGTGTTTCTACTCAGTCTGAGGTCTTCCTCAACCAGTAAAACTGGTGCGCCATATATAACCTGAAATGTGTTAAAGCAAATTAAGAAAAACAAAAACCAATTAACCAATAAATTATAGTTGTATGTAAGTTTGACGAATAGCTTTAAAAATGCTAAAAAACTATTTATTAAGACTTTCTTATCAAATGTTATCAATATAATATAATAAAACAAAATATAACAATTAAATATGTCAAGGAAATGAGGAATTGTGTAATTCTCTTGTCAACTCAAAATCATATGACTATATCAACATCTGGAGGCTGTTCTCCAGATCGATAATACTTGGATTTTATAAATGATTGACTAAGTTTTTTTTAAATATAGTCTCTTATAATTCTTTATAGAATGGCATGGTTATTTGTAAAATATAAAGAATGTTTTATTCGATATTGAGTATATACTGTGTGTTAACCATGATGAGACTTAAATAAAGAATAAAATAGAAGATTTTAATATTTGATATGACAAAGAAATAAAAAATTTATATACCTCATATTAACTCAAAATATGGTTTTTATCAACACCTCAAGGGATTCCTTTTACAACATGGCTTGTATGAAATTGCTCTAATCAAACTTGTATCAACTGCATATTAACCAAATTCTCGTCTAAAACAGTTCTACAAACCTCAGACAAATATACCATTTTACAATAAACATGACTGAAAAAAATGGCTTTTACCATTTTATTTGAAATTTAATATTTTTATTTACTTTCATTATTGGATAACACTCATAAATTATAACAGTACTTTTATGTTACTGGTCCTCCATGGCCGAGTGGTCTTAGACGCCGTCTCAAGATTAATTACCTCTCATCGCTAAGGTCGTAGGATCGAATCCTGCTCGCTCTAAAAACTTTATTTGAGTAAGTTTGCCAGTTACTTGCGGCAGGACAGTGGCTCAATATAAGCAAAGTATCACATGACTACTGTCGCATGTTGTGACAATTTAACATAAGCCATGGTAATCTTTTCAATCGACATTAATTACACAACCCCCATTTATTATTCATTTATTACACACAAAAATGCCTGATACTATTTTTATTTCAATTAATAAAATATCCTTTTAAAAGGAACGGCTTGCTTTTTTGAGTAGCTTAGCGTAATTATAAGTGTTTGATAGGTAAACGATACTTTAATGAGCGTAAGAGTACTTCATTTATTGATTAGAGGCATTGGGGTAGTGTGTGGGAGGGGTGTCCTTCTCCCGCTGGTGGCAGTATTTCTACTCTACTTCCGCTATTGGAGTACGGGGAACCGCTCGGAAACTTGAATGTTTGATATCTTTAAAACTTAACGGCTGAATTCTACTCATTTCTTAGAAAGTTTGGTTGTTTTCTACGTCAATGATGTTTTTTACTTTTAAGCGTTATTGTTTAAACGCAGACACGCACGCACGCAGGCAGGCAGGCAGGCACGCACGCACGCACATTAGATGTGTTCAAAAGGGAATCTCCAACGAGTAGCAAACCCAGGACACTGCGAGTCTAGACGTAAAGAATCAAATCATGCATTCAAGTGAGTTTTACTGGGGAGGGTTATGATTATTATTTACTCCAATAGTTTTTACTTTAAAAAGGCTATTATTATGGAAACACACACGCAGACACACAAGAAACGTAAGACTAAACTATAAAATGTATTAAAAAGTGAATCTTAATCGAGTTTCACTTCCATTACTACGAGCCAAGACGTAGACGAGAGTGTCCCCCAACACTCGTGCAAATTTGAGGTATAATAGTACCTTGTTGTGGTATCTTGTCACCAGAATAATCACCGTATTAAGTGTGCATGCGCAATTAGCGGTCTGCCTGTGAGATCAGCTATATTACAGGCATAGTGCCACCATTGCAAAAAGGAAGTGCTTCCGTGGGGTAGAATGCATAATGGCGGTTATAAATAATCCTCAATTCTTCTTCTTTAAAAATGCATTTTCCTTATTTTAATGCTCATTTTTTTATTTGAATGGTATTATTGATGTATTTTGAACATTTTGATAGCATTGTCATGTTTGAATTGTGAATTTAGAAAAAAAAAATGATGCTTGGAAATTGAGGTATGAATTCATGATTTCGGAAGTCTACTTTCACTTTGTCACCAGTGTACACACTGAGCAGAAAAAAAATCTCTTATATGACACATGACCCCTACTTTTCTCATCATATTTTGATAGTGCAGAGGTTGACAAACAGTAAAATGTAGGTTTCACTTCTTTCATTTTGGACCCTCTATGAATGACAAGCCTTCAAACTTTTATTATTTACTATAGAATAAAGAACAAAAATCAATGGTGGGGTTACACCTTACACATTAAAATCGACACACAGGTAATCAGGTAATAACACTTATTGCTCGCCAAAATGACCATTTTAAAGCGCGAGAGTTTATCAAAACTTAACCTTGTTATAATACCCGTAATACAGACCCTAATACGCTCAAGTACCCCATAATTGCACTCCGTTTGCGCTCAGTTTGCATTCCGTTCGCGCTCCGTTCGCGCTCCGTTTGCGTGCACTCGATTAAACGCGGTTAATTTAATGCACTCACAAACGCAAGTATTCGCTCACGAGCGCTGTATAGTTGAGTGCTGTATTTAATACTCCATTTAGCGTTCGCTTCGTTCAGCGCTCACTCAACTTTCAGTTCGCTCAGTTCGGTTTCCAGCCCATAACCAATCGCAACATCTCAACTCTTTAAACTGATTCTATGACTTTTTAATTTAATCTGTTCCAATGGAGCAATTAAATGTATCCATGGGATTTAGTCAAGGTAAATTAATTCATAATCCGATTGTTTGTCTACAGATTATGTCACCCGCTGGGCGAAAGGTTGAACAAGTATCGATAGTAGGCATGTTTAACGGAAGTGTCTATGTTTTGATATGTGATCAGTGGTCTGGGTGATCAAAGAATATCGCACGTTATACCGGCTTCTGTTAACGACATTTGTTTGCGTCAGTATCTTCTTTGATATACCGTAAGCCGTTTGTAACAGGAAAGCAATAAAGTTTGTCCACAAAATTTACATATACATCATCAACATAAACTAAATAAATTGTTATTTATAATTAAATTTAATTAATAATTCCATACTGTTGATACCTCGTTGGCCTTATGATAATCCATAAATCTACTCGACTTAAAAACATGTGGATATATCACTGGTTTTGTTAATGTTCAAACTAAAATAAGCTTTATAATCTATAATATGCACTGCATGGGTGATGAAAATTTTATTATAATCTGTGCGATGCAATTCGACATTATAATCAATGATTTTTGAAAAATAATAATCTTGTAGTGTTTTTTCTCGATTTGGGTCCAAATATGGCTTCACTAAACTTGAAAAAAGATATTCTGATATTATAAGTTTTTATAATTATTTTCGTTATCATTATGTATATAAATATACTTGCAATAAACTTTTTTCAGTGGGTTTCTGAAATTATTCTTTTACTGATAGTATGCTTTATGTTAATATATTATTTAAAATGACAAACTAAATTAAACTTGTTTGAAACTACACCCACTGTGCTATACCACTAATTATATGACACGCAGCAACACACCCGTGGTGTTAATTACGTTATGTCACAATTCAGTGAGAGCCGTGTCAATTAAGTTATATGCTAAAGTGGTGACTTATCGGTCTATTGACCACGGAAGATATGTATGATTTCATTTTGATTGCCAGATGGATGAATTTTAATTGAGCCAACATTATGTGATTGAAAAGAAAAGATAAGAAAGAAAAACTGCCAGCCAATTAACAACAAATAAAAAAATCATTTAAGATATTGGTTATTCGAAGTTTCAGAACGCTTTAGTATGTAAATATCATGATGTTAACGAACCGAAAACCCTACGCCAGTTCTGAGTGAATGGTAGAAAGTGTGACATACACGTATAAAGGGATGTGTATTCAGGGCTGTCATTTTACCACAGCTGCCATAGCGATTTCGTATAAAAACAGATCAGAATTGTTAATTTACAAAATAAAACAATCCTACAATTTTAAAACTAATAAAAATTAAAGACATGTCTCTAAATAATTCTTTGTAAAAATGTAGTATTTTATTTGTATTATTTTTTACTTTCATTATTTGTTTTATTTTTTTGAAATATTATTATCATTGGAGCTATTATTATAATATACTTATTGATTTGTTTACAGTTTTTATATTGGATACGTGCGTATGTTCATCTGGTCAGTCGTTCACAATTAATATAACAATTTAATTACTATAATGAAGGCAGAGTTGCATGGCAATCATAAAAACAGATACCCATGGTGAGAACCACATGTGTGTCAATAAATAGTTAATTGGTGATTTATCGGTCCATTGATCACAAAAAAACCTGCCGGTGTGTAAATTTCATTTTGATTATAATTTGTGCCAGATGAATGAATCTTTATTTAACCCGCGGCATGTGATTGGATAAAAAATATATAGTCAAAATCAATACTAAAATATGCAGATTTTTTATAATTTTATTATTACCATCATTATTATTGATATATATTATATATTTTATTATTATTTATTACTATTATTACTAATATTATTGTTATTTTTGCTATATTACTTTATTATTATATTATTATATTATCATATTATTATTATCTGAGTATTTTTTCTTCTTTATTATTATTATTATTATTATTATTGTTGTCATTTCTTACTTGTTGCCCCTTTCACAACTTTTATAGTGGCTTAATTGTTACGTGCTTACGTGCACGTGACCAGGCGTATCGATTTTGTAGGAAAGCGGGAAAACAATATATTTACTATTTTATAGCCAGTGAATACATGTTCGTTTATGTTTATTTAAACCTTCCTCATGATCAAAAGCTGTTCTTTAGTCAATATAAAATCACAACCTCAAAAAGGTCACCTAGAAATTTACGTTTGCTAGTTTTTATTTCCTATGTCTAATATGTTATTTCGGTCTGTCGTGTTAATTTGGCATACATACATTTATTTTACATTAATTTAATTTAGCTTGATTGTCAAGTAAGCTCGGAGCTTATGCATATCGTCCTCCAGTGCATTCCCTTATTAGATCTGGTACTGAATTGTGTTTCGAGAGGTCGGGTAAAGCCTGGGTCAAACTCGCGACCTCTGCCGTCTGAAGCAGCACCCTATCCGCTGTACTACTGACCCACTTTATATTTTAGAATACAATTAATTTATTATTATTATTTTAATGAGATGTGCACGAGTATAATGTTTCCACTTTAATTGCAATATAACAGTTTACGTAGATTTGTTTACAACTAAGCACAAACTCAGTGTAACTATGTTTGGGGAAAATATAAAACTAAAGTCCAAATTAAATTGAAAATTGGTAATTTTTATTTTGCCGAAATACCCAAACAAATAGAATCATAATCATATAATTTTACGCATATCTATGTTTTGTTTGATTCACGCATGCTTTGATATTTTTGTATTTGGAGCAGTATACGCTTAAATCGAAATAAAGTACATGTTTTGTATGTTCTATAATTAATTTATATCGAAATAACACGGCAAATTACATCTATTCGAATTGTTATTTACACAATATATAATTATTTATATTTTTGTTGCGCAAACCAAATCATGCTTAAACATGCAACTAAATTAGCCTTGAAACCGTAGATAACCAATGGTGTGTCGTCTATTGTATAATAGGTATTTTAAACATTATTGTATTGATCAGCTAAATATTGATATTTATGTAATAATTGATAAATTGTTGACCAAAATAAGTTTTATCATGCCTTTTACAGTAAAACATTTATATTAACTAAATGGTTTATATTTATGTGAAAGAAAATTTATTTTTTATCTCGATTTTAAGTATCGACTTCACGATCAAATAATAAAAAAGAGTATATCCGAATGAACGAGTGCACTCAGTAGCGCACGAATAGTTCTGTTATCAGTTATCTTATTGTGTCTAGCGTATACAGCGCTACTGAGTGCACTCAGCGTATCTGAGTGCATTCAGCGTGTCTGAGTGCACTCGATCTATTTCATGCGTTCAGGAGTGCGTTTATTATTCAAAATCCAGCGTTTGCTTACGGTCCATGTCCGCTCCGTCAGCGTTCAATCTTCGCTCCGTTCGCGCTCCGTCTGCGCTACGCTCGCGCTCCGCTTACGCTCTGAGTGCACTCCGTTTGCGTGCAATTGGGGTACTTGAGCGGTTTAGGGTCTGTAACAACTGATGCTCTATATCTTGTATATCTCTGGGTAGTTTGTTTATCTTCAAGACTTCAGGGTTATTTGTCTATTACTGGGTTATAATATCCATATGTGCTAGATTCACTTTATATATTCTAATGTTCTTCACCAAGATCTAAAGTCTATCACCAGTATTGTTATGTCTATCACCAAGGTTCTTATGTCTATCACGGGGTTCTTATGTCTTTCATGGGGGTCTAATGTCTATCACTGGTGTTCTAATGTCTATCATTATGTTTGCAATGTGTATCACTGGGGTTCTTATGTCTATCACCGGGGTTCTACTGACTTTCATGGGGGTTCTTATGTCTTATCACCGGGGATCTAATGTCCATCACCGGGGTTCTATTGCATATCACCGGGGTTCTTACGTCTTATCACCAGGGATCTAATGTCCATCACCGGGATTTTAATGCCTATCACCGGGGTTCTTATGTCTTATCACCGGGGATCTTATGTCCATCATCGGGGTTCTCACGCCTACAGCCGAGGTTCTAATGCCTATCAATGGGGTTCTTATGTCCTATAACCAGGGTTCTAATGCCTATCATTGTGATTGTAATTCCTATCACCGGGGTTCTAATGCCTATCACCGGTGCTCTAATGTCTGTCACCGGAATTGTAATGCCTATCACTGGGGTTGCAATACCTATCACTGGGATTGTAATGTCTATCACCAGTGTTCTCATGCTTATCACCAGGGTTCTAATGCTTATCACCGTGGTTCTTATGCTTATCACCGGGGTTCATATGTCTTATCACCGGCGATTTAATGTCCATCACCGGGGTTTTTATGTATTTCACAGGGGTTCTTATGCCTATCACCTTAGTTCTAATGCTTATCACCAGGGTTCATATGTCTTATCACCGGGGATCTAATGTCCATCACCGGGGTTCTAATATCTATCAGTGGGGTTGTAATGTCTACTACCGGGGTTCTTATGTCTATCACCGGGGTTCTAATGACTTTCACCGGGGTTCTAATGTATATCACTGGGGTTCTAATATCTATCACCGGGGTTCATATGTTCATAACTTGGGTTATCATACCTATCACAGGGTTTCTTATGCCTATCACCGGTGATCTAATGTCCATCACCGGGGTTCTAATGCCTATCACCGGGGTTGTTATGTTTTATCAAAGGGGATCTAATGTCCATCACTGAGATTCTTATGTCTATCACTTGGGTTTAAATGCCTATCATCAGGTTTTAATATATGTCACCATGGTTGCAATGCCTATCACCGGGGTTGCAATGCCTATTACAGGGTTTGTAAAGCCTATCAACGGGTTCTAATGTCTGTCACTAGGGTTGTAATGTCTATCACAGGGGGGTTTGTTATGTCTATCACCGGGGTTCTAATGCCTATCACCGGGATTTTAATGTCTAATCATCGGTGTTGTAATGTTCATCACTGGGATTCTAATGTCTATCTTTTGGGTTCTAATGTCCATCACTGGGGTTCTAATGTCTATCACTGTGTGGTTCTAATGTCTATCACCTGGGTTCTAATGTCTATCACCTGGCACATGGGTTTTCACGTCTTTCACAGGGGTTCTTATGTCTATCACTGGGGTTGTAATATCTATCACTGTGTGGTTCTAATGTCTGTCAACGGGATTCTTATGTCTACCACTGGGGTTGTTATGTCTATCACCAGGGTTTTTATGTATGTCATCGTGAATGTAATTCCTACCACCGGGGTTTTAATGTCTGTCGCCGTGGTTGTAATAACTATCAGCGGGGTTGTTATGTTTTATCAACGGGGATCTAATTTCCATCACTGGGATTCTAATGTCTATTACCCGGGTTTAAATACCTATCATCGGGTTCTAATGTCTGTCAACATGGTTGCAATGTCTATCATCTTGGTTATAATGCCTATTACAGGGTTTGTAAAACCTATCAACGGGTTCTAATGTCTGTCATCAGGGTTGTTATATCTATCACAGGGTTTGTAATGCCTATCACCGGGGTTCTAATGCCTATCACCGGTGCTCTAATGTCTGTCACCGGAATTGTAATGCCTATCACTGGGGTTGCAATACCTATCACTGGGATTGTAATGTCTATCACCAGTGTTCTCATGCTTATCACCAGGGTTCTAATGCTTATCACCGTGGTTCTTATGCTTATCACCGGGGTTCATATGTCTTATCACCGGCGATTTAATGTTCATCACCGGGGTTTTTATGTATTTCACAGGGGTTCTTATGCCTATCACCTTAGTTCTAATGCTTATCACCAGGGTTCATATGTCTTATCACCGGGGATCTAATGTCCATCAACGGGGTTCTAATATCTATCAATGGGGTTGTAATGTCTACTACCGGGGTTCTTATGTCTATCACCGGGGTTCTAATGACTTTCACCGGGGTTCTAATGTATATCACTGGGGTTCTAATATCTATCACCGGGGTTCATATGTTCATAACTTGGGTTATCATACCTATCACAGAGTTTCTTATGCCTATCACCGGTGATCTAATGTGCATCACCGGGGTTCTAATGCCTATCACCGGGGTTGTTATGTTTTATCAAAGGGGATCTAATGTCCATCACTGAGATTCTTATGTCTATCACTTGGGTTTAAATGCCTATCATCAGGTTTTAATATATGTCACCATGGTTGCAATGCCTATCACCGGGGTTGCAATGCCTATTACAGGGTTTGTAAAGCCTATCAACGGGTTCTAATGTCTGTCACTAGGGTTGTAATGTCTATCACAGGGGGGGTTTGTTATGTCTATCACCGGGGTTCTAATGCCTATCACCGGGATTTTAATGTCTAATCATCGGTGTTGTAATGTTCATCACTGGGATTCTAATGTCTATCTTTTGGGTTCTAATGTCCATCACTGGGGTTCTAATGTCTATCACTGTGTGGTTCTAATGTCTATCACCTGGGTTCTAATGTCTATCACCTGGCACATGGGTTTTCACGTCTTTCACAGGGGTTCTTATGTCTATCACTGGGGTTGTAATATCTATCACTGTGTGGTTCTAATGTCTGTCAACGGGATTCTTATGTCTACCACTGGGGTTGTTATGTCTATCACCAGGGTTCTTATGTATGTCATCGTGAATGTAATTCCTACCACCGGGGTTTTAATGTCTGTCGCCGTGGTTGTAATAACTATCAGCGGGGTTGTTATGTTTTATCAACGGGGATCTAATTTCCATCACTGGGATTCTAAAGTCTATTACCCGGGTTTAAATACCTATCATCGGGTTCTAATGTCTGTCAACATGGTTGCAATGTCTATCATCTTGGTTATAATGCCTATTACAGGGTTTGTAAAACCTATCAACGGGTTCTAATCTCTGTCACCAGGGTTGTTATATTTATCACAGGGTTTGTAATGCCTATCACCGGGATTCTAATGCCTATCACCGGGGTTTTAATATATTGTCATCTGTGTTCTAATGTCTATCACTGGTATTCTAATGTCTATCATTTGGGGTTTAATGTCCATCACTGGGGTTGTAATGCCTATCACCGGGGTTGTAATGCCTATCACCAGGGTTCTAATGTCTGTCACCTGGGTTCCAATTCATATCAATGTGTGGTTCTGAATTCTATCACCTGGGCTCTTATGTCTATCACCTGGGTTCTAATGTCTACCACTGGGGTTTTAATGCCTATCAACAGGGTTTAATGTATGTCATCGTGATTGTAATTCCTACCACCGGGGTTTAAATGTCTGTCACCGAGGTTGCAATGTCCACACGTGTTTTGTAATGCCTATCACTTTGGTTCTAATGCCCATCATCGGATTTTTATGTCTTGTCACCGGGATTCTTATGTTTATCACTGAGGGTTGTAAAACCTATCACCAAAGTTCTAATGCCTATCACTGGGGGTCTAAAGTCTATCACCAGGGTTCTTATGTCTATCACTGTGATTGTTATTCATATCACCAGGGTTCTAATGTCTATCACAAGTGTTGTAATGTCTGTCACAGGGGTTGTTATGCCTATTAATGGGGTTGCAATGTCTATCTCTTGGATTTGAATGTCTATAACCGGGGTTCTCATTCCTATCACCGGGGTTCTAATGCTTATCACCAGGATTCTAATGTCTATCACCTGGGTTTTAATGCCTATCATCGGGTTCTAATGTCTGTCACCATGGTTGCAATGCCTATCACCTATGTACAGGGTTGTAAAGCCTATCATCGGGTTCTAATATCTATCACCTGGGTTCTCATACCTATAAACGGGGTTCTTATGTCCATCACCGTGGTTCTCAGACCTATCACCGGTGTTATAATGCCTATTACCGGGGTTGTTATGTGTTATCACCGGGGATTTAATGTCCATCACCGGGATTCTAGTGTCTATCACCTGGGTTTATATGCCTATCATCGGGGTTCCAATGCCTATCGCCTGGGTTGCAATGCCTATTACAGGGTTTGTAAAGCCTATCATCGGGTTCTAATGTCTATCACCAGGGGTTGTAATACCTCTCACCAGGGTTCTAATGCCTACCACTGGGGTTATAAAGTTTACCATCAGGGTTCTTATATCTATCACTGTGATTGTTATTCCAATCACCAGGGTTCTAATACCTATCACCGGGATTTTAACTTTTGTCACTAGGTTTGTAATGCCTATCACCTGGGTGCTAATGCCAATCACAGGGGTTCTTATATCATATCACCGGTGTTCTTATGGCCATTTTGGGGATTATAATGTCTATCACTGGGTTTTAATGTCCATCACCGGGATTCTAATGTCTATCACTGGACTTGTTATACCACTTACCTGGGTTCTAATGCCTATCACAGGGGTTCTAATATCTATCACCAGGGTTCTTATATCTATCACTGTGATTGTTATTCCTTTCACCAGGGTTTCAATGCCTATCAACTGGGTTCTAATTTCTACCAGTAAAAAAGGGGATATAATACTGTCATAATTTAAGATAGAGTTATGGTTCTTTTGTTCTGCACTGCCACACATGGCCCTCTATCAATGTTTCAAGTCACGTTGGATTCCCTTCCATATTTTTGAAGATACATTCTGAACATGTAAAAATGATGATTCTTTCACTTTGTTTCTTTTTTGATAAAATTTCTTTATGAAAGGCTAAATTACATCACATCTTTTGATACAGTATTTGTTGTATGAACAATTGTCCCATATTCTATTTTATCTTTATCCAAAGTTACATAGTTGACTGTTGGACAATGATTGCCTTGACTACTGAAGAGACAGCTGTTGAATTAACTCCATTTAAAGTTAATTCCATATCAATACATTTTTTTTGAAAAGTAGACTATTTTCTTATAAGATAGAATAACTTTGAGCGCCAATTAATTTAATTTTTAACCCAACTGCAGGGAATGAATTGCTTTATGAACTATATGCCATCTAATGCAGGTCAGTAAAAGTGTCAATAAAAACTTGTAAAATGTTTAAGCATTTGATTTCAGTTTTCCTTAATTCAGGTATATGCTATGGATCTGAAGTGATGGAATGTGCTAAATCATCAAACAGACCATTTACATTCCTAAAGACTCGTTTTGAAAGTACGAAAAAAACATAAGCAGATGCTAAAATGAAAAGATTTTAATCCCATATAGGTTAAGTTTTGTATATGGTTATGTGATTCATTTTTTTCATTCTAAAGATAATTAATAAACTTTTAAGTTTAAATACCCAATAGTTTATTGTATGAATACTTAGCTTCATTTTAAGCCATCAAGGCTTACAGACAATCATTTAAACTAACCACTATTTCCTAGGGTTCAGAAAGGTTGGCAAGAACTGAATTACATCCATCTCCACAAGTTACTGATAATTTTCCCACTTAAATTAGCAGTGAGAGTCAAATGGCATATGACAAAATGCCATGTATCATATTCGTCTTTAATTATATATATCCTAAATAATTATGGTGTGTGTTTTTTTTCCTTGTCAAATTCAAAAATAATCTTCTAATATTATCTTTCTTGTACATATTTCTTGTAGATGCACCATCCATTGTTATATATGATAATGCCTGCAATCTTCACCAGTACTGCCCCTGAACAGAGATCCACTTTTCTTTGCTAACACACTCGTGGTAGTGGATGGTCTACATTGGGACACTCATACAGGTGAGGCAATGTTAAATGATGATTAAACGTTATTTGTTTGTCTATATTTAATTTGGTGAAACATGTTTTTTTTTCTTAAAGTAACTTTACAAAACAAATGTACTATGTACTGATATATAATCAAATCTTCATGGTACAAGAACATTTTTTTATAATACTTTCTTGAATATTATAAAACCTGTAAAAACATTTAATATTATACAATGTGATCAATAAACTTCTTTATATCAAAAGTAAAAGTTATGGACACATGGTTTGTATACTTAAATTCTGCTGTATCAGTTTTTTTCCATTGTCATTTCAGGATGTGCAATTGGTTATAAAGCATTGGACTATCCTAAACTGAACATGCTGAATACACAAATGATGGAACAAAATAATGGCAAATTATGTAAATTAAAGTCATCCTTGTCATACATGACTGCAGAACATTTCATGGACACATTGAAGTTTTTCCAATGGCACTGCAATTCCAGTGTTAAAAAACAAACGTACAACAATACAGAGTTGAGAAAAGATTGTAAGGCAAGATCGGTTCCAGAAACATTACATGTTATCAAAAATGTCTAATATGTGTCTGTAAATTACTGTTAACATTGTAAACGAGTTTACAAAAGAATAAATAAATGCGTTTGATGAAATAAACTATACTCACGCAAAATTGTATTAACAGTTAACTGAACAAATATTGAGGACCCATTATACTCAGCAAAATCGAGGGGTGAATGCGAAAAAGGTCTAAGTGCATGTAAATAAAGAACCACTTTAAAGAACAATTAAATTCAAATATTTTGATTTAAGAAATCGCAAAGATTACCATGAATGCAAATCTGGATCCGCCTGTTGATATGATGCCAAAACATACATGTGTTAAACATATTGACTATTATAGCAGTTCTGCAGCAATTATGTCAACTCTTATTTGACACAAGTATTATGCTGTATGCATTTAATTAGATGTCCTATACTTAAGGTTTAAAAAAACTGATAGATGTTTCCCTCTAAACTATAGGGGTTACAATTTGTTTTCATGTATACGTTAAAGTTTACAGTTCATTTCAAACAAATGACATACTTTTATGAAAATCACATCTGTTGAGGATGATTTGCACATTATCAGATATGAGTCATTGAGGACCATGATACAAAATAGATAGAATATGGAAATATTTGAATAGATTAGGATGAACAAATATTTCAAATGTCTTCCACAATTACATAATAACACAGAAAGCATACACATTTTATACACTGTAATAAGGTTATTTTACTGCTAACTATACATCCTAAGGTAAAAGCATGTATTGTATGAGACGAGACACATTTCAAATGGTATTTTTCTAAAAAAACACAATGTTTCTTCTTAATACACAAACCACAATGTTTCTTCTCAATACACAAACCACAATGTTTCTTCTCAACATACACAACACAATGTTTCCTATCAACACAAACAATACAATGTTTCTTCTCAACACACACAGTACAATGTTTCTTCTCAACACTACCAATTATAATATTTCTTCTCAACACACACAATATATAATGTTTCCTCTCAACACAGACAATAAAATGTTTCTTCTCAATACACACAATACAATGTTTCCTCTCAACACACAATAAAATGTTTCACCTCAATACACAAACCACACTGTTTCCTCTCAATATGCACGGTGCAATGTTTCCTCTCAATACACACAACACACGGACACCAGTATGTTACCCAGAATAAGCACACTGACACCAGTATGTTACTTGGTTATTAACACACCTACACCAGTAAGTTTCCTCGTGATTAACACCTGACCCCAGTATGTAACCTGGTGATTAACACACTTACACCATTAAGTTACCCAGAATAAGCACACTGACACTGGTATGTTACCTGGTTATTAACACACTGACCCCAGTATGTTACCTGGTTATTAAAACACTGACACCAGTATGTTACCTGGTGATTAACACCTGAAATCAGTATGTTACCTGGTAATTAACACACTGCACTGGCACCAGCATGTTACCTGGTTATTAACACAATGTACTAGCACCAGCATGTTGCCTGGTAATTAACACCTGACACCAGCATGTTACCTGGTTATTAACACACTGCACTGGCACCAGCATGTTGCCTGGAAATTAACACCTCACATCAGTATGTTACCTGGTTATCAACACCCTGACACCAGCATGTTACCTGGTAATTAACACCTGACACCAGTATGTTACCTGGTCATTAACAGACTGACACCAGTATGTTACCTTGTAATCAACAGATGACACCAGTACCAGTATGTTATCAGGTAGTTAACACATGTGACCAATATGTTACCTGGTAATTAACACACTGCAACCAGTGTGTTACCTGGATATTAACACCTGACACCAGTATGTTACCAGATTATAAACACACCTACACCAGTTTGTAACCTTGTTATTAACACACTGATACCAGTGTGTTTCCTGATGATTAACAGCTGACCCATGTATGTTACTTGGTGATTAACACCTGACATCAGTATGTTACCTAGAATAAACACACTGACACTAGTATGTTACCTGGTTTTTAACACATTGACCCAGTATGTTACCTGGTTATTAAAACACTGACACCAGTATGTTACCTGGTGATTAGCACCTGAAATCAGTATGTTACATAGAATTAACAAATTGACACCAGTATGTTACCTGGTTATTAGCACACTACACTGGCACCAGCATATTACCTGGTAATTAACACTATGCACTGGCACCAGCATGTTACCTGGTAATTAACACACTGTAACCAGTATGTTACTAGTACCTGGTATTTAACACACTGAGACCAGTATGTTATCTGGCGATAAATATAATGACACCAGTATGTAAGAACCCTGATTACAGACATTAGAACCCTGGTGATAGACATTAAAACCCTGGTGGTAGACATTAGAATCTCGGTGATAGACATTAGAACCCCGGTGATAGGCATAACAACCCTGGTGATATACATTAGAACCTCGGTGATAAACATTTGAAACCCCTTGATAGACATTTGGATCCTGTAATAGACATTACAACTCCAGTGACAGACATTAGAATCCCGTTGATAGACATAAGGACCCCAGTCACAGATTTTACAATACCAGTGATAGACATTACAACCCCAGTGATATACATTAGAACCCAGATGATAGACATTACACCCTGGTGATAGTCATTTGATACTAGGTGATAGACATTAAAATCGCGGTGATAAACATTGGAACCCCGGTGATATGCATTACATCCCCGGTGATAGACATTAGAACACCCAGATGAAATACTTTAGTTCCCCGGCGATAGGCATAAGAACCCCGGTGATAGGCATTTGAATCCCGGTGATATGCATTAGAACCCCGGTGACAGACATTACTACCCCGCAGATAGGCATTAGAACCCCGGTGATATGCATTTGAACCCCGGTGATATGCATTAGAACCCCGGTGATAGGCATTGGAATCCTGGTGATATGGATTAGAACACCGGTGATAGGCATTACAACACTGGTGATATACATAATAACCACAGTAATAGATATTAAAACCCTGGTGATGGACATTAGAAACCCGGTGATATGCATTATAACCCTGGTGATAGACATTAGAACCATGGTGATAGACATAAGAAGCCTGTTGGTAGGCATTAGAACCCTGGTGATGGGCATTACAACCCCGGTGATATGCATTACAACCCCAACGATAGACATTATAACCCCGATGATAAACATTGAAACCCCGATGATATGCATTGCAACCCAGGTGATAGACATTAAAACCCCCAGGTGATATACATTAGTACCCCAGTGATAGGCATTAGAACCTGGTGATAGGCATTAGAACCCCGGTGATAGGCATTTGAACCTCGGTGATATGCATTATAACACCGGTGATAGACATTGGAACCATGGTGATAGACATAATAAGCCTGGTGATAAGCATTAAAACCCTGGTGATGGGCATTACAACCCCGGTGATAGTAATTTGATACCCGGTGATAGACATTAGAATCCAGGTTATGGACATTAGAACCCCGATGATAGACATTAGAACTCCGATGATATGCATTGCAACCCAGGTGATAGACTTTAGAACCCCCTGGTGATATACATTAGTACCGCAATGATAGGCATTAGAACCCGGTGATAGGCATAAAACCCCTGGTGATAGGCATTTGAACCTCGGTGATATGCATAGAAACCCAGGTGATAAGCATTTGAACCCCAGTGATAGGCATTAGAACCACGATGATAGCATTAGAACCCCGGTGATAGATATTAGAACCACGGTGGTATACATTACAACCCCGGTGATATACATTAGAACCCCAGTGATAGACATAAGAACCCCGGTGATAGGCATTTACATCCCAGTGATATGCATTTGAACCCCGGTGATAGGCAGTAGAACCCCGGTGATAGATTTTAAAACCCCGGTGAAAGGCATTAGAACCCCGGTGATAGGCATTACAACACAGGTGATAAACATAACAACCCCGGTAATAGACATTAGAATCCCGGTGATGGACAATAGAACCCCAGTGATATGCATTATAACCACGGTGATAGACATTAGAGCCATGGTGATAGACATTAGAAACCTGTAATTGGCATTTCAACTCCTGTGATGGGCATTACAACCCCAGTGATAGTAATTTGATACCCGGTGATAGACATTTGAACTGCGGTGATAGACATTAGAACCCCGGTTATGGACATTAGAATCCCGTTGATATGCATCGGAACCCCGATGATATGCATTGCAACCCCTGTGATAGACATTAGAACCCCCAGGTGCTATACATTAGTACCCCAGTGATAGGCATAAGAACCTGGTGAAAGGCATAAGAACCCCGTTGATAGGCATTTGAACCTCGGTGATATGCATTAGAATCTGGGTGATAGACATTTGAACTCCGGTGATAGGCATTAGAACCCCGATGATAGCATTAAAACCATGGTGATAGATATTAGAACCCTAGTGGTATGCATTAAAACCCCGGTGATAGATATTAGAACCCTGGTGGTATGCATTACAACCCCGGTGACATACATTAGAACCCCAGTGATAGACAATAGAACCCTGGTGATAGACATTTGAATCCCGGTGATATGCATTTGAACCCCGGTGATAGGCATTTGAATCCTTGTGATTTGGATAAGAACCCCGGTGATAGGCATTACAACAGAGGTGATAAACATATCAACCCCGGTAATAGACATAAGAATCCCGGTGATGGACGTTAGAACCCCGGTGATATGCATTATTACCCCAATGATAGACATTATAACCATGGTGCTAGACATAAGAACCCCGATGATAGGCATTAGAACCCCAGTGATTGGCATTAGAACCCCGGTGATGGACATTTGAACCATGGTGCTAGACATTAGAACCCCGATGATAGGCATTAGAACCCCAGTGATGAGCATTAGAACCCCGGTGATGGACATTTGAACCCCGGTGATGGACATAATAACCCTGGTTATATGCATTACAACCACGGTGATGGATATTAGAACCCCAGTGATTTACATTATAACCCCGGTGATAGGCATTATAACCCCGGTGATAGGCATAACAACCATGGTGATAGACATTAAAACCCTGGTGATAGGCATTACAACCCCGGTGATAGGTATTACAGCCTCGGTGATTTACATTATTACCCCGGTGATAGGCATTAGAACCCCGGTGATAGGCATAACAACCATGGTGAAATACATTAAAATCCTGGTAATAGGCATTACAACCCCGGTGATAGGTATTACAACCACGGTGATAGACATTAAAACCACAGTGATATACATTAGAATCCCAGTGATTTACATTACAACACCGGTGATAGGCATTATAACCCCGGTGATAGGCATAACAACCATGGTGATAGACATAATAACCCTGGTTATATGCATTATAACCACGGTGATGGATATTAGAACCCCAGTGATTTACATTATAACCCCGGTGATAGGCATTATAACCCCGGTGATAGGCATAACAACCATGGTGATAGACATTAAAACCCTGGTGATAGGCATTACAATCCCGGTTATAGGTATTACAACCACGGTGATAGACATTAAAACCGCAGTGATATACATTAGAACCCCGGTGATATGCATTACAACCCCGATGATAGACATTAGAACCAAGATGATAAGCATTACAACCACGGTGATAAGTAAAAGAACCCCGGTGATAGACAAAACAACCCTGGCGATAGCTATTACAACCCTGGTGATAGACATAAGAACCCCAGTGAAAAAGATAAGAGCCCCGGTGAAAGACATTACATCTCCCATGATAGACACTTGAACCCCGGTGATAGACATAAGAACCCGGTGATTGACATAAAAAAGTCATTCTCAGTGTTAAGCTTTATACTCAATAACCGATCTTGTCGTGACTGTACCAATATAAGCTGTTCTCTCGCTAATTGGGGGGGGGGGGGGGGGGGGGGGGCATGTACAGTGTACCATGTACAGTGTTTCATGTATCTCGCAGCTACACCGTTAAGAATAAGCCCTACGTGATTGCAGGAACAAAGCAAATTGTAAATCAGATGGATCCTAATGTTTTCAATCTTATCTGTGACGAGGAAGACTTTGCTGAACACTGACGGTAATCCCATTTTCTTAAACTACATCAATCTGTGCAGTAACTGTTTTGTTCTTGGATAACGTTCTAAGTATATTGCCAGCTACAGTAACTTTTGAATATATAAACTTAAAATAATATATTCATTAACGTAAAGTTATTAAACAAAAACATGCCTGTATCTGACAATTCCATGTAACCGTATTTTTTATAACCTTATTTTGATATAGAAGGGCAATTATCGGGGATTTGACTTTGTTGACTCTTTTGTAATAAACAAAAATGAGTCTCTGAAGTAACAGAAATGTATATGTATATATTTAACCAACTCTATCAACAACTTTATTTTATCAAATCCATGTTTTCCGCCGGCGAATTAAAAAAAAGCTACAAATAAGTACATACGAGTTCACCATAACAAGACGAAAATGTGACGTTCTCATGAAAGAGAAAAAGATCAATATGTCGAAGTTCAAGGTCACACTGATTGAGGGTGATGGGTTTAACGCAATTTCAACAGTTTACAGTTATATGATGGCGGTCAGATATCCGAATTCAGTACTTACCGATCTTTGCAAGTAACCGACATCTTCCCCACTTGAAACAGAGGCGGAGAACATTTTGTTACAAAGAACGTGCCCCTCGGGAATCGAACCCGGGACCTCTGACTTGACAAGCATGTACGCTACCATTACGCTACCAAGACGGGTTCGCATTCACAGTAAGAAGTACAAGTCGGAAATAAGTACAATGCTATTTCATTCCCCTCGACTGTATAACTGTGGAATGGTTTGGACTTAAGCAGCCAATTGTATAATCGTTGGTTTAATTTAAACTCTTTGTTATCTTTATTCTAAGTCTTAAAATAACTAAAATTTAGATTCCAGACATCGTTTATATGAGTGTTTTAACCTTTGGTTAAAGATAACAAAGGCCTGATTAAAATATAATCAATATTTATACAAGTTGTTATTTCGTCCTTAAACATTGTGGGATTGTAGGGTTTTAGGCCAGAGAAAAAACGTTTAAATTCAAATTCTTTTCCCCATCCACACCTGTCCGAAACCCTTGAGAAGTCAGTATCACCTATAAATAAAAAAAATGTGCCCGGCTTTCCTGAGTAATTGTCTTCAGAAAATTTAGATAGGAATCTAAACTTTTTGTAATATTGCATTGCATCTGTAGTGTCCCATGTAGATTTTAAGGGTTAAATATCTAGTTTGTGGTGATTTTGACTTTAAACAAGAGGTTCATGTTGGCCTAAGGTCGCTTAATTGGTTATATAAGGATCCATGACTGTTACAATCGGTTGCTATGAAAACAAATAGTTGCTTCAGCAGTTAGTGATAAAAACAAAAAACAAATAATTTCTTTTCAACTGATATTGACAAAATCCATGCGAACCATTTAATTTAATCATATCATCATATAATGCAAGAAACTGCCTTTAACAGTGATGTGCAATCTCCATTCTCGTTTATGTTTATGCTGTTAAAATATATTTTCATATTACAAAAAAAGTAAATGACTAGCAACGAAAAAAGGTCGGTATTGGTATAAAAACAAAACATGCCCATAAGGCTCTGCTTTGTCAATTGATGCTAAAAACCTGACCAAGTTATATTAATTGTTACACATATACACACTTCACACGAAAGTACGTGTTATTAAGTTTTGGGTCCTATATCTGTTTTTGAGTTATTTAACTTTTAAGTGAGGAAAGAAGTTTAACCAAGATGTTTGTTTGTGGTTGAAACATATTTTATGTCTATTTATAATATAGAAATTGAGTTGGACAACAAATTCTTTTAACATTAAATTCGGCCCTCTCCGTTGGTCAGATTAGTGTTAAATATGAAACATATACAAATGCAGAAAATGGGGATAATTGTCAATATCACCATTAGAGGTATGAAACATAGCTGGGAGACTATGTTTGATAACACGAGGGCGTTAGTGTAGATTTAAATCAATCGCATATTAAGTTACTGAGATGATATCAAGTTGCACGGAAAACTTTAACCAGTCGAACAATGGCCATAATTTGCATTACATTCAACCAAGAGTAATTAACTTTTTTTGAGCCAAAATTAATGACCCGTTTATTATTTACACATACACATACAAAACACAAGCATAACATGACAATATAGAATTTTGATATATTAAATTAACATGTATTTTCCAACATATTTTAATAATCATCATGTATTATTCATTAATTCATCAAGTTTTATAACCATTCATTTATTTGATTGTTTAATTACATTCATTTATACGTTCGTTCGTTCATTCATTCAATGATAGAAACTTATTTTACGTTAGAATACTAATTAATCAATAATGAGTGTCATAATAGTAAGAGACTATCTGTATAAATTCGGTATAATATTATTATTCTTTTATATGTCATCATTTTTTTATAATTTGCCAATGTTCAATATCTTACCGAAATGAAAAGCAAGCCATAAACTATGGACAGTAATAAAATAAAATAGAAGAGTAATTAACTTGGTTGTTTGATAAACCTGAAGATTTGGTGATTTACAAGTCAGTAAAGTAGATGGTTACTGAGATAATTGCATGGTAGTAACTTGCATGCAAAGTTTTAACCGAAAGTGTGACCCCGAGATGCCCGGGTAACAAAGAGAGAGAGAGAGAGAGAGAGAGAGAGAGAGAGAGAGAGAGGGAGAGAGAGAGAGAGAGTTGATGTAGGAATGCTTCATCACATTCTGAACTTGTGAAACAACAATCACACTAACGAAAGGCAATTCCAACAAACACCATGTTCAATGTTGAAATGTGGTCCGGCTGATTATGCGGTCAGTTTCCAACTGTTTGTGATCAGAGTTAAATGGGGGTCAATTTTTCGCGTGTGGGTCATTAGATAACGGTCGGAGTCAGTTTTCAATTTTGAAAATGGATCACTCATCCGTTGAAAAGTGCCCCATGGGATCATTTTTCAATCGGGGTCAAAATTTAATGTTACACCGGCGACTACTGAAGACCAATCAGAGAACAGTGGCCCACCATCTGACAATGATTAAAGACAAGAAAAACCTTTTACCGACCACTTTGTTTTGCAAAAGGTGACAGTGACAACCTCCAACCGACCAAAATGCTCTAACAACCATTTGCCAAACACTGACAACCTTATACAGACTGCCAACAACCTATCTGCGACCTCTGAAAACCAACTACCGACCAGTGGTTGTCGGAAGTCGGCAATCAGTCGTACCTCTAGTGTGATTGGAGCTTAAATGGCCAGCATTGGCCCAAAAAGGGATAAGGTCACAATACATTTATTCCTAGATTTTCATCCAAACATGTTTCAAAATAGAGACGGGTTGCACTTTTATTTTTTACTTTCCAAATATTGAAACGAAAGTGTCGTATTAGATATGAAACGAAAGAAAATTATTTAAAAGGTTTAAAACGCGACATCGTTTCGGCTTAAACTGATGAGCCAAATTTGGCATAAATACTCCCTATGTGTAGAGGTTTAAGTTAATTCAAATACTAGTAATGGAGACACGGGCAATTTGGGCCCCAAAACAGATAATCAATCCTCAATTATGAGTTCTTCATTGGCTTGGTCCATTCAAATTTTGAAAAGAACTGACAAGTGAAATCAGTCATGCAACCATTTGGGCCTCTTGTTCAATCATGTTATAACATGGAAATAATTTAGATTCTAAAAAGAAGCACTAAGAAGTAGATGATGGCTGGACAAAAATTTTGTGAAAATGGCTCAAGGCATACCATTAACACTTTTATATTTGACTTGTCTCTCAATATCTGTAGGCAACCTGCAGGAGGCTTTACCGTCGATCTTCCATTGTGAAATATCGGGTATAACTTTATAATATTTCTCCTGGTTGTTCATTCTTTCACATAAGTCACATAGTACCCTTTGATAGACCCCTTCTGTATAACCAATTGTGTAATACTGGCTTTTCTTCTCTATCATTCCAGCATAATCCGCCTTGGAGGAAGACAATTGTTGTAAATATTCCCCTAATTTTTTTATAGAACTAAAGTCGTCCGTTGCAATAATTGTACCTTTAGGATGTATTGAACTTGCTTGTCCCTTACTTCCACCTCTGACAATCAATAAAATGTCGTAGTTGTAGTTTTCATGAAGTTTTTCTGTAAAGTACTCGCTACATAGGGCGTTTTCAAATGCTAAGTAGTATCTGTATTGTTTGTTGAGTATCTGAAAGCAATCATCACGCGTAGTACTTTTACTACAATTCCAAGGTGTGCCACATTTGCCTAATATTTCAACATCAATGTATTTTTTTAAAATTTTAACAAAATCTTCACGTTTTGAATCAGTTGGACAGTGAGATGCTATCATTAAAGCATCTTTCTGTTTTCTTTTTGCGATTTGTCTAAAATTGTGTTTGACTGGTTCATTATGCTTTCGGAATTCACCATAAGGTAGATGTATGTCGCTGCTATTCTTATCATAAGTCATTGTCCAATTGAACGAGTAACCCTTCCATTTTCCCTTTGGATCCGCAAACAGTGTTGGTGTTTCATGGGCCACAAACACCCAGATTTGCCCCATAGGTTTTTTAAATTGTATATTCTGCTCCATTTTATATCCATCAAACAACACTGCGTCGCTTTTAGAGGCATCTTTTCTGTTAAACGTCATTTGACAGTTGCTATATTCACATTTCTCGAAACTCAACTTCATGGCCTTGGGTCGCTTTCTTAGAAAACCAATTGGATTATACCAGCATATCATGTAGTGTTTTGTGTCCGTGCTATCACCAATTATTCTATTTGTAGGTGTTGGAATGGATCTTTCAGAGTTATAAATACCAGTTGAAGGAACCGAATCCCAACGCTTTATATATACCTGAAGCATGGAATTTTTAGTTTGTATAACAGTTGAAGAAGCATAATACTTCTGAAAACCGTTTATGCAGGTAGAGAGATATACAGCCAGGTACACAAATGTAATAAAAACAGACAAGAAGACAGTCAGAAAGACAGTCAGACAAATGGACAGTCAGATACACAGAGGTATTGACAATCAAATAGGTAGAATGATGAGCTGTCAGGTACATCGATGTATTGACAATCAAACATGTAGAGAGTCGGATAGGCAGACAGATGTACTAACAGACATATGTACAGTCAGACGAACATAGATACTACCAGACAGGCAGACAGATGTACAAACAGACATAGAGACAGACAGACAGGCACACAGATATACTTACAGTTACATGTATAGTCAGACGAACATAGAGACTGACAGACAGGCAGACAGATATACTAACATACTTATGTATAGTCAGACGAACATAGAGACTGTCAGACAGGTAGACAGATGCACTAACATACATATATATAGTCAGACGAACATAGAGACTGCCAGACAGTCAGGCAGATATACTAACATACATATGTATAGTCAGACGAACGTAGAGATTGCCAGACAGGCAGACAGATGCACTAGCAGACATATGTATAGTCAGACGAACATAGATACTGACAGACAGGCAGGTGCACATTGACAGACAGGCAGACACAGTCATAGACTGATAAACTGGTACACATATTATTTTTATTGAAACACAATTGACACTCTGCCGAAACTATTTTCTTTTTGAAAACCCTAAACAGTTAAATTCAAGCTTATAATTACCATTTCCATGACAATCATTATTATATGCACGCATCTTTGTATTGTTTTTAATCAAATACTGGATGTAAACAATTTTAAATATTGTTTTTGCATTGCTTGTTTAATCTACACTCTTTCGTCAAATGTTAAAGACGGGTATGTTTGTGAGGAGGTAATACTAAAAAATCTGTACAGTAAGATGTGTTTTGTATTTCTGATATTGCATTAACATTTATAAACTTAAATACTAGAAAGTTTCATAAAATTCTATCCATAGGAAAAATATGACAAAAACTATAGTAATCGTCTTTAAATAACAGATTGGCAGCCAAACAAACAGATACACAGATAGCTGGATAACCATACAGATGATCAGATGGACAGGCACATAGACTGCAGGTACATACATTTCCAGACAGATAAAGATGGAGAGACTGGAGACTGGTGAACATATAGGTAGATATACATTGACACACAGAGGCACAAAGACTGATGAACAAACATGCAAGCACACATACTGATGAACACACAGGCAGGTACACATTGACATACAGAGGCATACAGACTGACGAACAAACATGCAAGCACACATACTGGTGAACATACAGGCAGGTACACATTGACACACAGAGACACAAAGACTGATGAACAAACATGCAAGCACACAATACTGATAAACCTACAGGCAGGTACACATGACACACAGAGGCACACAGACTCGTGAACAAACATGAAAGCACACATACTGATGAACCTATAGACAGGTACACATTGATACACAGAGGCACAAAGACTGATGAACAAACATGCAAGCACACATACTGATGAATCTACAGGCAGATACACATTGACACACAGAGGCACACTGACTGATGAACAAACATGCAAGCACACATACTGATGAACCTACAAGTAGGTACACATTGACACACAGAGGCGCACAAGTTGATGAACAAACATGCAAGCACACATATTGATGAACATACAGGCAGGTACACATTGACACACAGAGGCACATTGACTGATGAACAAACATGCAAGCACACATACTGATGAACCTAAAGACAGGTACACATTGACACACAGAGGCACACTGACTGATGAACAAACTTGTAAGCACACAGACTGATGAACATACAGGCAGGTACACATTGACACAGAGAGACACACTGACTGATGAACAAACATGCAAGCACACAGACTGATGAACATACAGGCAGTTACACATTGACATACAGCCGGGCATACAGACTGATGAACATACAGGCAGGTTACACATTTACAGACAGAGGCACACAGACAGACAGGTACACATTGACAGACACATACACGCAGACTGGTGAACTTACAGGCAGGTACACATTGACAGAAAGACAGACACACAGGACTGATGGACATTCAGGCAGGTATATATTGACAGAAAGACACGTACACGGGACTAATGAACATACAGGCAGGTACACATTGACAGAGAAACATACACACACTGATGGACATACAGGTAGGTACACATTGACAGAAAGACAGTCACATGGGACTGATGAACATACAGGCAGGTACACATTGACAGACAGAGGCACACAGACTGTCGAACATACAGGCAGGTATACATTGACAGAGAGACAGGAACACATACTGATGGACAAACAAGCAGGTACAGACTGACAGACAGACAGGTACACGGGACTGATGAACATACAGACAGGTGCACATTTACAGACAGAGGCACAAAGACTAACGAACATACAGGTATGTACACAATGACAGAGAAACAGGCACACAGACTGACGAACATACAGACAGGTACACATTGACAGACAGACAGGCACACATACTGATGGACATACAGGCAGGTACACATTAACAGACAGACAGGCACACATATTGATGAACATAGAGACAGGTACACATTGACAGACAGACAGACACATATAATGATGAACATACAGACAGGTACACATTGACAGAGAGGCAGGCACATATACTGATGAACATACAGACAGGTACACATTGACAGATAAACAGTCACATCTACTGATGAACATACAGACAGGTACACATTGACAGACAGACATGCACACCTACTGATGAACATACAGACAGGTACACATTGACAGACAGACAGACAGACAGACAGACAGACAGACAGGCACACATACTGATAAACATACAGGCAGGTACACATTGACAGACAGACAAGCACACCTACTGATGAACATACAGACAAATACACATTGACAAACAGACAGGCACACATACTGATGAACATACAGGCAGGTACACATTGACAGACAGACAGGCACAAACACTGATGAACATACAGACAGGTACACATTGGCAGACACAGCCACGCAGACTGATGAACACACATGCAGGTACACATTGACAGCCAGAGGCACACATATTAATGAAGGCACACACTGCCAGACAGACAGGCAAACAGACTAATGATTATACAGGCTCTCTGACAGGTACAAATTGACAGACAGACAGGCAAACAGACTAATGAACATACAGGCGCGCATACAGATACACATTGACAGACAGACAGACACAGACAGATAGACAGACAGACAGACAGACAGACAGACATATTGATTGATAGACAGAAGAACATGCCAGTACACACAGACATGCATACATATTTGAAGATGGGCAGTGAAACGGATAGATACACAGACATATGGATAGACATATAAATGAACATACAGACAGGCAGACACATCCTAGTATACAAATGAATACGCAATAGGCACACTATTTATTTCTCCATCATATGCTCCACTCTTATGAATAATTTTATAGATACATTTCCAGAGACCATTACCATGGTGTGATTTCGTACTTTTGGTAGCTCCGTTGTGCGAATGAACTCGTGTTGCCAGATGATGAAACTTACAAGTAGTAGTACGAGAACTGAAAAAGAATAATAGCTATTCATTAAGTAACAATAATATAAATATAAATTATTATGTTTTAATTGGAAAATTGTACTGAAAGTGACCCAGGAGTAAACAACGATATTATGCTGGGCAGAAATATTTATTTTAGTACAAGATGGTCATTATAAAGTAATACTGGATTATTAATGAATTATTAATGTTGATTTACATGATTAATAATTTGGGACAAACACTCACTCCTTGCTATGACAGCATTCATGTCACCCATGTCATACAAAAGGTAAATGTTGCATTTACTCCTTTCAATTATGATCGTTTACGTCACCAATTTTAAGGATAAAATATTTAACATTGATTTTTTTAAATGCTATCATACAAATATAGCTGTTTTAGAACTTTGAATTCAGAAACATGTGTTTTATTCTACTTCTGTAATACGAATTTTACTGTCAGAATGTCAAATGTCGATTAAATGGCGCCGCGTTCTAAATGCTGCAACAACAACTATCTTAAATCCGATAATTCCCGACTGAATGGGCCCCAATAAAATACAAATACTTTACTGGTGGTAGGGTAACTCGAAGAAACAATGATATGATACAATAACACAGAATTAGGGCATTTATGGCTTTCGAGTCAATGCAAGACATTTTTCACCGAGAAGGGAGACGGCTTATGTGGTTGTGTGAGTATTTTCCCTTCAAAATGAAATACATTTACTAAAAACACCCCATATGTAATTGGTACTAAACATTGGTTTTGTTTGTAAAATTGTATATTCAAGAAGTGAAACACAACAGTAATTTTTTTTGAATAACAGGTGAAATCAATTCTTCATTTATTTACCTTTTTAATTGGGGTTAAGGCAATTCGGAACACGTCAGTTATATTTGTATAGTCGACTGTATATATACGACTCAGAGTAAAACCACCGTCGTTTCGCAACAAATAACTGGCACATTTTCTCCAAATAATGTCTGAACCGAACTATTCTCGAACCTACAACATTACTGCGATGAGAGGTGAACATATATGTCCAGCTGCCGACATGGCATTCAATTGAGACAGACCCATTGAACACCAGATACCGAACTATACTTTATTCAACAGTAAATTAAACACGTATCCATAACAGCATACCTGCAAGCCGACACCTTTTATTCTTGAAACAGTTCCATAAGATGGACATGCTGATGACTTTTTATTCGACGTCACGTACTCCCGGATCGTTTTCTATCTTTAAAAATACAAATACATGTTATCAATGTATGATGTTTTTTACTTTACAACCTTACTCTTTATCGTCATGATTTTTTTTTATAAAATCCTGTTTTAGAATAACACAAATACTCTTATTCTATCAATATCCTTTATTTATTTATTTTTTTATTGACCCACCATTGGTTGGTCCGTTTATTCTCCCCGTCATATGTGTGAGGAGGTCGGGAAACACCACCCTCCCTCACGCCGTACAAAAAGCAAGCAATTATGAAGTAATAAATAATTATTATTTAAGTTGCTCTCTCATTCAGCCATTCATTCTTAGTATGTATATACATGTAGTATTTCTTCTATAATATGACATTATTGAAAAAAACACATCAAAATATGTTTTTCTGTCTATTTTAGGCAATATATAAATATTTTAAATGACGGGGTGTAGAAAAAAATGTAGGGTGGGGTTTGTGTGTGTGTTGGGGGGGGGGGGGGGGGGGGGGATTTTGCCATGTGAGATTACAAATTTGTTTTAACATAGATTATGTACATTTCAAACTATTTGTGTGGATACATTTGTACACAATTTAAATTATGATGAAATTAGTGTGTTTGTATAATACCCCAATCTTCACTAAATTTATCAAATCTACTATTCGTAATGTTAATCCACTTGTTTGCCTCATACAATGCTCTCATATTTCCTATTAGCCCATGAAATGCAATTTTGTTATTCAGACATCTGCTTGAGTAAATATATCTCTTAATGGCAAGAAGTATGATATTTTCTGCTAATGCATTTTGGCTATTTGATTTATTTCCAAAATTTAATTGGATTTCATTAAAGCAAACTTGGACTTGTTTTTGCACGAGATATTTACTTATGTCTGAAAACAATGCTCTTATATGAATACATTGCCAAAACAAATGTTGCAGTGTTTCTGTGTGTATTTGACAGAAAGTACATTTTTCATCAGAATTTGATATTAAATAAAGTTAAGTATCTATTTGTTGGGAGGATCATGTGTAGAAGTCTATATTGCAACCATTGAAGCTGAGTATCTTTAGTTATTTGGAAAGGAATATTGTAGTATATTTTCCAGTCATTGTCATTTACATTATATATTTCATTCCATCGACTTTGACCAGCTGGTCTGTCATTGTTTTTATTCAGAATGTCGTAAATTGGTTTAGCTCCTGATTTGTTCTGTAACACTGGGTAGATTTGTGATGGGATAAAAGGAGCTGGTTCTGTTGTATTAGCATGTTCAAATCCATTTAAATTTTTAAATGTTTTTATTGATTGCAATATGCCATGAAAATACAAATAGTTAATTTTAAGGTTTGTATTTTTTTTTATCGGACTCCTTTGTTATACCAACTTTAAAGGAAAAAACTTTGCTTTCCAATTAATAGATTCTGATTGTAAAAAAAATGGCATCTTGAGGATTTTTTTATATGTATCAACTTTGTTAGAATCTAATAAATTCATATATGCCTGCATGACATTTTTCCAGAATTCGTTTTTAATGGAATTAAATAGCTTTTCAGGGTAATGTTTACAAAAAGATAATATTTTATCTATACCAAGAAAAGAATTTATTAAATATTGCCACATTCCATCTTAATTTATTAGTCGCCTTATCCAAGTATTTTTAGGCTTGCCGTGAAAGCTTTTAAATAAATAATATTTAACCCTCCTTCTGAATAATATTTTGTGACAACTACATTTTTTATCTTTGCGGATCCTTTCCATATAAAGGTATAAAACATGTTATTAATTTATTTAATATAAGTGTCTGGCGGGTTTGGGAAAGAAATAAAAATATGGTTTAAGGATGGTAAAAATAAGCTTTTAATGAATGTGATTTTCCCAATTGGTGTAAGAAATCTTCTGTTACAATATTGCAATGAATTTTTTGATTTTTTTTCAGTTTTTTCCTGAAAATTTAGTTTTATCATTCTATCTAAATCATTGCTAAATATAATGCCTAGCAATTTAAATTCATTTTTGCCCCATGATCATTTCCATTTTTTTGTTATTGAATATGAGCTGTATTTCTTTGATCCAATCCATATAACTTGTGTCTTGTCAAAATTGATTTTAAGTCCAGAGATTTGTGAAAAGAAGTGTAGTTCAGAGAGAGAGTTTCATGAAGTGAAGTGTCTGATCCATCTAGTAAGATTGGGGTATCATCTGCAAACTGAGATAACTAGTACTCTTTATTATTTATGTTAATTCCCTTTATATTTTTATTATTTTTTATTCTTATTGTTAAAATTTCACTACACAAAATAAAGATGTATGGTGACAGGGGATCTCCCTGACGGCAGCCGCGCCCTATACTGAAGAATTCAGATAAAAAAACACATTGAATAACTGATGACTGAATATTATTATAAAAATGTTTGATCCAGTTTTGAATTGAATCTCCAAATTTAAAAAAAAATCAAAGTCTTTTATGAAAGTCCAAGAGAGAGTGTCAAAGGCTTTCTCTTAATCTATTAACAGTAGTAATCCTGGAATGTTTTTTTCTTCAGATAAATGTAAAATTTCATATAAAAGTCTTGTATTTTCACCTATATACCTACACTTTATAAATCGTGTCTGTTCTTCACTTATAAGTTCATTCAACATTGTTTTTATTCTGTTTGCTATGAGGCCTGAGGCTTTCTTGTATACAATATTTAATAACGTAATTGGTCTCCAGTTTTTTAAAAGACTGCGTGACTTATTTTCTTTGGGTGTGCATGTAATAATACCTTGTCGCTGGATTACGGATAGTGTACCTTTTTAAGCCCAAATTTGATGGATCTGACTACAAAGTGTCCTATTTTTTCCAAAATACTTTATAAAAATTACTAGAAAATCCGTCATTGCTTGGACTTTTGTCATTCGACATTGAAAGTAAATTTTTTGATGCCTCTGAATAAGTAATGTTTCCTTCTAAATTTTATGAATCATTGTAAGATAATTTTGGCACATCAAACTCTTTTAATTCTTTTTCCAGATAAACATCTATCTGTTCGTTTTCATGACAGGAATATAGACTTTTTTAAAAACATTTGGTTTCTTTTAAAATATCAGTCTGCTTTTCTACTATATCACCATTGTCTTTTTCTATTTTTGGTATTATTTTGCTGACATTGTTATTTTTTTTCTATATTACAAAAGAAATTAGATGGTATTTCACCTTCTACAACCCCTTTTGCTTTTGATCTTATCATATAACCTTTATGTTTTTCATTCCGTAGAATATTCAATTCATTTTTTAAAATATTAAATTCCACTATATTTTCTTCATTTAGTGATTTTTCAATTTTATCAATTTTTTTTAATAATTTGTTTTATCTATTAGTTTTTTGTAACTACCATATGAAATTGTTTACCTCGTATTTCCATCAATAATGTTTCTAAAACTAATTGGTCATCTATAACAAACTGTATATCGTCATTGGGGATTTCATGTAATTTTTTCATTTTATAGATTGGTAGACAATAGTGTTCTTTTATTTCTTCTATTTTTCTATTTATTGTATTTATATATTCAATATCATTTAAAAGAGAGTTGTTATGTTTCAATAAACATTTACCATGGTTTAGATCATTAAAACATAGTTTTAGAAATATAATGGAATGATCAGACTTATAACTAGTTTGAACATTGCACATTTTCACATTTGATAAAAAATCCTCTGTTAGCAGGTAAAAGTCAAGTCTAGCTTGCTGTAAAGGTTTACTACGCCTCCATATGTATCTTTTAGTATCAGGATTAAGTTCACGAAAAGGGTCGAAAAGTTGTTCTATAATAATGTCTAAAAGTGTTTCTCTTGCTTTTCTGTAATTTATATTTTTATAGTTAAAATAATCAATTAGACCAAGCACAAAATTAAAATCGCCAAATGTCATATATGTATCATTACCTAAATCTTTCATAATCTTAAAAATATTTTCATAAAAAAACAGGTTGATCAGAGTTGGGTCCATATACTGTTAGAAGTGTAAATCGTTTTGATTCTACTGTCATGTCAAGTGCAATGTTATTACCTTCCTTGTCTCGATATTCATTATGCACCTTGCACTCAAAGTGTTTACTAAACAATATTGCAACGCCTCTTGCATTAGATTTGGTAAAATTTAAATAGCAGTCACCGTTCCATTGAGCGTAAATAAACTTTGTATGTGACGCATTAAAATGTGTGTCTTGTAAGTAATAAATATGACATTTTTTATCTTGTAAATATCGAAAGACGTCAACTCTCTTTTGGTTGCCATTAAGGCCTCGGAAATTCAGGGATAGAATCTTGATATCACTCATTAATATTTATGTCTATCACAAAATGACTCTTCCAACCACAATTAAGAGTATAATTACTACATGCAAGCTTGGCATCCTCACCTGGCAAAAAGGTGGGGGAGGGGGGCAAACGGTGGGATTAATGAAAGAGAAAATGTGCAACAAAGAAGCACATAGTGAAATTAAAGATGTAAACACATGATTTTTTTCGATTTTTTTTTATCGATTTGAATATAAAAAGAAGAAAAATTAAAATATAATGGTACCAATAAGGGTTCAGTGAAACCATTTTTTTTAAAAAAAAAATATGCTAATCCATTATCAAAAAGCTAAATGGGAATAACTCACCAGTTTGAAGAATAAGTATTACTTACAGTACTCCCAATGAACTTATCGGAAATTAAAGAGAAAGGCCACTCATAACTTCAATCTGAATTAACAGGTAAAGTGAAAGGAATGAATTGACCATCTGTATCAAAACAAATCAAAATGAATTAACCATTTGTTTCAAAATAAAAAAATGAATTGACCATCTGTATCAAAACAAATCAAACATGAATTGATCATCTGTATCAAAATGAATTAAAATGAATTAACCATCTGAATAAAAATTATTCAAAATGAACTGACCATCTGTATCAAAATGAATCAAAATGAATTGACCATCTGCATCAAAATGAATCAAAATGAATAGACCATCTGCATCAAAATGAATAGACCATCTATACCAAAATGAAATATCTAACTGTACCCTACTAAACTGAACTTCTGCGTCAAAATAAGTTGACTATCCAGATTCGTGTTGATATATAATTCATGAATTAACATTCATTTTTTTCAGAAAGCAAATAAAACAAACAAATAAAATGCAAAAACAATGAAGCTTCTGAAAAGCTTCCCTAGATTGTCTGCATCAATTAACAAATACATATTAAACACTGGTAAGTGCTGTTTTAGTAAACTGTACAGACCACAGCACTTATCTGTAAACACAGTTATTATTTTTAATGGTGTCTATTGTATCATATAGTAGTCTTTGATTGTATAATAATATAGTAACATTTATTAACTTGATGCTATGCAGAATGCAATGTCAGGTATTGATATAGAGGTATTCCTGTTCATAGAAAGTTTTATAATAACCTTACTGTTATAAAGTGTTATCCAAAGAAAGTACTTAATCCAATATTACACAAGAACACATTCATACATCTCAAAGTTATTTTCATATTCCACACCTACTGCACAAACAAGCTATCCTGTATTATATAACGGTGCATAAATGACCGTGTTAACATTGTCATAGATGTCAACCAGTTGTCGTCTTCCCAATCAATATCCTTTATGGCTAATGAGTCCTTTACTTGGAACATAGAAGTTAAAGGAATTTCGCACTTAGTCAACGTTCACACAAACATGTGATGGAAATACAGTCAAACCTGTGTAAGTGGTCACCTCTATTGAGAAGCCACTTCTCTTAAGCAGCCACTTTTGCTATTTTTTCAATTATGTGCTTTCAGAGCAAATGTAACTGTATAAAGCAACAAGACCACTTTCGCTCCTTTCCTTGACTATATTTTTAATATATGTCATTGCCATATAATCACATATTACATAACATATACATATTATCAAATAATATTTACATTCCCGCTGCAATCGGCCAGTATGAATTATATAGATTGACTGCATTTGATTTCCCAATGAAAAACACTTGCAGCTGGGCTGGGCTAAAAGGGCCAGTTTGCATTTCATTGGTTGCACGATTTTGCTGGTGAGACGTCACGTCGCCGTTAGTTTCACGCGACGTTTGCCATAAGTTGTCCTACAATGCGTGCACTTATTCAGTATGTTGGCAACGTCGCCGTTACATTCATGACATTTGCGTTGCGATTTAATGCGTACAATTTGCTTTATAAATATCAAAAATACGAAAATAACGTAATTGTTTTATCTAAAATAGCTGAAGAATATAATGTTTATATAAGGATTAAAAGCCGAATTTTGAGTTTTTATCGGATGATGTAAAACATTAGGCTAGTTTAATGTTACCGAGAAGCCCTTCACGAACATTAAACTAGCCTAATGTTTTTTACTATCCTATGAAAACTCAAAATTCGGCTTTTAATCCTTAACAATTATAGGCAAAATGGTCTTGCCACAAGTTCTCTCAACATTAGATAACACCATTCCTTTTCAACTACATTTTAAGATTTTAGTTGAGAGGGAATTGTCGTCTCTTTCCGTGACTGGCTGTTTAGACAGATTTGACAGTATGTAAAATAGTTAAAGTTCACCCTTTTCGAAACTTAAATTTCACATGTGTATATATTTCTTTATGTTTTTAGAAACCTTAAACAATCTAGTAATTGTTTTACGTTAATTGATCCTTGAATTGAAACTTTTATTTGAGATGCAATCTACTTAATGTCTTTAGCGTAAACTTACTTATTTTACTTCGATTGTGAAACAAGTTATTAAAACTTAGGCAAATCACGTTCACGTCTTCCTGGGTAGAACCAGTACTAATCATGTGCGGAAAATGTGCCCAAGGACACAACACACAGACGTATCGGAGGATCGATCCCACGACCACCCCCTCCTCCTCCTCCGATCAAGGGGCCGATGTTCTATCACTGGACAACGCACTCTGTCAAAGTTTATGCGTTGTATCTAAAAATGCAAATGCTTGGACGGGCGCACTCAAGCACAGGAATAATAAAACAATGTGAATAATTACGTGGATATACTATAAAAATAGATTGGTTTCAAATGTTGGTTTCATATATTTTCTTTACATGCATTATCTGCTGATTCTGTAGACAATGTTTTTCAAAAAACTAATATAAAGATATACAATCCTTGGTGTTCTTTGTATAATATTTATGACAGGTGTTGACATTCTCATGATGTTGCCGAAATAGTTGTGGAAATATAAAAAAAAAACATGATAAGACAAGTGTTATACCGCACAGATATATCCGGATTGCCAAATATCCGGATTGCCAAATGAAGAAAGAAATCGGAATTTCGATTGCGGACAAATGTCGATCTGTGAGGGAATATTGGTACATTGCTGTTTTGAATTGAATGCTTGTAACAAGTTAATAAAGAACAGGTCATAAGAAGGTTAAGCATATCGATAAAACCCACGGGATAATCCCCACAATGATATGCATAATGAAATTCAGAACTTGTAGACATCTGTAATAAATTTACATTGTGCACAATTAAATTGGTAATTTTGTTTGATTATACGGCCACAGGTTACTAAATAGTTGGTTTTCCAATTGAGTTTATTCGTTCTACAGCATATAAATATACAAACAATCGTGAAGCAAAATATAAGCTTTGAACTAACCATCGATGTATAATCTGGAATAATTGAATGAACGATGTTTTTTACGGCACGTTCGCACATATATGTGATGAAAGTACCATTTTGAATAGATAAGGTGAAAATGTAGTTAACCCTATTAACAGCGCCTCTCCTCACGCCCCTATTCACATTTATAATTTATATTCTTGCACCTACAAGTTATTAGCGCATTTATATAAAAAAATGTTTATATATGTTTGAGAGCCTCATGGAAGACTGACTTGGTCAAATGAGTTCTCTCGTCAAATAAAGACGTTATTATTAGTAGTAGTACTACTAGTTCTACTACTACTACTATTATTTTTATTAATATATTTTATTATCATGATAATTATTATTATCATTGTTATTATTATTATTATTATTATTATTATTATTCTTATAGTTAGTATTATAATCATAGTAATTATTAAAATTATTATTGTTGTTATTCTCATTAGTATTGTCATTGTCATTTTTATTATTTCCATTGTCATTAGTATTATTATTATCATTATCATTATCATTGTCATTGTCATTGTCATCATCTTCATCATCATTATTATTATTATTATTATCATTATTATTATTATTATTATTATTATTATTATTATTATTATTATTATTATTGCACAAGTATCAAAATTGCTCTATGTCCTTTCGGACAGTGCATTTCATAGCAAATAAATTCGGTAGCAAGTTTTGGAGACAATACTTTATTAAATACACATTTCACAAATGCTTGCCTATTGTAATGTTAGTTGTATAATTAAGTTTCATATGCTTATATTTGGTGCGTGTGGTTTTTTGTTTGATTGTTTTATATCGTCATGTGCATACTGTATTTGGTTTAAAACATATTTATTCATAAATTATGTACAGCATATTCCACAACATATTTAGTAAAAGGATTGAAACGAAAGAAAATATTTCTTATATAGTTTCTCTCCCTAGTAACTTATACAAACATTTGTGTAAGGTGGCGAAGATTCATTAGATTAGTTTTGATATATTAACAAAATAGAGTTCTATAAAAGATATATGATTTTTACATCGATAGTTGTATGTCTTGTTAAGTTTTGAAAGAAAACAAAATTTTATAATTAATCATATAAATTAGAATTAAAAACAAAATAAACAGAAAAAAAAGGTGGACGAGTTCAGGACTAAAGCGAGCGAGCCGAGGGAAACAGACAGCAACATATAAATTATTATTATTATAATTATAATAATTATTATTATAATTATTATTGTTATTATTATTATTATGATTATCGTTATTTACAAGTCTACAGCTTTACAGCGTTGTTAGATAAGTTTTTAGTTTTCGTTATTAAAACGCTTACTCGAGAGTATATATTTGTGGACAGCTTTAAAAATTTCGACGTTTGTATTGTGGAGGAGATGAGGTTCTCCAAAGAGAAGTGTGTTGAGGGTAACAGTGCATATATGAGAGATTGATGCAAGAAGTGTAGCGCGTTCGACATGATAAATAGGACAGACGAGGAGGTAATGATTTGTACTTTCAATTGCTCCACATGTACATAGTGGAGAATTTTCAATATTTTTTTGGAATAAGTGTTGTTTCAGCGTGCTACAATTTGTACGAAGACGCGTATGCAAGACCTGACATTTTCTTGTGCCTGTGTAAAAGAGTTTTGATGTTTTGGTAAGATTTTTATTTAGCTGGTGCTTAAAGGCATTGATAGAAACGGCTTGTCTTGTTTCAATAGGTAGATTGTTCCAATCACGGACAACAGATGGCATGAAAGAATTATAGTAGAGCGCTGTTCTCGAACTTGGAATTTGTAGGTCATAACTATTTCTGAGATTATACGGGGAATTTACTGTATTTATAATATAATACTATGGTATAATTACATGTATGTGCTGTCATTTACAAATGCATACGCCAAAGTTTATGCTGTCATGTACAAATGTATACGCCCAAGTTTATGCTGTCATGTACCATTGGAGGAAATACAATATCTTATCTTATCAAACAATAATAAAAACTAATCCAACGGTGTCACTCACCTTTAAGTGTTTTGTATTCTACTCGGTTTCCGTTAAAATCACTGCAAACTAAATTAATTTTGCTTTTTCCCCCTTCTTACTCCCTTTCAAATATGAAAATACCATAATAACACTGCCTCAAACGAAATATATACCTTTATTATCAATCATCAATATTAGCATTTTATATTTACATTTGTAAGTGCTGGCTGATATAATCCTTTTAGATTGGTAGTAAATAACTTTTCTATCGTTAATCCGTAGTTAAGTCTCGCTGTGTACTACACATTAAAGGAGCACAATGGCAAATTCAAAAATTCACTTATAAAGTACCTTGCATTTCAACCTGCAGCTTTTTATTTGTCTCATTATTGGGACTAATGTGATTATATTTCGTTTTATCATAACACAAGCAAACTAAATGAACATAATTGTTCTGATCGAATGAGTTTGAATGATCGAATGAATGGATGAATTCCATAGATCGAATGATCTAATGAGTTCCATATATTGAATGATCGACTGCGTTCCATAGATCGAATGATTGGATGATCGAATGATTGAATGAGTTCTATAGATCAAATGATCGAATAAGTTCCATATATCGATTGATCAAATGAGTTCCATAGATAGAATGGTTGACTGAGTTTCAAAGATTGAATGATCAAATGAGTTCAATAGATTGAATGATCAACTGAGTTTCATAGATCGAATAATCGGATGATCGAATGAGTTCCATTAATCGAAGGAGTTCCATAGATCGAATGGTCAAATGAGTTCCATAGATAGATCGAATGGTTGAATAAGTTCCATAGATATATGAATGGTCGAATGAGTTCCATTGATAGATCGAATGGTCGAATGAGTTCGATAGATATATGAATGGTTGAATGAGTTCCATAGATAGATCGAATGGTAGAATGAGTTCCATAGATATATTGAATGGTCGAATGAGTTCCATAGATAGATTGAATGATTGAATGAGTTCCATAGATCAAATGATCGAATGAGTTCCATAGATCGAATGGTCGAATGAGTTCCATAGATAGAATGATCAGATGATTGAATGATTGAATGAGTACCATAGATCGAATGGTCAACTGAGTTTCAAAGATCGAATGATCGGATGATCGAATGATCGAACAAGTTCAATAGATTGAATGATCAACTGAGTTTAATAGATCGAATAATCGGATGATCGAATGAGTTCCATAGATCGAATGGTCGAATGAGTTCCATAGATAGATCGAATGGTCGAATGAGTTCCATAGATAGATCGAATGGTCGAATGAGTTCCATAGATAGATTGAATGATCAGATGATTTAATGACTAAATGAGTTCCATAGATCAAATGATCGAATGAGTTCCATAGATCGAATGGTCGAATGAGTTCCATAGATAGATCGAATGATCAGATGATTTAATGATTGAATGAGTTCCATAGATCGAATGATCGAATGAGTTCCATAGATAGAATGATAGAATGATCGAATGATCATATGAGTTCCATAGATGGCACTTGAGTTTAATACGTTTTCGAATGAGTTCTTTATATAAATAACAATGCCGCCATTAAAACGACGCCGTGTCTTCTTAAAATCAACATCCATCACCGGCTTTGTCCAAGAGATGGAGTCAGTGAGAACGAGTTCAAAGAACCCACAGCTGACTTGACAATTGAGCTCAAATAGTATTAAAATGACCAGTTCCCGCTCTTTGATCGATTCATTTTACATTTAAACTTTATAGTGCTATGATAGTTTTACAGTAACTAAAAAAAGACATGTTATATACGCCGTCTTACTGTCGTAATGGCCTTATATGATACTGAAAGAACTTACGGCCAAACCCTTTTGTCTATAATCGTATTTGATTAATATCATTAATATATACTGTAATTATGTGTTACTATGGCAATAAACTGTTTAAACTACAAGTATTGATCGTGGAATATTGGTTTGTTTTATAATGTTTTGTAATTTCAATTTCTCTGTAAACAGCAATTTTTATTAAACAACAACGACAACAACGACAACGACAACGACAACAACAAAAGAATAGTGATAAAACAGTTAAGAAATTTTTGCAAATTTATTTCATTTACGACATATTCACGCAGTAGAATTGAATACTCCGATTATGTTTTTGTTGACATATGGACACACAATGGATTTAGTCCAGACATAATGTCTGGATTATCTTAAGGCGATTATGTTTACATATTGTTAGAAATATGTTTAAGAAACTTTGACAATGAAGCTAGTAAGTAAAACCGAAAGGTGATTAAAGAAGTTATATATATATATATACACGGATAATGCGGTTTCAAATTAATTTATTTTTTATAAAGATAAGCATAACGGAATAAACTCAATGTTTTTCTATTCAATTTAATTGGCAAATGTTCAACAAACTATGGTCATTTACAATATACTTAAATTAAATCGCACCACAAGGACATGTATAAGTCCCTGGGTAAAGCCATTAAGACTTGTGGACTAGTTCAAGTAACATGATAGATAGTATAAACAAGAAAAGTAAAACAAATATTTTTTTAACAAAGAAATTAGGTAATACTCCGATGGTAACGAGCCATAAATGAATTAAATAGACGTTTAGCAATAATAACAAGCATTTTTCGTAATGTTTTTGTTGTTGTTGTTGTTGTTGTTGTTGCTGCTGCTGCTGTTGATATTGTTTTGTGGGTAAAATGTAAATAAAATGAAACGTTTGTTAATATCTTATGTATGTTCACCAAAAAAAGCGGACGTTAATTATTATATTTGTAAGGCTGTAACAGCAGCAACAACAACAACAACAACAACAACAACAACAACAACAACAACAACAACAACAACAACAACAACAACAACAACAACAACAACAACAACAACAACAACAACAACAACAACAACAATGCTTGTGAACATATAAAGTTACTTGTGACATCGGACACGACTAGTTACAAATATCTAGTAGATAGGTACAACTTTTGTGTGGGTTGGGTGGGGCGGGGGAGGGGGAGGGGGGGGGGGGCAGTCAAATTAAAATAGAAAGTAGTAATACAAGCACGCTTCGTATCAAACGATGCAAATAACAATTAGATATAGTGCAATATATACTTATGAAATGATGTATGTGTTTTGCCTGGAATTTTCGAAACAACTAATCACTTAATGTGTGCATAGTGTACATACACACGTGCCTACATATAGAGAAAAAAGAACATTTGGAGTACATTAATATGCATGGCACAAATACTATGATGACTTTGCTTTCTTATTGTTAGGATATTATTATCTGACGTTTTGTATAAGAATTTTGACAAAAATATTTATTTGTTTGTAATTTGTGTTTTGTAATTCGTCAAACGCTACTTATAGTTTATTACATGGTTTTAGGTTCGATTTGATTGCGGTACGTACACAATGTATGTTTTCTGTTTTTTCTCCTACATTTCCTTTTGTTCTCGCATGTTAACCTACCTGGGAGACACTTTGATAACATTAATATAATATGATATTGTATGTAATATTTATTGCAATGTAAGTGCTTATACACCTGCATATGTGTTTCCATAAATATGTCTGAGCTTAATTGTCATTTCTTATAAAAAATCAAGGACACACATAGATGCATCTCCTGACAAAATGTTGATAAAATAACACATATTACATATAACTGAGTTGCATACGGTTATTGCCGTGATGTCATTTTAATACATTATTACACCAGACGTCAATTCTATGATTTCATTTAATTACTTCATTGATTGGATTGTTTAATTGCCATTTGTATAATCTCAGTGTAATACATTTTAATTACTTTGCAGTTTAAAATGTTGTTTTATAGTCACTCATTAATTGTCATTTTTTAAATAGTTTAATCAAGTATTATTGGATGAAAGAAGATAATACATTGCGTAAGTAAATTGGAAAATATAATAATAACATTTACCTGTATATACTTAAATAATTGCCCGTATTCTAATGGGAGGTAAAAGTGGTCGCATATTATGAGTGACGGCTTGTCAAGAAAATAGCGTAAGCAGGTCTACAAATAGAGATGTCAACTTGATTTATGATTATAGCTTTCATTCTACTGGGCAAATGGACTGAAATGATAAAAGCTAACAGTCAAGGCTTAGCGTGAGTTTGGATTGGAGGCAGTTAGAAGAAGTCAGGTCCAGTGGGATTTGAGTGAAATTGAGTGAAATTGAGTGAAATTCGGCTCCAAGATGGGAGTGTTGTCTGAACTATGTTTTGACGCGTATATCGTGTTTAAGTAGTGACCATTAACGTTTAAACGAAATATGTATTATAATGTAGAACTAAAAATCCCATCCTAGCAAGAATACCATGGGAAATTCTGTTTTTCTCTTCTATTTTAGGAATTATTATAATAATCTTGATGTCTGGAGCATTGTTTTGTTATAACAGTGCAAACTGGGTCCTTTATATGGGGTTTGTTATACATAAGGGGCCAGCAGGGACCCAAAAAGGGATAAATTAAAAAAATCTTGTCAAGAAGTGATGGACCCAATTTATTCAAATTCAGTTTAAAGGATCCCTGTGAATAGGGGTTTCAAGTTTGTTCAAATAAAGGGGCTAGGGTATATTGTGGTCAGTGATGGGACTATTGATTTTTCATAATAGTGGACAGATCACCTTTGGAAAACAGGAAGCTCTCTTTTTCTATTCTAATTTATATTTATCATCTTGAGGTCTAGAACATTGTTAACTGGTAGTCATAACAGTTAAAACTGGGTCCTGAACAGGGAATTAATATTTTCGTATTTGGTAAAATATTCCACATGAGTAGAGATTAAAGTTAATTTAAATAGCAGTAAAGGGGATACTGGCCAGTCGGGCCCAAAACAGTAAATTATCATTTTCTCAGTTATGAGTTCGTTTATTGGCTTTGTCCATTCAAATATTGAAAAGAAGTGACGAAGTGAAATCAGTTATACAGCCTATGCCCATTTTATATAAAATATCGGGTATAACTTTATAATATTTCTCCTGGTTGTTCATTCGTTCACATAAGTCACACAGCGCATTCTGATAGATCCCTTCTGTGTAACCAATTGTGTAATATTGGCTTTTCTTCTCTAACATTCCAGCATAGTCCGCCTTGAAGGAAGACAATTGTTGTAAATATTCCCCTATTTTTTTATAGAACTAAAGTCGTCCGTTGCTATAATTGTACCTTTAGGATACATTGTGCTTGCTTGTCCTTAATTTCCACCTCTGACAATCTATAAAATGTCGTAGTTGTAGTTTACATGAAGTTTTTTCTGTAATATAATCGCTACAAAGGGCGTTACAAATGCTAAGTAGTATCTGTATTGCGTATTGAGTATCTGAAAGCAATCATCACGTGTAGTTGGTAAGGTTGTATATAAGGGCCAGTTGGGCGCTGCCATTTTTTTTCAGCTGTTATAGCCCATTTATTCAGATTGTGTTACATATTTACATAAAGATATACAATCAAAATATAATAACATTACAGTATCACTTTCACTCCACACTCGCCTTCTTTATTTATATTCTTGTGATATTTTTTACTGTTTTTGACTATTTGCAGCTGCAAAAGAGGTGTTTGGATTCTAAACTGTGTGCATTGTTAATTTTTGATTGTTGATTCTTCATTTTCTTTTTAAATGTATAAGATGTTATGTAATCAACTGGCAGGATTAAGTTTGGTCAGACAATATAATTATCTATCTGCAATAGATTAATAGATTAATGAAACCGGCAATTTTTTTATTATTCCTAGGTTATAATAGTTGTATATATATATATAGTTTGTTTAAAAAACAATCAATAGAAACACCGGTTGTTTAGATGGAACGCAATACAATGTATGAATGAAACTGTTCTTACAATACATGTATGTAACTTAAATGCAGATAATATTGTTATATTTATGCCAACTCTTTTCAAAAGATGCAATTTTTTTGTTTTTACAATACAATGTATGAATGAAACTGTTCTTACAATACATATATGTAACTTAAATACAGAGAATATTGTTATATTTATGTCAACTCTTTCAAAAGATGCAAATTTATTGTTTTTAACAGCATTATATTTTATAGCTTTAAAAGAACACTTAAGTCTGTTTTTGAGAGCGATAATTGAAAGTGGAGAATTTAATTTTCTTGCTGAGAATATATAAAATTTAATATGTAAGATAATGAATAATTCTTCGGCTGTGAATTTTTCTCCTATATTGAAAATAAATAATTCTTCTATAAACGGTATTATGACATTATTTCTTCTTAGCCAGGACTGTACCTTTTGTAAAAAGGACCGGGTTGTTTGACATGTCCAGAATAAGTGGGTTATTGTTTCTTCCTGATCACAGTATGGACATAAGGGACTAGGAATAACTTTGATTGTATATAAGTATTTTTAGTGGGTAATATTCTATGATTAATTCTGGTTTGAAACCATTGGAGAGTAGAACTATATTTGCATTTGAAATGTGACATGAATTTATCTTTCCAAGTTTCTTCTGAAATATTTTAAATTTGTTCCCATTTTTGTATTGCGGTTGGTTTTTCATAGTTTTTATTTAACCGATTATAAAAGTCCTTACAACCTTTTTTTGACTTAAGATAAATATTAACATATACGGGTACTAGTGTTTTTTTTTAGTTTTGTGTTTCCCATGTTAATTTCAGTATATTTGGCATACTGTTTTACTGCTTTGACTACTCCACGGAACTCTGTGAAATTTGTTTTTATGTTGTCCATGTTTTTAAATTCTAATTCTGTTAAAAATTCTCCTCCCTTTGATACTATGTCATTTATAAAGTACACCCCCTTAACATTCCAGAATTTTTTATTTATTGGTTCTCCACCTATTTGTATATTTTCATTATGAAATATTGGTGTTTGAAGGAATTCTTCCACCATGTTTATTTTAGTTTGTTCTGTTAAAGCCCTGTGTGCTTTCAGTACATCAATCCAAAAGGTGTTGTTTATTTTATTAATATTTGTTTTGGTGAAAGCGTTTCCATAGCTGAATAAATTTGGTAAACAAAAAAAGTTACCTATTATTTCAGCCAATTTCCGCCGTTACATAGCAGTCTTCTAATACATGTTGCTTTAGTGAGTTACCATATTGAAACGTCACGATCACGTGTTAAAACACGGCATTCGCCACATGTAGGTCGCTGTTGTTTTTCTAAAAAGTGTATCATGGGAATGTACAAACCGCTATTGATATTAAAACATAGTCATGTTCCAACCACTTTCCGACTAAAAAGAAAATTCAAATGCGGTGTGTGTAATAATTGATTGTGACGTTTAAATGCACTAATTGAGATCACTATGAATTGTTCTTTGCATATTTAATCAGGGGAAAAATGATAATGCCTTCAATCAAGGAGTTTTCTAAAACTCCTTGCCTAAATCAGGTCTTGAAACTTATCTTTTTTGACAATTTATCGCCGTGTTGACAGATTTCTACCGAGTTAATGTCTATAATTGTTAAATAACGATGTATTTACTCAATTATCATAATATGCTGAACCCATAACAATGGAAATAATAACAAAATTAAACAGCTACAAATTTTGTTTTACTCGAAACAACAGAAATATAAATGATAGTTTACTGGTATGAAATATTTTCAGCACGGTTTCAGAATCAGATATATCGCCGAACATGCACAAGTTTTGGATAACTAATTTTTAACTTTTGTTTTTAAAAATAATATATCCACAAATAAATTTTAAATATGGATACGAATCATTTTAAAATATATTATGATCACAGTAGTATATTGTATAGAACATAGCAGTAAGTACGTTAGGCAATATATAAGGTATCAATCTTTTTAATATGCAAATGGCAATGCATGTTGATTGAGACACCAAAGTTACTATCAGGCACACCTGCAGCCGGGAATTCGCTGTGTCAGCCAGAACTTTGTCGGGATTTGGTATAATCCGTGCATTTAGTACCCTGTACAATGAACCAAACTTACACATTCATTCACTTTAATTGCCATATCGTTTATAAGACCTAACCATTTGATGCTTTTTAAAAGCAGCAAACTTGTTTTTTTTATTACTACAATTCCAAGGTGTGCCACACTTGCCTAATGTTTCAATATCTATGTGTTTTTTTTTGTTTTTTGTTTATATTTTTTTAACAAAACCTTCACGTTTTGAATCAGCTGGACAGTCAGATGTTATCATTAAAGCACTTTTATTTTTTCCTTTTCCGATTTGTCTAAAATTGTGTTTGACTGGTTCATTATGCTTTCGGAATTCACCGTAGGAGGTAGATGAATATCGCTGCTATCTTTATCATAAGTCATTGTCCAATAATTAATCGAGTAACGCTTCCATTTTTTTTATTGGATTAGCATACAACATTGGTGTTTCATGTGCCGCAAACACCAAGTTTTGCCCCATAGATTTTTAAATTTAACATCCTGCTTCATTAAATATCCATCAAACATCACTGCGTCACTTTTAGAGACATTTTCTCAATTAAATGCCATTTGACAGTTGCTATATTCACATTTTTCGAAACCCAACTTCATGACTTTGGGTCGCTTTCTTAGAAAACCAATTGGATTATACCAGCATATCATGTAGTGTTAAGTGTCCATAATATCCCCAGTTGTTCTGTTTGTAGACAGTCTAGTTGTTGGAATGGAATTTATAGACGTATTAAAACCAGATAAAGGAACCGAATCCCAATGTTTTATATATACCTGAATCTTGAAATATTGAGATTCTATAATAGTTGAAGTAAAATAATAATTCTAATAACAGTTTTACAAGCATATAGACAGGTAGAGAGATATACTGCCAGGTATACAGATGTATTACACACAGACAAGTGTACAGTCAAATAGGCAGGCACACAAATGGCCAGTCAGATACACAGCAGATAGGTAGAATGAAGGACAGTCAGGTAGAAATCTAGCAGGTAGAGAGTTGGATAGGCAAACATATGCACAAACAGGCATATGAAGTCAGGTGAACACTGAGACTGACAGTCAGGCGGGATTGCAGACTCACAGATAGATGGATAGACATGCAGTTTCAATAAACATGAGAACAGAAAGGCGAATAGACAGGCGGAGCACAGTTTGACAGGTGAATGCAGGCTCATTCACTACCAGACAGATGGACACAGATATATGTATGCAGGTACACATCGATAGACAGTCGTCACTAACAAACTAATAAACATACAGGCATGTACTACACATTGGCAAACAAGCAGGCACACACAGACTAATGAACATACAGGCAGGTACACATTTACAAACAAGCAGGCACACACAGACTAATGAACATACTAGCAAGTACACATTGACAACCAGACAGGCAAAAAGATTGATGAACATACATGCGGCTACATATTGACAGAAAGACAGGCCGACAGATGGATGAACATACAGGCGGTTACACATTGACAGACAGGCAGGCACAACGGCTAATGAAGACACAGGCAGGTACACATTGACAGGAAGATAGAAACACAGACTGATGCATATATACAGGCAGGTATACATTGATAGACAGACAGGTACACAAACTAGTGAACATACATACAAATACACATTGACAGCCAGACAGGAACAAAGACTGATGGACATACAGGCATGTACACATTGACAGAGAGACAGGCATATATACAGATGAACATACTTGCAGGTACACATTAACAGAGATACAGGCACATATACTGATGAACTTACAGGCAGGTACATATTGACAGAGAGACAGGCATACATACTGATGAACATACAGGCAGGTACATATTGACAGAGAGACAGACCCACATAGTGATGAACATACAGGCAGGTACATATTGACAGAGCGACAGGCACACATACTGATGAACAAACAGGAAGGTACACGTTGACAGAGAGATAGTCACACAAACTGATGACCATACCGGCAGGTATACATTGACAGAGAGACAGGCACATATACTGATGGACATACAGGCAGGTACACATTGACAGAGAGATAGGCGCACATAATGATGAACATACACATTGACAGAGAGACAGGAATAAACAGGTAGGTACACATTGACAGAGAAATAGGCACATATAATAATGAACATACAGACAGGTATACATTGACAGACAGACAGACACACCTACTGATGAACATACACGCAGGTACAAATTGACAGAAAGACAGTCACACATAATGATAACCATACACGCAGATACACATTGACAGAGACAGGAACACATACTGATGAACATACAGACAAGTACACATTGACAGAGAGACAGTCACATATACTGATGAACATACATGCAGGTACACATTGACAGAGAGATAGGCACACATAATGATAAACATACAGACAGGTACACATTGCCAGAGAGTCAGGCACACTTACTTATGAACATACAGGCAGGTACACATTGACAGAGAGACAGGTACACATACTGATGAACATACAGGTAGGTACACATTGACAGAGAGACAGGCCAACATAATGATAATATACAGACAGGTGCACATTGACAGTGAGACAGGAACTCCTACTGATGGACATACAAGCAGGTGCACATTGACAGTGAGACAGGCACATATACTGATGGACATACAGGTAGGTACACATTGACAGAGAGACAGGACAGCATACTGATGGACATACAGGTACGAACACATTGACAGAGAGACAGGCCCATAGAATGATGAACATACAGGCATGTACACATTGACAGAGAGACAGGCCCACATATCGATAAACGTACAGCTAGGTACACATTGACAGAGAGAAAAGCACACATATTGATGAACATACAGGCAGGTACACATTGACAGACAGACAGGCACATATACTGATGAATATACAGGCAGGTACACATTGACAGAGAGACAGGCACAAATACTGATGAACATACATGTAGGAACACATTGACAGAGAGACAGGCACACATAATGATGGACATACAGGCAGGTACACATTAACAAAGAGACAGACACACATACTGATGAACATACAGGTAGGTACACATTGACAGAGAGACAGGCCCACATACTGATGAACATACAGACAGATACACATTGACAGAGAGACAGGAACACATACTGGTGAACATACAGGCAGGTACTCATTGACAGAGAGACAGGCACACAAACTGACAGACATACAGGCAGGTACACAGTGACAGACAGGCAGGCCCACATACTGATGAACATACAGGTAGGTACACATTGACAGACAGGCAGGCACACAAACTGATGAACATACAGGTAGGTACACACTGACAGAGAGATAGGCCCAAATAATGATGAACATGCAGGTAGGTACACATTGACAGAGAGACAGGCACACATACTGATGAACATACAGGTAGGTACACATTGACAGAGAGACAGTCACACATACTGATGAACATACAGGTAGGTACACATTGACAGAGAGACAGTCACACATACTGATGAACATACATGCAGGTATACATTGACAGAGAGACAGGCACTCATACTGATGGACATACATGCAGGTACATATTGGCAGACAGGCAAGCCCACATACTGATGAACATACAGGCAGGTACATATTGACAGAGAGACACGCACAGGCACACATACTGATGAACAAACAGGCAGGTACACATTGACAGAGAGACAAGCATACATACTAATGAACATACATATAGATACACATTAGCAGACAGACAGGCACACATTATGATCAACATACAGATAGGTACATATTGACAGAGAGACAGTCACAGGCACACATAATGATGAACATACAGGCAGGTACAAATGACAGAGAGACACACATACTGATGAACATACATGCCGCTACATATTGACAGACAGACAGGCACACATAATGATCAACATACAGGCAGGTACATATTGACAGAGAAGCAGGCACATATACTGATGGACATACAGGCAGGTATATATTGACAGACAGACAGGCACATATACTGATGAACATACAGGCAGGTACATATTGACAGACAGACAGGCACACATAATGATCAACATACAGGCAGGTACATATTGACAGACAGACAGGCACATATACTGATGAACATACAGGCAGGTACACAATGACAGACAGACATGCACATATACTGATGGACATACAGGCAGGTACATAATGACAGACAGACAGGCACATATACTGATGAACATACAGGCAGGTACACAATGACAGAGAAGCAGGCACATATACTGATGGACATACAGGCAGGTACATATTGACAGACAGACAGGCACATATACTGATAAACATACATGCAGGTACACAATGACAGACAGACAGGCACATATACTGATGGACATACAGGCAGGTACATAATGACAGACAGACAGGCACATATACTGATGGACATACAGGCAGGTACATAATGACAGACAGACAGGCACACATACTGATGAACATACAGGTAGGTACACATTGACAGAGAGACAGTCACACATACTGATGAACATACATGCAGGTACACATTGACAGAGAGACAGGCACTCATACTGATGGACATACATGCAGGTACATATTGACAGACAGTCAAGCCCACATACTGATGAACATACAGGCAGGTACATATTGACAGAGAGACACGCACAGGCACACATACTGATGAACAAACAGGCAGGTACACATTGACAGAGAGACAAGCATACATACTAATGAACATACATATAGATACACATTAGCAGACAGACAGGCACACATTATGATCAACATACAGATAGGTACATATTGACAGAGAGACAGGCACAGGCACACATAATGATGAACATACAGGCAGGTACAAATGACAGAGAGACACACATACTGATGAACATACATGCCGCTACATATTGATAGACAGACAGGCACACATAATGATCAACATACAGGCAGGTATATATTGACAGAGAAGCAGGCACATATACTGATGGACATACACGCAGGTATATATTGACAGACAGACAGGCACATATACTGATGAACATACAGGCAGGTACATATTGACAGACAGACACACATAATGATCAACATACAGGCAGGTACATATTGACAGACAGACAGGCACATATACTGATGAACATACAGGCAGGTACACAATGACAGACAGACAGGCACATATAGTGATGGACATACAGGCAGGTACATAATGACAGACAGACAGGCACATATACTGATGAACATACAGGCAGGTACACAATGACAGAGAAGCAGGCACATATACTGATGGACATACAGGCAGGTACATATTGACAGAGAGACACGCACATATACTGATAAACATACATGCAGGTACACAATGACAGACAGACAGGCACATATACTGATGGACATACAGGCAGGTACATAATGACAGACAGACAGGCACATATACTGATGGACATACAGGCAGGTACATAATGACAGACAGACAGGCACACATAATGATCAACATACAAGCAGGTACATATTGACAGAGAAGCAGGCACATATACTGATGGACATACAGGCAGGTACATATTGACAGACAGACAGGCACATATACTGATAAACATACATGCAGGTACACAATGACAGACAGACAGGCACACATAATGATCAACATACAGGCATGTACATATTGACAGAGAAGCAGGCACATATACTGATATACATACAGGCAGGTACATATTGACAGACAGACAGGCACATATAATGATGAACATACATGCAGGTACACAATGACATACAGACAGGCACACATAATGATCAACATACAGGCAGGTACATATTGACAGAGAAGCAGGCACATATACTGATGGACATACAGGCAGGTACATATTGACAGACAGACAGGCACATATACTGATGAACATACATGCAGGTACACAATGACAGAGAAGCAGGCACATATACTGATGGGCATACAGGCAGGTACAAATTGACAGACAGACTTGCACACATTATGATTAACAAACATACAGGTACTCATTGAGAAATAGCCAGACATACAGATTGATGATCACACAGGCTGATACACATTTACAGAGAAACAGGCACAAATACCGATAAACTTACAAGCAGGCTCACATTGACAGACAGACACACAGTCTGATAAACAGACATGCATACAAATTGACAGATACACAGACATATGGACAGACGGACAGATGAACAGGCAGACACAGTCTAGTACACAAATGGGTACGCAATAAACGCACTGTTTGTCTCTTCATCACATGCTCCACTCTTACATATAGATGCATTTCCAGAGAGCAGCATTACCTCAGTGTGGTTTTGTGCTTTTGGTAGCACCGTTGTGAAAATTAACTCGTGTTGCCAGATAATTAAACTTACTATAAGTAGAAGTACGAGAACTGAAATTTTTTTAGAGCTATTCATTAAGTAACAAAGATGAAAAATTGTTCTATTATATCAGTTAGTATTTAATGTTGATATAGATGATAAATCTGATTAAATTATGAGTATATAAATGAACTTGATCTGTTATTTTTTCAGTGTAAACATGTTATTATTGTTTATTTATTTTTTTACATCGATTGTGAAAACAAGTTCGTAAAGTTCTTTTAAATACAATTCACGATAGAAGTCTTCATGGACATCAGAACCAGGACTAAACATGGTGGGGGTAAAATATCTCACTCAGAAAACAACAAATGTTCTGGCTTGGGATCGAACATCTTATTCTGGATCACTGGTATTCCCGATCCATAGATCACATGCCGGGACATGGATAAATAATATTCTGAATTTTGGAACACCAAAACAGCTTGAGATACATTATTATATTCAAATACTTGACAGTGGCTGTTCAAGATGGTGTGAGTGGGAAAATGCACTTCACAGGTACTATTGCAATGTGAACTTGTGTAGAGAGTATATTTTCCCAGAGAATGGTGCAAAATTGAGTGAAATCCTAGCAATAACATGGAGATGGAACTACTTCTTAGACGGAAAGAACTTTGCATAATATGACTGATTCAACAGAGCATCTGTAATATATGTGGCCACCTGCGTATATATTAGCCTGATTCGGGGTATAAGGTACTGTTCAACAGAGCATATGTAATATATGTGGCCACCTGCGTATTCATTAGCCTGATTCGGGGTATAAGGTACTGTTCAACAGAGAATATGTAATATATTTGACCACCTGCGTATACACAAGCCTGATTCGTGGTATAAGGTACTGTTCAACAGAGCATATGTAATATATATGGCCACCTGAGTATACATTTGCCTGATTCGGGGTATAAGGTACTGTTCAACAGAGCATATGTAATATATTTGGCCACCTGCGTATACACAAGCCTGATTCGGGGTATAAAGTACTGTTCAACAGATGATATGTTATATACATGGCCACCTGCGTATACATTAGCCTGATTTAAAAAGGCGTATTATTATTTTGATATCCGATCTGCTGTCCATAACTCGGGAAACGCAAAATAAAATCTTAATAAGGCTCCTAAGATACGTGCAATATTTCACACTTCATATACATATACACGAATCTGAGTAAAACCACAGGCTTTCCGCAAAAAATAAAGTGCTTGAACCCAAACAGACCCCTTAAACACCAGATAGTAAACTATATTTATTCAAGCATGAACTAAACAAGTATTCATATTAATTTACCTGCAGGCCGACACCTTTCATTCTTGAAACAGTTCTGTAAGATGGACATGCTGTGGAATTCGACGCCACGTGTCCCCGGAATGTTTTGTATCTTTAAAAATACAAAAGCATGCTATCAATGTATCATTCTATTACTTTACAACATTACCCTCTATCGTTATAATTTTTTTCTGATGCGGCCGGTTGCTCACCCAGCAGCTAGTTAAATTAAGGGGTAAGAAGACAAGTTATGTTACACGTGAATTGATCCTTAAAATGAGTTTTAATTCGATATGCTTAGTGTGGTTATTAAGTAATGCCCATCAAGAAATTATATAAAGACATATACAAGTCCTCGTGCCCATGTTCGGAATTAATACCAATATTATTTTTTTGTATATAAAAACGCACATGGTTGCACACGCGCACGCACGCACTTACGCGCACGGATAATACCAAATTGTATGTAATCAATGAAGATACGTGGATATACTATAAAATATTTTTGTTTCAAGTGTTTTAAACATCATACATTTTCTTTACATACATCATCTGCTGATTTTTCTGAGGATACATTGGTAAATAGCTGTTTTGACTTGAATGCGAGAGACAGCCAGCTGGAACAAGTTAATAAAGAAAAGGTCATAAGAAGGTTAAGCCTATCGATAAAAGGTAATATCCACAGTGATTTACATAATGAAATTCAGAATAAACGTTAATTATAGCCATCTGTGGTCAATTTACATTGATTGTGCATAATTTAATTGATAATTTTAGATTGGTTATACGGCCACAGGTAACTAAATGTTGGTTTTCCAATTGTACTTATTCATTCTACAGCATATGAATATAGAAACAATCGTATAGCGGAATACAAGCTTTGTATTAACCAGCGATATGTAATCTGGAATAAATGAATGAACGATATTTTACGGCACTTCTGCACATACGACTTACATTTGATGAAAGTATCATTATGAATAGATAAGGTGAAAATGTAGTTAACCCTATCAACAGCACCTTTCCCTTCGCCCCCATTAAACAATATTCTTGCACCTACAAGTTATTAGCGCATTTATGTAAATAATGTTTATATATGTTTGAGAGCTTCATGTAAGATTAACTTGGTCAAATGAGTTCTCTCGTCAAATAAAGACGTTATTATTATAACTACTTCTAGTATTACTATCATTATTACTATGACTATTATTATCACTACTACTACTACTACTACTACTACTTCTACTACTACTACTACTATAATTATTATTTTTATTATTATTTTTACTAGTACTACTATCAGTATCATCTGGGACGAAACTGGGATAGTTTGCTTTAATATTTGCATTATTAATGGCGTAGCGCTTCTTCCACGTCACCGGCATCGTATAGGTGTAAACCCACCATTGATTTTTGATCTTTATTCTATAGTAAATAATAAAAGTTTGAAGGCTTGAAATTCATAGAGAATCTCAAATTAAAAAAGTGAAACCTACATTTTACTGTTTGTCAACCTCTGCACTATCAAAATATGATTAGAAAAGTAGGAGTCATGTGTCATATCAGAGATTTTTTTTCTGCTCAGTGTGTACACTGGTGTCAAAGTGAAAGTAGACTTCCGAAATCATGTATTCATACCCCAATTTCCAAGCATCATTTTTTTTTCTAAATTCACAATTCAAACATGACAATGCTATCAAAATGTTCAAAATACATCAATAATTCCATTCAAATAAAAAAATGAGCATTAAAATAATTAAAATGCATTTTTAAAGAAGAAGAAATGAGGATCATTTATAACCGCCATGATGCGACTACCCCACGGAAGCACTTCCTTTTTGCAATGGTGGTACTATGCCTATACATGTAATTTTCAGAAATAGTGTTTAAGCGCACAATTATCATAATTACCCTATACCCTTTTGGACAGTGCATTTCACGGCAAATAAACTTGATAGCAAGTTTTAGAGAGAAATATATTTACTTGTTTATAACATGTATGAAAGCAGGGCCCATCTACCATTGTAATTGTGTTTTTGAAAACCACACTACACGGATACTATTTTTGACGATTGACAATACCTTATAAAATACACATTCCATAAATGCTTACTTGTTGTAATGTTAGTTGTATCATTAAGTTTAATATGATTTTATTTGATGTGTGTTCGTGTTTTTTTTTGTGTGTTTGTTTTTGTTGTTTTTTTCATTCTGGACTATTTCAGACATTTTCCAAGTTATCTGATAATTGCCCTTGCACAACTTGATGATTTTGGAGATGAATCCAGTTATTTCCCTCAGACCGTGATAAAATCTACAGGTATCTTCAAGCAGGCGTGACGCGTTCTATATGACCTCAGGTATAATATATTTATTAGTTTTGACAGTCCTTGGTTTTGATAAGCATGCTTTGGATTTGGCATGATTAAGTCAAGGAATTTCTTCTAAAATTCCTTGATGAAATGTTGTACAAAACAGAAACTAATGTATTTTACTTAAACGCTAACATTATTTTATTAAATTTAATGTGTAAAAATATAACAAAAAATAATTATTTAAATAACACATTTTATATACTTCAAATGATACAGTTTAGTTTATAATCAATCAACAAATTCAAGATAATTTTATTCAATAATTTAAACATATAATGTTTCTCATTAGATACAAATTCAAATAATAAATGCAGCACATGACACGTAGATAATAGACAAATAATCAATTATGTTAGATTCAATTAAATTAAATATATGTCGTTATCAAAATAGATTTTTCAAATATTTTTTGAGGTTGGACAAATATAAATAACCCATTTAACACACTTTGTCATTATATACTTGAGTAGATTAACACAAATAGATAGATGAAAACATTTATGCATTTTATTTAAACAAGAATTTACTAACACCAAAAGCTTGATACAAATATTTACATAGATTTAATAAAACTGATTACTTCTTACTTTGCATTAACTCAATGAATTTAAACATACTTGGCCGTTTGTAATTATATCGTTTAATAAAACTTTTACGAATATTCTGATAACTAGGATATATTAACACAACATGATATTCATCTTCTATGTCGTTGAAGTGACATAAAGTACAATAACGCAAATTACGTTCCATTCTGTTCTGAGCATAACGACCGGTTTCAATCTTAATCTTGCCATAGGAATTCTTAATTTCCTTGGAAGCATATCTAAATAATTTTCGAATTCAAAAGTAGTTTTTAACATCTTATAAGTACATAACGAACGATTGTTTTCGATTTCATTAAACCATTTTTGTTTAAAACTATCTAAAACCCTCTCTTTAAAAACCAAATGAAATTTTAACAAATTATCATCATCAGTACTTGGCCATATATGTGAAAATCCATAATCTTCCAGTAGACATTTGATGTATTTTACCCAATTCTTACCACCTTTATTACAATCAATATGTAGTAAATTATATAAATATTTAACAATTTTAGTCCAGTATTTAATCATACGAACATATTTATTTATATACAAGGGATATCTACCTTACTCTCCATATACTCCGGTATTACATGTTGAAGTTTTAACATTTAACAAATATTTACGTAAAATGTTTAATGCTTTCAGACCCTTTCCAGCCAATGCTTCTTGATTAAGAGAATAGTACCGGCATAATTAAACATAGTGCCCAGATAATTAAAACCATTCACTACTTCTAAAAGTAGATTATTAAAAGTCCAAATTTCATCGCTTTTTAAAGGACACCTTTTACGGAATACAACAATCTTAGTTTTAGCAGTATTCACTTCTAACCCCCATGTTTCACATTAATTATGTAAAATATTAATAGTATTTTGTAGATCAGTCGGGATTTTACCTAATATCACCATATCATCAGCCAAAAAGCATTAAAATAAATGTAATGTCATCCAGGTTCATGCGACAGTTTGGATATTCGTACAAGTGCAGTTCTAGATCTTCTAAAAATAATGAAAACAAAAGAGGAGAAATAATTTCCCCTTGTTTTAAACCGATAGCGCATTAAAAAAAAAACTCGGAATAGGAGTTACATCCCCTAACACATGTTTTCACATCTGAATACATATCATGAATAACTCGTAACATTTTAGCATTAACACCTAATCGATTAAATTTAAACCATAAACCATTTCGATAAATACGATCGAAAGTTTTCTTTAGATCTACAAAGGCATAAGCTAAGTGTTCATTTTTTAACAATACGTTTTGTATACTGGAATTAAGGACAAATATTACATCAACAGTCGACCTTCCACGTATAAATCCAAATTGAGCGTCACTCACAATATTTTTATTTTCAATCAAAGTACTAATTCGCTTATTTAAAATACCAGTTAATACCTTAGATAAATATCTTACTAACGTTTTACCCCTATAATTATAAACATCGTCCGGGTCATTTTTCTTATAAATAGGCACCATAGTCACTTCAGATCAATTATCAGGAAAGTGACCAGAATTAAAAATACAAGATGTGAAGCAAATATATATCACAAGATTCAATAAAGTATTCATTTAATAGTAGGTCACCAGCAAAGGATTTATTTTTCTTTAAACTTTTTATACTATTTTTTGTTTCTGACACAGTATTTGACAAATCGAGTTTTTCAAAAGAACAATTAGTTGAATTAAAATTATAGTCATTACAAAAAGTCTCAGCATCATCATTTGATGCGCTTGGCAACTTTTCATTAAGATTAGAAAAATAATCATAAAAAGCTTCATCACTTAAATTATTACTTTTACTAGATTTTATTTGAAAAAAAGCTTCCAAAAATGTTTTGGTTTTCCATGATGTAATCTTTCAATATCTTATTTTTTTTACATTTGTAACTGCGTTTTTTTCTTTTTAATAAGTATCTTATAAATCGATATTAAACTACACAGTTATATTCTATTTTCATTACTTTTATATCTATTATATTTATTTAAGGAATGAGTATACAATAGATTCGCTTATTTCAGTAGATTAAAAATCAAACCAACCAGCTTTCTTGCTAAACGTCTTAACAGTACACGATTCATTTTTCATTATTATATTTTTACTAAACAATGACTGTGCAGCGTCATTTATCAACATTTTCTTTATTGTTAAAACCAACACCATGGGCAATTGCATTTACGAGTGGAAGTTAAGATATAATTCCTAGCCTAAAATTGTCTCTTAAATTATCATTCCATTTGATAAAACATAATCACGCTTTTCCTTTGCTACTGCTATATTATATAAATTTTAAAATTTTACGCTGCATGATCGGACCATTCACAAAATGGTTCAATACAGAAATTATCAATACATAAAATCATGTTCATGTTATAATAGATAATCAATTACACTTGATCTCATATAATTAGCATAAGTATAGGAACCAGTTAAATGGCCGTCACCAAATCTACCATTAGCAATACGTCAAGCATTTGATTTACACAAATCTAGTAGTTTCAAAGTTAAAAAATGATTTTGTATTACTTCAATACCTTGCTTTATAGAGTCCTTTATATAAACTACCATAGCACCACTACAGCGTTTAGCTCTTTTATTTTGGAATTTGCAAAAATGATTAAAGTGTGTATATCCATCCACTACAAAATCAGAATTACAATAAGCCCAACAGATTAATACCGCTTATGTTGTTGTTACTCTTGTCTTGTTTCTCTGGGAAATGAAAATGTGTATTTTGTGACTCTTCAAGCAAATAAAGATTGATTATATTGTGTTACTATAAATAAATAAAATTATTATGGTTATTTAATTATATAAACTTGTATTTGAAAGAGACAGTATGACAATGCGACACTATGTCGTGCACTGATATTCAAATGTTATTTCAAACTTTATGTTGGTTTTTAAAAAAATTGAGTACGATTATATAATTACATAAAATTTTATTTGAAACAGAATCTTTAAATTAGCGCACGTGTTTTTAATAAAAGCGGCATTTGAACAAAATTCATTTTAACAACTCCGTTTTAGTATTTCATGTTATAATATCATTAGATTATTTTGTTACAACATATTACTATTTGTCGCATACCACTTAAACGAGAGGCTCTATTTTTGAAAACTAAAACTTAAACTTAACGGTCTTAAAAAATAATATATAAGTTTTTTAAGGAATTATTACCTCAAACTTAAACTCATTTGATTAATAAAGCAATTAAATATTATAGAAATACACAAATTTGGAGAAAACTGCTTATATTTCTTTTTATAAGAAAATCTCGCTATATTATCTGTTTATAAAATTTGAATTTATGTCCAATCAAATAACTAATTTAAAAAAATTGAACAACAAACTTGTGTTGATATATAATTACATTCATTGTTTGAGACTTGAAACACAGATATGCGGAGGAGGCTCTTTGTTGTTTGTACAAGGATAATTAGATTTTCATGTTATCTTACTGATCTTAAGAAATCGTTTAAAATTGATATGCTGTAATACTTATAAAGATTTGATAATGATCTACAAACTAACGTGTATTAAGTTAATTATATGATATCAATGAGATGACTGTATAACGAACATAAAAAAGCACAAAATTAAACATGTTGGCAGTTAAAATATTTATTTCAGAATGGATTTTAAACTTTAGGAACTCTCAGTACTATTATGCTAGTATGTCTTTAAATAATTAAATAATCTTATTTTCGTGCTGTAAAACACTATTCATTGTCAGGCAGATAATTTGAGTATTTTCACTGAACCTTACATGAGAGTGTATAGAAATTTGTTTTGCTAAAATGAAAATCTATATTTAGATCTTTGATTCTATGTCGGATGACATTTTGTCATCATTGAGCTTTTAAAATAAACAAGATGGCGTCTAAAATGGCCGCCAATTTGCCCGAAATTCAATATTTAGATGATAATTACTATTAGGTATGACATTATTCACACTAAATGACACTTTTGATGTGTTTGATGTTTAAATGACAAACTTAGATGACATTTTGTCATTATTGGGAATTTCGAAACAAACAAGATGGTGCATCAAATGTCCCCCAATTTGCTCGAAATGCAATATTAAGATGGAAATTATTATTAAGTATAAAATTATTCATACATAAGAGTGTATAGTAATATTTGTTTGGCTAAAGTGATAGTCTATCTATAATGCTTTGATTTTATTTTGGATGACATTTTGTTATCATTGAGCATTTTGAAATAATCAAGATGACGTCCAAGATGACCGCCAATTTGCTTGAAATGCAATATTTGAATAAAAATTACTATTAGGTATAAACTTATTCATATATGAGAGTGTATATTATTTTATTTTTTCTAAAAT